>JAHWFO010031644.1:306791-344873 GCA_023313115.1 Rhysida immarginata
CGGGGTCCGGGCAACAATCCATCCTTCATTGTTTCCAACAAACGAAACAATATTGATTGTTAAAATCCAAGATGGAGACAATGAAGGATGAATTGTTGGCCGGACCCCGATGATCATGTGACTTTTGAGTGCCCTGGCCTGTCTCTCGTTAGCCTCGGTCCTGACGATATGAGTCAGAATGACAATGTAATCTTCTTTGATTTTATCTTGGATTTTAACAATCAGTATTTTTTTCATTTTTTGAAAGCAACGAACGTTGGATTGTTGGTCAGGTGACCTTTCCGCGATAGATCCTTTACATTTTTCCGACTCTGGCAGGCGACTTTTCCAAACGATATTCTGGAACTGCCAGATATGGGCTGGAAACAGCCTTGGTGAATTATAGCACAGTGGATGACCTGCTTCTCCGAACATGTCGTTTTCAATGGGTTGTCTAATAGCTAAAGTTAAAAACTTGTTTCTAGGGCAATACAACTTTCTATTCAATTGGCTGAATCATTCTCGATATCGCTAAATTGTTATTAAGATTTATAGGTAATTTTCTTGTAAATGATTTGTTTATACATATAGCACCTGAAACATTAGTACTGTTTCATCCAACATAAATTCTGACTGCTCAGATTTAGATTTTTTTTTTTTTTTTTTTTTTTTTACAAACACGCCTCACTTTAAATTTCATAGAAACACGCACACACGCAGGCATATCTTTAAAAGATATTAGTTTCGTAATTTAAGCTGACGCCTTACATCTGCGTTGCCTGGCCAAATAGTTGGAAAAATTGACGCCTGTCAAAGTGCAACGTGCACAGGTCGATTGATATTGATTTATGCTGTATCACGAAATTTTCTGTGGACAACTTCCAACGATTATGAAGAGAATTTCACGTAGTCATAGAGAGATTGCATTAGGGAAGCTGAAACTTCTGAATGAAGTATAACAGTGGGTATCTTTTAGATCAGAATTATTTTTCGAATCCACTGATTAATGCGTTACAAAATAAATGACTTTTAAATAGTGGCATCATCAAAAGAACTCTTAGCCAGTTTTACGTAACATTTGTGTTTCCTTATGCTTCTGCCCATGTTCTCTTGAGTATATCAAGAATTATAAAATAACTTACTTTATTCTGACTGCAAATGTATTAAATATGCTTAAATTAACACTGAGAAAACAAATGGGGATGAAGTTATTATGAAAAAAAAAATAGTTTAATGCCTTTAAAACAATTATAATAAAAATTTAATGTGTCAGGCGTCACGCTTAATAATAGTGTCCTGTTGTATTATTCATTACCACGCTAATAATTACCGAAGTTCCCGTTTAACTTAAAATTTCAAACATTGCCTTTCCTTAATTTTTGTTTACTTTTTTTCCTGAGAGAACACATACATATTTAATAGGATATGTATACATATACACATACAGGCAATTCTATAATCTCTTTGAGGAGGTGAAGATCTACGTAGAAAATGGCTCCGCCATTTGCTTGCTTGCTTGCTTGTAGCGATGTCTACAAATAGTGACAAGATTTAATGGGGAATAAATTATTCTGCGGACAATAATTTAATATCTTGTGAAACGTAGATGGAAGTTCTGCATTATGTATGAAGTAAATTTTTATTTAACTTGAAATATTTCCTCACAGAAAAGTCAAATAAATAATGTCGTGTTTATTAATTATTTATTGCTGCGATGCAGCTCTTAAAAACAAATTTAGTTTCGTCCTGCAAACAGTAAAAGTTTGTTAATGTAAAACTATCGGATAATAACTTTTTAATTTCACTGCCGTTCTTTGTAATTATTAAAATGAAATTTTATTAGAAAAATTAAATTACAATTTTAATTTGGGCATTCAAAGACTACAATAAACAAGCTCAAGTACGTATTACTAGAAAGTGGTCACGATTAATAAAGGTTGAATGACTTTGAATTTTTTGTTGCTTGAACGGATCATGATCAAATTCTTCTTGTTTTTTATGGTGATGCTTGAATGGGTTAGTCTGTTGTTTTTTTTTGTTTTTTTTATTAAAAAGCCTAAATTATATTATGTTAGACTCTGTTGATACTGTAAATCTAATGGAAATCGAGTCACAGTAAATCTCAGCACCTCTTGACTTTAAAAATACGCGTATATTCTATGAATACAACTATAAAAGGCAGTTCTAATAGCTATAGTTGCGATAGATAAACTTCTATTTCATATTTGCCTATGTAGGCTGTCTTCATTAACGTACTCGTAGTTCATGTAGTTCATTACTTAAAAGAATTGCTTCTATTTCATACCTGCCAACTTGTACGATTTTTCCGTACAATGTAAGAATTTCGGTGTAATTGTACGATTGTACAGACAGATTTATAAAAGTACGAATTTTGAAAATGACTAAAAAAAAAAAAAAAAAAAAAAAAAGCTAAAGGCACTTGGAAAAATGTCGCGAAATAAAATAAAGTACACTAGTGGTTTCTGAAAATTGCCGCTGAATAGTATACCTAAGTAAGTGTCTTGTGAAGCTCCCGCGAGCATGAATCATACATCGAATCAAAGAGGTTGCGGATGTATTCCTGTGCAGTTGCTTCTACGCTACTCCACTGTTTATTGGAATTGGAGGATCTTGACGAGCTGCTCGCCCAGTGTTCATTATCCCATACATGTTCAATAGGCAACAACGTGCAGGTCAAAGAAGAAAAGGTATCTGTCATCGTACCCGTACTGCTGGTAGACATTGTTCCTGCTGGAATGATGTGACTATAGCTTTCCTGGTGTGGCAGTTGTTGTTGAGAGTAATTGCATTATGTAGAGTAGCCGAGGCATGACTATAACTTTCCTTCATGGTGTTACAGTGTACTCAATGACTTCTGTACAGGAGTTTCTGTACATCATAAGGAGACTTTATTGCGAATTCGCATTTCAGTTGTGTGTTGTAACGAACACGTGATAATACATTGCGTCGGTATATTGTCATGTACTTTAGTATTCTAATCAGTAAAATTGGATTATAGAGTACACCGATTCGGCTTCATTCGTTTGGTGAAACTTCACATTTTTGACCAAAAACGTGATTTCTATTCGAATTTGCTTGTTCGGTGATGTCAAAATTTATGCGCCACTTTTTCACCTAGTGGTCAAAATTTGAACAATTTTTTATCGGAAAAAAATCTCTTTCCTATGGTATATAAAAAGTATTCCAAGTTTCATCAAAATTCGATCAGCAGAACGGGCTCTGAAGGGGTTTGAATAGTGTAACTTAAATATTTTCAGGATCTATTAATGATTAATAGCATAGAACAAGCGATAACTCGAAAATGGATAGAGATATAGGAAAACGTATTTCATTCTCCATAGGTTGGCAAATTTGCAATTGCTGCCACAGCTATTAATAGACATCTAATAATTCTGTTTAACAATTGTATACCTAATAACGTCAGTAGATCCCATATGTATGTTATGAATGCAGCCTTTGTAACAAGTTTGGATCTAAAGTAAGCTCGTTTCCATGGATTTTTTGAAGTGGGCAAAACGAAAGGAATAGCAAGTAATTGTAATAATACTTCTGGTTTGCTTAAATTATTACGGTGCTTGTGCGGATTATATAAGAGACTTTGCTTTTATATCATCCGATTTTCATGAAATTTAGTTCAATAGATTTGGAAAATCCTGTACATAGTTGAAGATCAGTCCAAAAGTAATCGAGATATAAATTTCCCAATTTTACGTTGTTTTTTTTTTTAAAGTTTATTGTTTCTCAAAAAAATCTCATGCTTTCATCTATAAATTGAAATTCTAGACTATCTATAATAAAGACATTGGATTTCTTTATGGTGGTTTCAAACTTAATATCAATCATCTTGAGTTTTGCTCTTTAATATAGATCGTTATTTACGACACAGAATCTTTGTCCATTCGCGCGCTAATAGGAACTTCTTAAAGTTTACTAACCTGAGGAGATTAAATATTGGATTAATGAATGCAATTAAAAATTAAAATTCCTGCTGGGACCATGGAGGAAGAGGAATAGGCGACTGAAAAACTGACCACCGCACTCAGTTTGGCCTGAGGCCAATTTTTGCGACGTTCGATAGGAAGGATTTTCTGGTGTGATATTTTTGTGCTTTTTATTATTACTGGTTAAGTTTTTTTTTTTTACTTTTTTCAAACTATATAAATGGTCACCTACTTTATGAAGTTAGATTCCTTTGGAGGAAAAATGAGGAAAAGCATTTCGGTTATGAAGTTTTTTTTTTTAACCCTTTGAAAATTCAATTGGAAAAGTTCTCTAAAAGTTTTTGGTTGCTAAGGAGTTTTCGGTAAAGGAGAAGAATTTAATAACGATAGGAAAGAAGTTCGAGCTCTCAGATAAGAGAAAAAAGAAAGAAAGGGATCAATTGAGAAAATTTTCCTAGGTAGGAAAGAACATTAGATAAGGTAAGGAAATTCGATGAGGCTGAAGAAATGAGTAACATATTTAAGTAAATATTAATTTAAAAGAAAAAAAAACCTATTTCGGTACGTTTTAATGAATCTTGTATATCTGTTAAATTAATAATTCCGAATGATCGTCATCATTTAATGAAACTAAATCATCTTAATGTGAAATGAAATTTAATATGGATTAATAAGCAAGATGTATTCCTTAAAATTCGCTTTTTCTTTTAGTTTTGTTCTATTCGCATTTTTCATATAGATCAGTAATTGAAGTTTGAAATCTAAAATTAAATTATAATTTAAAACATCTGAGGTATAGCGTGTAAATAAATCCTTAAAGACTATTCATCAGCTGTCCTTTAATTAAATTTCATAGAAATTCCTCATATCTCTCATTGCGTAATCTTTGAAAATATAAGAGAAAAACGCAAACTTTCTAATACCGTGACACGACATTTTTCATTTTGAGTTCGCTCAAGACTTTGAAATCACTTCAATTCATTTATGAAGAAGAGTTTCGCATCAAAATTTCTGGAAACATTCGTTTACTTTTTATATAGTAGAATATTTTAAAGTATGGTTATAACAAAGTAAGCTTTGGATTTCCTGAATTCAGAAAAAAAATGTAAGCCTACGTATTTTCCGAAATTCATCAGAACTATGTAATTTATTGATTATTATATAAAGTACAAAAAATATTTATTGATTTATAGCTAGCATTTAATGAATAAATCAAATTTTGAGATTCATAAAAAAAATAATCTGTTGTGGGCACCACGGGACTTCCTTGTACAGTCATCAAAGGGAAATAATCCACACTTAAATTTTACTCTAAGTTTTACCGTTTCAATATTAATTTATTTTTAATAATTTAACATTATATTTAGAGTTAACATTATTAAGATTATTAAATTTAAATAATTATAATTAAAAAAGCTATTAAAACAACACATTAGCATGAAATGTAATATTAAGTATTAAACTCGTGTGGATTATTTCCTTTGGTTGACTGTACAAAGCTTTATTGAATGCTCTTTTGGGGGGAAATATTTCTCATTGTTATTCTTGAGACACATATTTCCGTCTCTCTCTTTGTTGTCTGAAAACTCCAATTGTTGAAACAAATTTTAACAGCTGTATTTGTTCTTCAAATAGAGTTCTTCAAACTCTGCGTCAAACAATCAAACTCTGACGTCACAAACTGTTCCACGCAAGCAAAACTCCATAGACATGAAAGGAAATCTGTGGTGGACACCACAAATACACATGTTTGGCCCAGCCGGTTGCAATCAAAAGGAGAGGTTCACAACTAGATTTACAATACAAAATTTAAACATCTACGGCTAATCGTTTTTGAGAAATGCGACACACGCACACACACGTTCGCACGTACAGACATCACGCCGAAAGACGTCAAAATGGATTCAGGGATAGTCAAAATGTATATTTCCGTTGAAATCTGAAAACCGAAATTATTCGCGATTACAATACTTTCTTTACTTCGTACAAGGAAGTAATAAAGAAAATGGTAAAAAGGCACCTCCATCGCTAATTCTGATTGGCCTCCATTAGAACATGATCGGCGGCCTCGGTGGGTCAGTGGTTGCGTGATCGCCTCTGACGCCCGAGTACGCGGGTTCGATCCGAGGACGACGAGGATTTTTCAGGGGGAAATCCTGAAATCACGCACTTCCTTCGGAAAGGAAGTAAAGCCGTTGGTCCCGTGAGTCGTTTGCCGGCTGCACGTTAAAGAACCCTTGCGAGGCAAAATTTGCGGCCCCTATAACGCCGTCCTGAAATGACCATAGCAGTTGAAAAGGACGTTAATACCAAACAAACCCAAACCCATTAGAACATGTTTGGCATACCATGAGAAGCCTACCTGCTTCAAGAATTGACAGAGCATGCACTTTAGGCATGGAGAGAAATTCCTCAAGATGCCATTCGCTTCAATACCATCAAGAATATAAGAGAATGAACATGTTAATGGTTATGGCCGCTTGTTATTAGCCTTTTTTTGTCATGGATGGCAAATATAAAGTGGGCCACCACCTTACTATGAAACTGCAATCACTACTTCGTGGGTATAATGGAAATTAGTGTAAAAGCATTAGGAATATGGTTCAATCCAACTTTGAAAGATATCGGAATAGCATGAATTACACTTTTTTTTAGGATCTAATAAGAGTCCTGCTATCATTTGTTCGTTGTTTACTGGCGAAATCCGTTATCTGAACTAAATAAACTAATGAGAAGGAAATTCAAATATTTGACTATGCGTTAACAAGCTTTGAGATTCTGTTCGCGAACTATTTATTTTACTGTCTACATAAAATAATCTCATAATAAGCGATAAAATACGTTTGAGTCTACATTTTGAAATTTTATCACGGAGCGCATGTTTTAATTAGATATCTTTCGTAGTAAGACTCAATGAATGTGAACAGGAGAAGACTTAAAGTCGAAGATAATTATGTCACTTTGAGGCAAAGTTAATCCAACGTTGCTCAAATAAAAAAATAAAAGTTGGTATATTTTTTTATTTTTATTTTTTTAACAAAAGCTACTAAAAAATAATGGATTTTTAGATGTGTGTATAAGAAAATAATATGGTGGCGGCTCACAAGAGATTTTTATTTCCCATCTCCGTCCTCTTCATTAAAGTTGACGTTTTACTCGACTGCGTTTCCTACTTTCTGCTTTTTTTATAAGAGCTAAAATAAAACTTTTAATATCTTCTCGGTCCCTGTGGGTCGAGTAGTTCATCTTGATATTACCCAACATTTGTCGTTGTTGATCATCGTCTAGCATATGCTATGTAATGATATCTTTTCGCTAAAGAACAAGCTAGTGTTACTTGTCGTCGTCATTCTTGTTGCTGTTGTCGTGTCAATCTGCTTTAGACGAAGAAAAGAAAAAAGAATGAGAACACTGAAAGCCACACTTCTGTTCTCTGCACTTCCCCATAAAAAAATAGAACAATTGCAGTGTATCATGGGAGAATTGGATCTAAGAAGATTCTCTGTGGTTGCTTCTTTTTTGTTTTGTTTTACCTACGAGGGAATTGGGTTTGTTTTTTTTTTAAATAATGAAATAACGTAATTTCAAAGAGTCTAAGTAGTAACCGATGCGCGAAAGAAAAAGAATATTTGGATTAAAAAGTAGAGAGAAAAAAAAAAGTAAGCCTTATATTCTTCATGAGAGAATATAATTTTTTAAATGGCGTGATTTATTATTTAGCGCAGTACGTTTTAAGAAGTTTAATTTAAAAAAAAATTGTATAGAGATATTTGATACAGTGAATAAATAGATAATAAGTTTCAAGTGTAAGCAAATGAATCCATTTTCTCTAGCTAATTAAATTTGCGTACATTATGATTAAAAAGCGAAGCCATTACCTAGATGGCTGTAAAAAATTATGTATTTGGCGCTAACATAAAAAAAAAACAACTGACAAACTTAAAAAGAGCTTGTTGCAGAAACTTGGGAGTTTTAAATCGGAGAGATTAATAAATTCAATTACTTCCAGGCTGAGTTCTCAATCAGGTGTAGTCATGGAAGAACGAAGGAACCAAAAAATACATTTTAAAGACTTGTTTGATTGCGAAAGAAGGAGAATTTAACCTGTAAATTGAAAGAATTCCTTAAAAGAAGCCGTTCTCTTCGTTCCACTTTGTGCGCATTATTACAGACAAAAGGGAACCGAATTGCTCGGAATGAAAGGTGATTCTGCCACTTCAAAAGGATCAGAAATTGATTGCGAATTTTTATTTGCATGCATCTTTATTATAAAAACACGAGACGAAAAAAAAAAATTGCAATCAACTTGTAAAATTGAATTCTGTATTGCACATCTCTGATTGCCCCCTCCAAAACTAATTTTTAGAGCGTTTCGGTTGGTACGCGAGCTTAGGAGCTAGTATTAAGCCGAAGACTCAGTTGTAAATATTTTCTGCGTTAAACATACAAAATTTAATAATATACGAGATAATCTAATTTTGTTCCATACGATCCTTTTCAAAGGATAATGCACTATACGAAGCATAAACTCTAATTTTTAGGACACAAGTTAAAAGAACAATATTTGTCTTGAAATTTTCTTTTCAACGCGTAATAAAGTAAAATCCAAGTAGTATAATATTTATTTATTTATATTTTGCGCATATATTGGAAAATTCCATGGCTTTCATGTTACAACATGCTTGTTTAACGAATAGACGCGAAGATGTTGTATTAACTTCAATTAGAATTGTATTAACTCAGAATTGGTCATAGTCGTCTTACACATGTGCATTTATTAAAAAAAGACCCAGCCCCCTTGTGCTCCTGTGGAGATAGGCTGACAATAAAGCATATCTTTATATAGTGGGTCGGCACACATTAATATGACCACTTGCTAGTATCCAGAATATCCACCTTTGGCGGCAAGCACAGCAGCTAGTCGACGTGGCAGAGAGTCAATAAGTCCTCGGAAGGTGGTTGCAGTTATCTGGGACCATTCGGCGATCAGTGCATCCCGTAATTCCATCACCGTGCGTGATGGAGGGTATAGCTTGCGGACATGGCGATCGAGATGGTCTCACAAATGTTCAATGGGGTTGAGGTCCGGGGAGTTTGGTGGCCATGGGAGTAGCTTGAATTCATCCTCATGCTCCTCGAACCAGTCGTGGACAATTTTGGCGGTATGGCAGGGAGCATTGTCTTGTTTAAAGGTGCTATCACCCTGAGGGAACACTGTCGACATGAAGGGGTGTACTTGGTCTGCGACGATCGTCAGGTAACGAACAGCATTAGTACACCCTCCAGCGGTATCAGTGGACTCAGACCATACCTCGAAAACATCCCCTAAACAGTCACACCTCCCCCACCAGCCTGTCGTCTGCCAAGGATGGTGTCGAGATGCCTTTTCTCAGATGCTTCCCGGCGGCGAATTCTCCATCGTCCGTCCACTCTGTTCACCAGAAACCGCGACTCGTCAGAGAAAGCAACCCTCTACCACTCGGCTGAGGTCCAATGGCGACACTCCATTGCGAACTGGAGGCGTTTTCGGCGATGCACAGGCGTCAACATGGGTGCTGTTACCATACGCCTACTCCGGAGCCCCAACCTCAAGAGGGATCGTTGCACTGTCTTGGTGCTGACACGCTAGTGGCACAACTGTTCATTTGCTGTGTCAGTTGCTCGTAACCGACGCTCGCCTCTAGGATCGATGGCCCGTGGGGCCCCTCAGTTATCTCTTCGGTTGCTCGAAACTGTCTGGTTCGTCCAGTCGCGGTACACCTTCGCAACGGCAGCCCTAAAGCAGTTCACAAAGGTGGCCGTTTCTGAAATGCTGCCCCCCCCCCTTGGTCCGATAGCCAATGATCATCCCCTTTTGGAGGTCCGATAGGTCACTTGCTCTGCCCATGACTGCGACAATTGCTGTGTTAACAGATGCTACTACACGTCTGCTATTGTCAGCTTTTAATGAAATGCAATGATTTTTCATCTGCATACCATGGGACGTTCCAACATGTTCGAGGAGAGGTGGTCATATTAAAGTGTCCCGACCCTGTATTAATTTATGACGTTCTTTAGGACTGAAATGCCGATTAGAATCTCTGTTTGGGGACAATCCTAGGATTTTTAAAGAAGTTTTTCGCTTTTTTAAAATTATTCATATTTTTAAACTCTTATAGGTATTTTATCTCTGTAGTCATCTTTTATGGATTTTACATTTTTATGTTTCTCTCATGCTTTCTCTATGGTTTTTGCGTGTGTAACTTCCCCTTTTTCGTCTGAGTTTTAAAGTTTATTTTTATTTTTTTGTGTTTAAGTATAGTTATATTAACTTTTTGTCGGGCGCAAAATGGCCACAGTAGCCGACGCCCTAAAACCTGAACCAACCAACCATCATATTACAGTATGCAATGGACAGAATCTGTAGTAGATATACACCGAGTGACCACATTATTAGCGACATTACCCATTCTAACTTGGACGAGTCTGTAATCAAATCAGTGTGATATTTATTGCATATCCATTGTCTACGCAACTGCTTGACAACACAGTTACCCTAAGACAAAAACTTTGGATGCCTTAGAACGTAACATGATCGTAGCTGCAAGAATATCGGGTAAAACCTTGACTTTTCATTTGCAACATTATCATATGTGTTCAGAAAATGGCTGAGAACTGTGGCCGGTAAGGCTGTAGATAAAAGATGATAAGGACCCGTTTTGCCAGGTGACAATCCTATAAAGTGGAGGAGGGAATTTCGAGGGATTGGAAACATCTGTTTATTTCACAATCTATTTCAGCATTGTTCTAGACCGGATGCAAAGTTTATCCGACTCCACTTTCAACAGGACAATGTTCCACATCACCGTGTTCGATTGGTCTTAGAGCATTTGTGGAACAATCGCTCTAAGACCAATGAATTCGACATGCTTTATTGGCCGGCATGTCACCTGATAGAGCATTTGTGGAACAATCTATTCGAAGCCAGCTTTAACAAATCAAAGGCTGCTGTTAGGTCTGCAAGCACCATCGTTTCTGCAGAAAGGTTCCAACACCTTGTAAAATCAATGCCTAGAAGATTATTGGTAGATGATGGTGTCTAATCAGTGTTGTTGACAACATTAACAGAGATAAGAAAAAATTGTACAGCCTATAAAGGGTGATTTATTATAATTCATTATGATATAATTTATTCTAATATTTGTAATTTATTATAATTTCATTAAACGAATGATAAAACATTTTTCAGATTTGTTTATTTTTTCAGTTCTTCATTTTGATCGCGAAATTAGAAATGTTTGGTCAACTAAAATATAAAAGTGCGAAGCATTCAGGTGATGCTTGATCCCAGTGTTAACTGAATATATAATCTAAGAACAGTGTCTTTGAAGTTCAGAAGTTACATATACATAAAGCCACTGAAACGTGAGTATCTTATTCTTTGTTCGTAAGCTCGCAATTTGCTTTATGTCCCCTGTGGGAAGATGGAATATGATGCCCAAGTCAGAAATCCCAAATTGAAAAGAAAAATGAAACGAGCAATCGTGTGTGAAATGCATTCGATCATTTCTTCCTCTTCGTGTTCTGATCAAAAAACTTTTGCATCGGCATGACCTTCTTCCCCTTTAGTGTGCGAATGAGCCCTGCGGACTAAAACCAATCGGCAGCCAGGAACCTAAATTGGTTCCCGAATCTCCTCCCTCCGTTTTTCCTATCGGAGTAAGATTACTTTCCCTTCAGGTCAGAAGAGAGCGAAAAAGAGAGAAGGAGAGAAAATAAGAATCATTGGCAGAAATCAAAAGAAAGTTCAATAATTAAATCGCCAATCTTTCCCCCCCCCCCCCGTCTTTCCTTTTTCTTTCTTGATTCCTTCTATGTATTCGTCAGCGACACTAAATTTCTAATTCATTTCCTCATTACGTAATGAGTTCGTTTTCCCTCCCACCGAATGATCAGTAGAAAACCTCTTTGCTCTTCTCATCTATTTTCCAACATTGAATAACTGCAATGTATTGTTTTCCAATGAGCCTTCATTGCTTCAATCTAGGAACTTAATGATCTCTGCGTTGGCATTTCGACCAAATTCATTGAGTTCTACCGATAATAAAAGGCAATGCCATAAAAATGGTGACGATGCTTTCATTTCTATATCGATAAACATGAAGTTCCTTAAGGGCAATAAAATTAGGATTTGGCGACTGATTTAGAAGATCTTGTCGTTCAAGATTCAAAATTGATGTTAAATAATTTCAAATGTTAATATGCCTTGGGATGTAGGAAATCAGATCTAAAAGTGAGATGGTCCTTTTATATTTAATTTCATAATCCTCCGGTAGATAAATCTTGTCGTCTTAATTTACTATTCACGATATAGGCACTTTATATTCACTTTATCATCGAATGTCTTGAATCTGTGGATAATGTAAGTGGCTCAAACCGTTCGCACTTGAGATTTTCTCCAGTAGATATCCTAAGTGTGCTCTATTTACGCGTGGAATTTCAAGTACATATCGTGAAATATGAATAAGTGAAATGTTTCCAATAATGAAAAGGACATTCCTATTTGTAAAGGAAAAATTTATGGCACATGCTAGTTATTAGGCCAAGAGACCAAATGATGTTTCCAAATGTCGCAGGAAAGAGTTGTTTGAACTGTCCGAATTGGTCGCGTCATTTGGTATTATTTCACATTTTTAACGAATTGAGTGTAGTAAAGGAAGAAAGACAAAGCGCTCACTTAATCTCTTTTTGAAAGTACCAATAAAATGTTAATGAATTAAACACATCCCTTTAAGATTTTATTCAACCCCTCTCCCGTTAAGCCAATTTGTATAACTGTAATTCGGGCCAGATTCTATGAAAGAGCTATTCAATTAGTTCTTGCCGACTTGTTGGATGAGGATGTTGCCGTCGCATACATTGTATGCCATTCCGACATATCTAAAACATTCTCTGTGGGATTGAGATCTGGACTTTTGGAAGGCCAAAATATATGTCGGAGTAGTCTTCGCTAAACCACTATTGAACCAACCGTGCACGATGAACAGTGACATGAAGAGGCCGTCACATGCAAGGAAAAAAAATGCAGGTTGATTTGGCCGACAAAAATGTTCAGCTAGTACGTGGAACAAACTCGAGCTTAACGACATCCCTTGCATATCAAGGGATCAGCTCCATAACATGAGAGAGAAGTTGGGGCGGGATAAGGGGATACTTTCATTTTCGGATGCTTTAGATAAAATATCGCGCTCCTTTCAGTATTTTGTCCATCAAATTAAAAAGAAAACTATATCATAGTTATTGCGACGAAATTTTCGACCCTTGAGTTGGGGTGGGGTGTAGTTCCTTATCACAGGATAATGCATCTTGCAACAAAGCTCGAGTTGTTACCGCCTTGTTTGAAGACATGAACTTACAGATAGTGGTTTAGCCTGTTCGTACGAGTGGGATAACGCGAGAGGCACACAGAAACACCATCGAAGCTTTGAAGGAGGAATGGGTAAACATACAAACACTCTGCTATCAAAGAAAAGATCATGTGAGAGAGAAGCCTGATGCAAACGTAAGGATCTGGGCGATTTCAAAAGAGGAGCGTAAGATCTAGTACCAATGGAAATGGTCAACTTTTTGAGGTTTTTCTCGAGCAATGATCACTAGAATGTATCGAGACTAGCAGAAAGCCCAAACATCTAGCCAGAAGAAGGCCTGTGATCGGAAAGATGCTCAATAAAGGGGAACTGCAATAAACGAGCATGGGGTAAAATCAAATGGGCCTGTACCTTTTCGTCAAATAACAGCCACGATTAATGAGAGAATACTAAAGAAAACATCTAAATGGACATCTCGTCGAATATTGCAAGGAATGAATGTTTACAGTCGTTAGCCCCCAATGAGTAAGCCTCCAGTGAGCCTGGGAGCAGTGCCACCTTGCTATTGAAGAACACTGCATGATCCGATGAATCTCATTTTCTGTTGAATCGACGGACAGGCCGATGAAGGATACTATTAGTCCGCGAGAAAATTTTTGATGCACACCTTAGATCGGCTGCTCCAAAGTGTATTTAAACATTGTTGCCGGCCAGTTGAGTTTGGTCATCTTCCATAGTTATCGCAATCTACAGATCTGAATTCCTTCGAGCATCAGTGGAATTTGGTCAACAGGGTCACTCGCGCTCAGATCTATGATAACGAAAATTCGAAGTGTTAATCCATTGTTCAAGGACAGAGTGAATGATGCCGTCGGATCAGCAAACAGACGCCTAGTTATAAGCAAATTTACGAATGGCACAAAAGAAATTTATAACAGGACGATCAATGCTTTTCCGTTCGCATATGCAGCCACGACCTGCAGAAGCGGGGACTGTTGTACCATCCATCTTATGCAGTGAAGATTAAATTACTGCAGAAAAGACGTCAAAATGAACACTATTTTTTGGTTTCATTATACCCCCCGCTCACAGCAGGGTCTTTCAAAAATTACAACATAACTGTGACAAGAAAATAGTATCTCCCCCAGTCCCATTCCCGGACACCAGAGGAATTGTTATTACCTTTTATACCCAAAACACTAAACGACTTGCTTCCCAGTTCAGGAAAGACACTTTACTTTTCCTGGTTCTGCTTGTTTAAATCTCGGATTTCATATAAAAAATATGAGAGGAATTCTAATAAGTTTTCAAGCTTTCTAATGCTCGTTTATTCTGCCTGTTCTTTATTTTATTGAAATAATTTCGAAAACAAACTAATTGATTTATTGATTAATTCAGCGAGCTTCCATGTTTGGCCGCCAGGAGCGCCATCCCAAAAGACATCATCCATGAAGTTGAACTTGGAGTTATTCATTCATTTTCGTACAACTTTCTTGCGTCTTGTGTGCAACGGAACAAGAATCGGTCTGGTTCCATAATGTCAGGAGGAAAATTAGATTTTAAAGAACGCGAAGATGGTAAATCCAAATTTGCAGAGCATATTATTCACACTGGGAATTAATTCAGTAAAACCAACGAGTAAACAAATGAGTTGAACGCTCCTGAGCTGCTTACAGCGCCACCACCGCGTTCCCATGCCGTCCCCCATTTGTTGTGGTTGGCTAAAAATGGTTTTCATCTGTAGTTTGCGTAGTCCAGTAACACAGTAAAACCCGCTGTATTCATTTTTAGAAGAAGCGCTTTATATGAGCGGGTAGCGTGTTTCAACCATTTTTCGGCTTGCACCCCTAGGAAAGCTTTATATAAAACCTCGTTTTCCCTTTTCGTTATTTTCGTTATTTCAACCAAAATAAAATGAAAGCTATATAACACGGTTACTTCGTCGCAATTTTCGATTCCTCAGGGGGTGGCTCCACCTCTTAACCCCCCCCCCCTCTCTTTTTGGTTAGCATTTCTTCATGTGGCTCCAACCAAACCTTCTACCGACCGTCGTTACAAAACCCCGTGTATCGTGATTCGTCAGACCACATTACCCACTTCCAGTCTTCACGTCTCCAGTCACGACGGTCCGGACACCACTGTAGACGAAATTTCCTGTTCCTTGCAGGAATCAGGGTTATATTTTTATAAGCATGTGGCATGGTTTTGGGATATTGGTCGCGAGCAACTTTATTTTTTTTTTTTTTTTATAAAATCATTTGTCAGTTGTTGCAGTGTCGCTCATACTTGATTGTGTTTGAGCCACAGTTGCCCCCCTTTTATACAAAGACTGTGGATGAGTTTTTCGACAGCATAAAGCACTTTTCGAGAATGCTGCTAACTGTTTTCTTTGTTTCAATTGAGGCTCCAGCTAGAGGAACACCAACAGTGAGTCCCTTTTTGAAGTCAGGTCCTTCTTTTTCTCCACGCTGATGAAATTCTGTGAGTAGAGTCGCCCATTTGAGTCTAATCAAGTGTGCTGAATCACATGACACCTCAAAATATTTTTGTTTTATTTCAAATTTATATGTGTTTTGCAGATGCTTCGAAGCCATTGGCCTGTATGTGTACATTAGTAAAAATCATTTTTCTGAGCATCTACGAGAAAAGGGTTTTAGCCACAGTTCCCCTGAGCTGCTGCTATGTGCGTATGGTATTTCCGAAACTCCTCCATTTTTTTTTCTTGGCAAACACAATAAAAGCATTCGTAAATGTCTTACGGGAAGGAGTTTTCGTTGTTTAAAGATTAGATAGGGTCGGGCAGCAAGCTGAAAGCTTCGCTTTTTTTAAATCCATCAAGTCAGCTGTGTTTATTTCACGTATTGAAAATATTGCGAGTTTTATTAGACTTGTCTGTTTACAAGGGTGCTTCTTAGTTTTATAGAAGTCTTAGATTCCGGCTACATTTAAATGTAGTAGAACATGCTATCAAACATGCTACTTGCATGTAGACACATTGAATTGCTAATTTATTAGGCACATCGCCTCCGAAGAAAAGATCTTGTGAGAGAGAAGCCTGATGCAAACGTAAGGATCCGGACGATTTCTAAAGAGGAGCATAAGATCCAGCACCAATGAAATGGTCAACCTTTTGAGGTTTTCTCGAACAATGGTTACTAGAATGTATCGAGACTAGCAGGAAACAAACATCTAGCCAGAAGATGGCCTGTGATTGGAAGGAAATGCTCAGTAAAGGGGAACTACGATAAATGAGCATGGGGTAAAATCAAATGGGCTTGTAGCGTTTCTTCAAATAACAGCCACGAATAATAATGGAAAAGTGAAGAACGCATCTGAACAGACAACTCGTCGAATGTTGGAAGGAATGAATGTTTACAGCCGTCAGCCCCAATGAGTGTGCCTCCAATGAGCCTGTGAGCAGTGCCATCTTTACTAATGACGACTTGAACAACACTGCATGATCCGACGACCGCAATTTCTGTTGAATGGTAGACTAATAGTATGATGTCAATAACGCTAATCGATGATGACGAGGAAATTTTATGAACGGCTGCTCCCTATTAAACTCCAAAGTGTATCAGAACATTGTTGCCGGCCCGTTCATGTTCACGCTTTCTTTCCTGTAAAGATATTTTCAACAGGATGATGCTTCATGACATAAGACTCGGTTAATTCTGAAAATGACAACGAGTTTGGTCGTCTTCCATAGTCGCCGCAATCTACAAATCTGAATTTGTTCGAGCACATGTGGGACTTAGTCGACAGGGTCACCCGCGCTCGAAATCACCTACGCTCAAATCTATCATAACGAAAGTTCGCTTGCAAATACTTTTCAGCCGGATATGGACGTGGGTGTGACAGTTCTTACTATCAACTGCCTCATGGCCCAGAGAAGGGAGTTTCGTTTGGTTCGAGATGGCATTTCGTTTGGTTGTTCTCCTTTGTATCCTCACAGAAGCCGGCTCGGTGGCTGAGAAGGTTAAGGCACAGGTCTTTTCGCTCTCGATACCAGGTAGTCGCGGGTTCGAATCCCGCCGAGGGTATGGATGTTTGTGTTTGTCCCGTTTATAGTCGTTCTTTCGTCATCGTTGGGGATAGTACAATAGACCTGAGGTCGCAGTGCTTGGTTCTTTGACAACCACCTCTTTAAAATTCATTACTCATCCTCGCAGAACAACAGTAGGTTGATTATTTGATTACATTATACGACGCTCTGTGGGCCTACTTTTTTCTTTCAATTTTATTATTTTTACTTATTATCGACTCCTGATATCACATTATTTAATGTTTTTCTACTAGTGATGTCAAGATCCGGATAATTCAAGATCCGGATATCCGAATCTTTTTTTCGGACCTAGATCCGAGATCCGGATCTTGGTCAGAAATCCGAGATCCGGATCTTGGATCCAAGATCTGAGATCCGATCTTGGGTCCGAAATTCGGATCCTATATCAGGAAATTGTGTATATGCAAACTTTTTCTGAAAGCAGTTTATAAATGCTTTTATTAAGTGATAGCCTAGTCCTCTTAAGTCCTAATTAGTCTTAATACGCATCCAGCGAAAGGATCCGAAATCCGGATCCGATATCAGAGATCCGATATCCGAGATCCGAAATCCGGATCCGAGATCCGATATCCGAGATCCGAAATCCAACGGACATCACTATTTTCTATCATTTAAATCTCGGTTTACATTTTTTTCCCGCCAAGTTTACCTTTAAATATTCTAGCGGCAATAAACGATTTTAACATTTTCAAAGGATTGCCGAATTATAGGAAAATGGCAACGCCACCGACGTCGCTTTTTATTTTGCGGTGTGAGAAGTGTTAATCCATTGTTCAAGTGTTCAAGGGCAGACGTAGGATCAGCTAACAGCCGCCTAGTCATAAGCAGATTTACGAATGGCATATAAAAAAATTCATGGGAAGACGATCAATGCTTTAGCGTTTGCATATGCAGTCACGACTTGGGACTGCTGTTCCGTCATCTCATGCAAAAAAGACGTCAAAAGAGCACTATTTTTGGTTTCATTATAGCCCCGCTCACGGCAGGGCTTTCCAAAAATTACAAGATAACTGTGAAGAGAAAATGGTACTCCCCCCAACCCCCAGGTCCTAATCGCGGACACAAGGGGAATTAGTTATTTTCTGACAGTAACCAAAACATTAAACGACTTGCTTCCCAGTTCAGAAAAGACATGCTACTTTTCCTGGCTCCGCTTGTTTAAATTTCGATTTCATAAAAAAAATATGGGAAGAATTCGAAGAAGTTTTCAAGCTCTCTAATGCTCGTCATTCTGTCCTTTTTATTGACATAAATTTGAAAAAATATTAATTAATTTATTGATTAATTCAGCTAGCTTCCAGGTTTGGCCGCCAGGAACGCCATACTCAAGACTAGACCTCATCTTGCGTTATCCATTCATTTTCCTACAACTTTCTGTTCCTTGCGTCTTAATGCAGCTGAAGATACAATATACGCCCTCACAGTCGTTCCCTGGCTGTAAGGTTTTCAGAAGTTTATCGAAATAGAATCGCAATATGTGTAAGGAAACAAGAATCGGTCTGCCTTTATAATGGCACAGATTGGTTACCATTGCTTTATGGGGTCTTAATCAAACCTTCTACCGACTGTCGTTACAAAACGCTGTGTATGGTGATTCGTCAGACCAGATGAGCCTCTTCCAGTCTTCACGTCTCCAGTCACGACATTCTGGACACCACTGTAGACAAAATTTCATATTCCTTGCAGAAATCAAAGTTAATTTTTATACGCATGTGGCATGGTTCTGCACATGGATATTGGTCGCGAGCAACTTTTTTTTTTTTTTTTTTTTTTTTTTTATAAGAGCATCTGTCAGTTGTTGCACAGTGGAAGTCCTGTTCTTCGTTATAAACTGTGTCGTACATAATTTATTGTGTTTGAGCCACAATTGCCCCTTTATATACAAATACTGTGGATGATTTTTTCGACGATTGTATACTCTGCATAATGCACGTTTCAAGAATGCAGTCCAGCTAGAGGAACACCATCAGTGAGGTCCCTTTTCGAAGTCAGTCAAGTCCTTTTTCCCCACGCTGATGAAATTCTCTGAGTAGAGTCGCCCATTTGAATTTAATCAAGTGTGTTTTCTTATCTTGTACAGAGTGTAGATCATCGCAGAACGATAATCTGCGGCACTTATCCTTCGAGGGAGTTTTGCGCCATCCCAGCAACTAACGGCTGCTACGACATGACAGTAGCAGCCGGGACCGACGACTTAACGTGCCCTCCGATGCACGGGGGGGGGGGGGGTTCATGATGGAAGAACTGCTGGCGTACGAACAAACCAGCGGCTATCACCAACTGCTGGGCATCCAGCACTGGTCACTCAGCAAATCGGTCAGACTAATGTTCCCCCAACAGCTGTGCCCCAAATAGCCGTCCCACCCAGCAGTGGACCTCAAGCCAGCCGCTTGTCATCCAGCCAGCAGCTAGCCGCGCCTGAAGTAGTTTAACTCAAGCCACGGCCACCCCCAATCAAAGTGCGTTGAATCACGTGACACCTCAAAATATTTTGTATAAAAACGGATTCAAATAAATTTATATCTTTTACAGATGCTTCGAAGTCATTGGCCAGCATGTGTACATTGGTAAAAGTATCCCCTGAGCTGCTGATATTTTTATGTGTGGTATTTCCGAAACTCGCCTTGTTTTGGCAAACACAAAAGTATTCGTAAATGTCTTACGGGATGTAGTTTTCGTTGTTTAAAGATCAGATAGGCGCGGGCGGCAAGCTGAAAGCCTTTCAGCTTTGCTTTCTTTAAATCCACCAAGTCAGCTATGTTATTTCACATATTGAAAATATTGCGACTTTTATTAGGCTTGTCTGTTTATAAGGGTGCATCTTAGTTATTAAGAAGTCCTAGGCTCTGGCTACATTTAAGTTTAGTCTACTTCAAGTTATTCAATTATGCATTCGATTCATCACAAATTTTTATTTTTGTGACTTGTGATTAAAGTATGACCAAGTTAAATCATGTGCACAGATTGCCATAGAATAACATGAGCAATTTGGCTAATTTATAGAGTCGTATTAGGCAGTGTCGCTCAATCATGTTTAAGAACAGTGAAATTATTGCCGTTCATAATCAATATTGAACTTTATTGACGGTATAAATCATGTGCTGTTCAATGCGCCCAAAACTACCCATTCGGGATCGTTGTCCTTTTTACACATTCTGCAATGCTTTAAGGGACGAGGCAGAGACAATTAGGAACACGGTATGAAAAGCTTGTGGGAAACTAACCAGGCGCTTTGGGAGAGTTAAGTAAGTTTTGAAATTATAGATTGGGGCTAAAGAAGGACGATTAGGGTTACGTTTTTTAAAAATTTAATTGTCTTTTGTCTCGTTTTTTTTTCTTTCGACTAGATTATCATTCGAAATTTCCGGAGTTGTTCTTGACATGCGTTCTAATTAGCAGGGCAATTAAACATCAGTGTTTATCAAAATTGTTATTATCCATGTGCTTATTGTAATATCCTTAATTTTATAAGCAATTAGGATTTCTATGGAATTACACTCCTGCGAAGGTTGGGAAATAAATAAAGTGCAAAGCGTTTGCAGACATTCTAGTTGTTGTGCTTAATAATTACAATGCCATTATTCTTAGAGATGGGTGTTTGGATTTGACAGAGAATTTTTTTATTATTTGTCTGTTAGGTTAATTTTCTTTGCTGGGAACATTAAAATAATCTCCTGGTCGCACACGTAAACCTTTTCTTTTCATTTAATTTTTAGAAATAAAATCTATCACATTATATGGTGAGTAAATTAGAAATGCATTAAAAGTGTCATATATTTTTTTTCAGCATTATTTCTGGTAAGATTTTTTTTTATTATATTTTTTACTACTAGACTTGGAATGTTTTATAGTTATCCCTCTCTTTTTTATCTTCCTCCATTTCCCTCAAAAAAAGCAACGTATATTAGAAAAATGAAGGGCGTCGGATTGCTTGCAAAAACTTTCGTATGTTAAGCTGAAAACCCTCGTGATTGAAGAATTTCATTTATTCTTTCATTTTTATTCATTCGATCAATAAGGAGACTCCCTTTTAAATAAAACATGCACGACAGCCTTCAAGCTCCCTGTAATAAAATTCTGCAGTTACTCTTTCACCTTTCTTCTTTATTTCGTCGTGTCTGTTTTTATGCATTTTTTTTTCATGAAAAAAAAAGTGGATTTACGTATTATTTGCTACGACTCAATATTTTTTCCATCGTATATTTGACTTTCATAACTCTCTCCTTTGCTGAAATGTTGATGTTCTCGGTTTTTTTATTTTTTTTATGCCTTGTATAGCGCTATTCATAAAGTTGCATGACCAGAAGCAATGTCATGAAACAATGGGGACTGAATCTAAATAAAAAGGAGAGCGAAAGAGTTAGACAATTTTAATGAGTTATTTTATTTTTTATTTTAGATTTCTGTGTTTTATAAATTGTAGGTTAGGTGTCCTTTTTTAATGGATTTCCATGATAATAAGAAAGTAGTTTTGTCTCTTTATCCCTTTGTTCTCAAGTTTTTTAATAGTCTGATTCACCGATATCGATCATATTTAAAAACTTAAAATATTTAAACCAAAATAAAGTTCTATTGTACAACTGAGCCAAAATAAAGTTCTATTGTACAACTGAGCCAAAATAAAGTTCTATTGTACAAAAATTATAGAGTTTATAATTTTTCCCTATAGTAAATAATCACCTATTCTGCAGTAGAAACGAAAATTAGGAAAGATTTTCTCTGTAAACTATTTACAAGCTTTCGAAACCAACATCGTCGAAGCATCTAATGATACGAAGACGATTACGGCTTATAAAACCTTTTCTCGCTTCCAGACGTGAGGTTGATCGAAGGGATTGCGAACTCGAGGGCGCATCATGTGCATCGATGAACTTGTTGTCGGCTGTTGTGAAACTCGTTGCGAGCACAAAGCCACTCAAGTAAGCTTTCCTTTGTGCCCAATTGATAAGCTCGACATCGATGACCATTGCTAGGACATTAGATGTTGTTGTCGAAATCAAAGCCACCAGCGTGTATCGAATTTTCTTGCTTGAATCTTTTCAACTGATCGGTAACGTCTGACAACGTCTCTGCTGTCTATAAACGCCATTTCAGCCAAGTTTTGTGTTATATTTCTTGTAAGTTCGCGGTTGTTTTCACTATGGAGCAACGAACATGCCAGGTCTGGAAATATGAAACCGGAATTTGTCCATAGATGGCTCTAGCTGCCAATGTAGTTACCGTCAAACCGCGTCGTTGGCGCCATTTTCTTACTCTGGCATCTGACAAAGATATTCAACTCGCAACAATACAAGTTTAATACAAAAGCATAGTTTGTAATAGGGTTTGAACATGTCGAGTTTTGTGCCTGGAGACTACGATTTGCGGACAGTATTGATTTTCTGTTACCATTTGAAGAAAACTGCTGCAGAATCGCATCGAATGCTTGTCGAAGCTTACGGTGAGGATTCTCTTGGTAAATCACAGTGCTCTGCGTGGTTTAAAAAATTCATAAGTGGTGATTTTCAGGTGAGAAACTAAGAACGTGGAAGGTACAAAGTGATCTATTATGAGCTGCTGAAACCTGGCAAAACCATTAATACTGAATGCTACCGACAACAAATGATCGATTTGAACCAAGCTTTGCGTGAAAAACGACCAGAATATCAAAAAAGGCAGCACAAAGTGATTTTGCTTCATGATAATGCACCATCACACACAGCAAAACTGGTCAAGGAAACGATTGAGGCGTTTAGTCATAATCCTTCCCTTCTTTAGTCCTGCTAAGAGTCAGTGGCTGTCAAAGGGCAGTGGTCGAGACTGTAACCTCGGGCGTTACACAGCCGTTTTCCTTCTCTTCAGAGGGAAGGGGGCGAAGGTGACAATGAAATTCGACCCTTTCTACATAAATATAGGCAGTGTCATAGCTTTATAGAAGTTCCCTCAGGCATCGGAGGCCTCGTCACATCCTGGACGTCAATTTCGACATTCAAAAGGCCTTCTTTCCCGTGTACTGGATCTTCTAGCACCTCTGTGTCCCTCATCAATCAACAGTACAGGAAAAACAAGCAAAGGTCTTTTGGGAAATACTTTCGCATGCGGCTTACTCACCAGACTTGGTCCGTCCGATTACTACTTATTTGCATCGATGGGATGCGCATTGAGCAGCGATTCTCTTCTTACGAAAACGTACGAAAATGGCTCGGTGACTGTTTTGCCTCAGAAGAGCAACAGTTTTATTGGCGCGGCATCCACAAATTGTCAGACAGGTGAGAAAAATGTACAGCCAGCGATGGGCAATGTTTCGAATAAAATATTTTTTATCATTGTCATACAATAAACGTGATGACAACTTCTTCAGCAATTTTGTCCTGGAAGGGACGAGGCATTGTGAACTTGGTCAAACGCTCTTGTACGTTCATAATGAATTGATAATTTTTCTGGTTCAAGCTGCATGTCAATAATATCTATTTCGCACCCCACAAGAATTAACGTAATCATAAAGGACTAGGCATGCGACTAATTCCCCGTTTTGATATCTCTCTCTCTCTCTCTCTCTCTCTCTCTCCGAAAAGTAAACATCGCTATCACGTGACTGGGCCCGCGCCACTTCCGGAAAGCACTCGTGTTCCATGCAATAGCATGGGGAAAGAGTAGATTCGCTAGCCGTTGCTTGCCGATGTTGTTTATTTTTCATTCACCACGACAACCACAATGTCTAGCAGCTGTTTTAAAAATCTGGAGCGGAATTGCCCGATTCGATAAAATGGTTTTGTGCATGAACTGAAACTTTTCCATCTCTGAAACGGGTGCACAAAACCACTGCTATTCAATTAAATTCCAATGCAGCACATGGGTAATGTGAGCACCCGCTCCAACAAAACACGTGCTTCCACTAGCTTTCGCTCGATACGGCCAATTGACTGCTCACAAAATGTCAGAAAAGTGTATCAACAAGTAAAGGGTTAAACTTTTTTTAATTTATGTTATTAAATTATTGTATTATATGTAAATGTGTCAAATTCTGTTGTCCTCTCTCAGAGGGTCCATTAAGTATTAAAGAGATGTCCCTAATTCATTGGTTTATGTGATGTACCATTTCACACTGTGGTCATTTTTAAAATTGTTTGAAATGCCAGAACGAGTTAATACCAAAATGATGTCTCTTTAAAAACAGCTGTGATGCGAAATTTCTTGTTATACGTTTCTCTAAAGCCTTAACTCGTTCTAGTCACCTTTAGAGCGTTTTGGTACTCTGAACTTAATATATACAGTACATTACATTAAACCGAGATATAAATTAAATTTTTTTTATTGGAACTTTGCTTTTAGCATTGTTTGTTATTAATTCTAAATATTTGTATTCCTCTAAACGTCATCAAAAATAAATAAACAAAGAATGCCTGACTTCTGTGAACATTTCAGTTAAAATCGATATTGACTTGCTTCATTGAGCATCGTTTCAGTTGGTCTAAAATCCAACTACATGATCATATATTCCCTTCTCTGCTGCATTTCTTATTTTTTTCTTTGCTTTTCATAATAATATTCCGCTCCAAGGAAGTTTAAATTTGAATAACAATATAACTATTTATTTGTCTGGGGGTGCCTCTTATTCCGCTGTCATTTCCTTATTCACTGGGATCGTTATCCTGAGTAAATATTATTGTAGAGGGTTATTCAAAACGATTCATCAAACTTCACATGAGGAGAATTCTGCATCTATCAGCCGTGTATTAACTATACATATACACCAGTGAATTGTGATTTTATATAAGAAAAACGTAAGAAACGCCTATTGTATTAATAGTAGAAAAACGCACATGACATTACAGATATTGATGTTCTTCTTGATCTGTGTGCAAAATAAAAAAAACGTATCTTCAGAAATATAAAAATAAAAACTTAGGACACTCTGTGGAACCATCGAAGCGTTTGTTGCTGTATCACTTTCACTTTTTCCTCTTGTCGCTTTCTTTCAAACCGCAAGAGATCCTTAATGGTTGTTCCTTTTGTTGTGTCCCTGTCTGCGTTGTCGCCAAATCTGCTGACAAATCCTGAGGCGACATCTGCTCAACACCAAACATTGGTCCTTTTTTTTTTCTCCTGCTAAACGAATTCTTTTCTGGCCTTTTAGCTACCATTCCATTGGAGACATTACTACACAACCGAATAAAGATTCCGCAGGTGTTAGGTTTGTTTAACTCTTGTGTACCTAACGCATTCTCTAGTTCGTTTGTTTTATGTTTTATTTTTTTTTTTAAACTTGTATTTGCAGATGCTGAAAGTCAAATAGCTTTTTAAAATTTGAAATGGAATCCCTATCTACGCTTTTAATTTTCTAATGGCACTGTTTAAGTGAAATAATAGAGCTATCATGTGATAAACTAGCAGGGGGGTAGGAGTGAATGTCGCCCTCGTGGTAGCCTTTTAATGACCAAATTGCGGGTTGAAAACCTACTGAGAGCGGATGTCTTTTTCTCCGTGGGAAATTTTTCTCCGTGTTAGCTCAAAACTGGGAAATTTTTCTCCGAGTTATTTATATTGAAAGCAAAATGTTTTGTGAGGAGTACTTTGTTAATTGTCTTCAGCAATTTCCATTTAGTCATGGGATTGTTGGCAAAGGTGAAAGGCTTTGTTTCGTTAATCATTTGTATCATTAAATTTCTTATAGTCGTTGGTTTCTATTTTTTGGAAAAAGGAATAGATCATTATGATTTTTAGCGCTGATGTCTCTCTCTCTCTATTCTCAGTTTTGTTTAGAATTGTCACTCTTTTCGTAATTGGGTTCATCGAATTTACTAAGCAAGATTTTAAACCCTCTAATGATGACAAAAATAAAGTTGATCGCTTTTCTTCTCAAGTAACTATATAATTACATCATTATTGAACTTTTCCCACTCCTTCCTCATAGTCGATTTAATGATTGAGAACAGTGATTAAGCTGAGATTTGATTTTCTTTCTCATTTTCTTTTTATGTTCAGAAACTGGATATTTTTTTGCCATTGCATAAACATAGATGATTAAATTGAATAAATAATTTTGTATTTAGTTAGAAATAATGTTGCCCTGTCTGTTTTTAAGGGTATTCCTTCAACTTACAGTCAATAACACTGTGTTCTCACAACGCGGTTTCCATATAACGCTGTACGAAAATTGCGACAAGTACATAAACACACAGTACAAGAATAAGGGCATACAAAGTCATTAGCCAGACTGGACATTGATAAACTCGGATGAAAAATAGAAATGAATTGTGTGAGCAGATATGAAATTTTTAAGAAGAGCAGGTGGCTAATAGGCTCATAGATAAACAAAGAAGTTCGAAAAAATGGAAGAAACTTAAAGGTAAACTCCACACCCAAAACAACTTTGTTTAAAATGAAAGATGAAAGTCTCAATAACAACGTAGCATGTATAAAAATTTTCAATTCGAACTCAAAATTGATAAAATATATAAAAAAAGCTTTCATTTTTCCCTCCCCCTGCGATAGACACTGGCGCCATGGTTCGGCAACTGTTACGTCACAAGTTGCCGAGAAGTGCGAAGGAGTTTCGAATTCGTAAACGTCACACATTGGACGATATCTGTTAGTTGTCAGTTGGGCATCGCAATGGACTATGAATATGAAACAAGACCGATAGTGACGACTGCGATTTTGATAAGTGACAGCGATATACAAGGGCCATTAGCAGAATTAAATGCTACTGCGACTTCTGCGATATACAGCCCTATGCATTAAACCGTGAAACGGGATCTTCTGTTTGCCGCGTCGGCGTGTGCACATTAGGGCGGCGTGTGCTTTACACAGCGGATAGGCTTATCTCCTCATTTTGACGTTTGACGAGTGCTGTTGCGGTCGTTGTTTTTGAAGAACGCAGGCCCGTTTAGAGTTGGAAGAGCATTTAGTTCCACCTTATACGTGATCTAGTTTCAGTGAATTTCTTGTTTGAATTGATACTGAATTTAAAACGGCGGATGCGTAGACAAAGTAAGACGCTTCAAAATGAGCACACGATGCTGTTTGGAGTTGGATACCAGTTCCCTCGCTGTCAAAAACTAATCCACTGTTTTTTAATCGATTCTGATTGTGGAAATCTATGAAACGTGAAATTTCTATCCGACTGTCAATTTACACATCCAAACAGAGAACAAATTGAAGGCATTCCGACATAAAACAGGTTAGCAAAATCATACGATATGTAGAATCGTTCTAAGCGACTAGAATCTCGGCGACGAAATTCCCCGAGGTTCTCGCGGCAGGAAATGACAGCTTGTTCCGCCGTGTTCTGTGGAGAAGAAATGGAAGATCCCACGCAAATTTTCAATTTTCCGAGGCATTTTTCTTAATAAAATATTAGGAAAAATCGAAAAGTTTTGAATGATAAATACTCTATTAACCTGGATTAATGTTATGATGCAAAAAAATGAAGTCGATTTTTTCCATGGAGTTTACCTTTAAAATTGATTAAATAATAGATATGATTTAAAATTATAGAAATAACTGGATCAGTTACATTCAGAGAATGGAACCTACAAGAATGCCGAAATTTTTTTTAATATACAGGGTGATCCAAATGTCAGGAAAAATTTTGAAACTCAATAATTCGCACAAAAAGAAATTAATGTCAGAATTGTTCAGTTTTTCACCAACAGATGGCGTTGTCAGGTTACAGACATCATTTTATGCACATTTTCAGACGGTAAGATGCCGGATTTCCTATCTGCTTACAAATGTCCAATGTGCCGCCCGTCAACCAGCAACACTGCCGTCAGATGAGACAGCACACTGTTCACTGCATTACGCAACATTTCTCTTGGTATGGCAGAAACATGTTGCCGGATGGAATCTTTCAATGTTGCCAATGATGTGGGTTGATCGTGGTACATTTTTGACTTAAGGTATCCCCATAGCCAAAAAATCATAAGGCTCGGGCGATCTGGGTGGAAAGTACACGATTCTCCCAAATGTTGAGCGGTGCAGTTCGTGCACAGGCGCAGCAATATGCGGTGGTGCTCCATCTTGCATAAGGGTGACGGTATCTGAATTCGCGCGTGAATTATTGAGTTTTAAAGTTTTTCCTGACTTTTGGATCACCCTGTATACCTCAGTTGCAAAGAGAAATTTAGGTCGACCCAGGATGACATGCCAAGAGTCCGGAATAGGCTACAAGGTTAAATCCGTGAAAAGATGATGATGATGATGATAAAAATTTCATGCTATAGGGGGATTGTTTACATTATACTTTTATGTATTAATTCTGAATTTTTAATAACGCGGTTTCTATCAGGTCGTTGCATATTAAATGTCGGATTTCGAGGTGGGTTCCGCGCTTCAGCACGGTTTCCACGTTTAGTAGCAAGTACCCATAACAAAGTGGTACATTCCCAGAGATAAACCTATCAGTGACCAGCTGCCTCAAATTTGCATGTCTGCGATGATGTTTAATAGCATTTGAACCCAAGCGAAGATAGTCATGACTTCATACGAATTACGTGTGGTAATGCATTACGAGTTCAGGTTGAATCACACTGCATCCAACGCCTCTGGAAACATCAGTAAGGTATTCGGTGTAGGCACCATAAACAAACGTACTGTCTAACATTGGTTCCGAAAATTCCGGGCGGGAATGACCGACCTGACAAATGAGCCACGCGGCAGACCGCCCAACGTGTTGAATGACGCTGATCTAAAGCGATCTGTGGAAGAGGATCCGTCAAAAACTGTTCGGGACCTTGCAGGGGATCATGCTGTATCAGCGTCGACTGTCAGTAGACACCTTAGGACCATCGGTAAGGTGAAAAAGAAGGACAAATGGGTCCCACATGAACTTACGGAAAACCAAAAAGAGCGTCGGTTGGAGGTGTGTATGGAATTGCTTTTGCGCCATGAAGAAGCGGGGATTCTTGATCGCATTGTCACCTGCGACGAGAAGTGGCTCTTATACGAAAATAGGAAACGGTCAGCACAGTGGCTGGATGCTGATGAACCCCCACGACAGTTCCCTAAACCCCCGTTGCACCCCAGGAAGCTCATGGTTACAGTTTGGTGGAACATCCGTACTCTCCGGACCTCTCCCCGACCGACTACCATTTTTCCAGAGCCTGGACAATTTTCTCCGGAGGAAAACATTCCTAACTCAAGCAGACGTCGAAAACGCATTCCGGGAGTTTGAGTCCCGTGACCATGGATTCTATCGGAGAGGGCTCAAGAAGCTGCCAAATCGTTGGTAACAATGTTTGGATTGCAATGGGGGTTATTTGATATGCAACGGCTTGATATATAACGCGTTACTAATGAGTTGGGTTATAGGAGGGTTGACTGTACTTGTTAAAATTTCTGCAAATGACTTTTCCTTCTTGCGCATGCAATCCATATCCTTAATTGTAAAGGGAAAGTTGTTGCCTTCTGTGTAAAGGTTTTTATGTGTTCGACTTGAATTTTCCGAAATTAATTTATTTTCGTGTAAATTGCGTATTCATGTCCTAAAAACTGAAAAAAAAGCTTTTAACTTATTATTTTAAATCGTAAAATGCAGGGTTTTCTAACAACGAAGAATCAATTCGCAATAAGTAGTTAAACGGTGTATATAATAAGGGTCTATAATTATTCTCAAACATGCCCCCTTTTCCGTTTCCGAATCCTCCGAAAATAATTACTAACTCTTCATTACTTTACCTGAATTAATCCCGGCGGTTTTTTAGCTGACTTCGAAATGGAAAGGTCTAATTAGAATGGGTTGGATTTTTAAAAAAAAAATCGGCATTTTCATATAAAAAAATCCTAATTATTCTTAAAGTAATTAAGTAAATGTTCCCGCAATTATCGGAATATTTTTTAAACATTTTTCTGAAAGAAGGTGAAGACAATTACGCGCTACTACTTTCACACCGCACTTTGTGTAGTTCAAACGAACGAAGAAAAGCTCTTGAACCTCATTGACGTTAAAACACGTTGTTTTGCTTCGTACCACCTGATTATGGTGCGATTATTTAAAATTACTGTATTGGAAATCTCGTGCGGCGATTACTATTTAATGAACAGATAGGGAAATTTCGAGGTTTCCGCCTTCAGCCCTCTCGGGTGATGTCTTCACTTAGTCCAACCGATAAAGTCATAGAAATGCAATGGATTAGAAACACGGAGACACAAGGGCATGCGCTTGCTTTTATTGCTGCAGCAGTCAGATCGTCTCCTAGCAGCGGGTGATCTATTCACACTGAGGTGAGGGAGTAGGCGGAAGGAAACGGATGAAAGAACTCAGAAAATAGGGTAATCACGAAAAATGAATCGGACGACATTTGGCTGAATTTGTAATCAACATCTATAGTGTTAAGGGATAAAAATATTCTCCTTGAAAAACCTAAAGAAAAATAAAGAGGTTCTCTTATCTTTTTCGCGGTGTTTACCTTATCTGTCTTTGGTTAGGTTTAAAATCCCAAGACTCTCCTTGAAGTGTTGTAAAGCATCTGTTTATCCATCACTTCGATATTGAAAAGAAATTATTCCAGTAAGCTCGCTCCAGTTGGTGAATATTCATGGATAATACCGCAGCCCTGGGAAATTTTAATTTCCCAGCTTCTTTTACATAGGTTAAAACTTAAAGCTTTAGTATCTTATCATATCCCTTAAATTCGAAGTTACCTCTACACTGTCACAAAGTTGGTTTGGGAGGCGGAGGAGAAATTTAATGATAATATATAATTATTTTTAATTTCTTTATGAAAATTTGACAAAGATATTTACACTTGAACGGGATGAATGAAAACATTCGCAATTGTACAGGGTGAGTCAAAAGTCACTGGACACAGCTGTATTTTGGAAATGGTGTGTAAAATGAACGATGTGACCATGCTAGTAAGGAATAGGATAGGTTCTTTATCTTTTGGGATAGTTTTGGAGTTATCCTTTTCCCTGCTAGCATGGTCACATCGTTCATTTTACACACCATTTCCAAAATACTGCTGTGTCCAGTGACATTTGACTCACACTGTATATAAGACTGTTGCGTTAAATAAACTGAACCGAAGAAGATTGATAAAAATTTATAAATAAAAGAAAAGATGGTAATGTGACTCCGTGTTGGTAAATTGGGCCCCCAGCTATCAACTCCATCAAGTTTTAATGCCATTTAGGAAATGAGTAGACTATCCAATAAAGCAATAACTAACGATACGTGGATTCACTAAGAGTTTGCAGTGGAGAAATGTGTTACGTGCCCTTTTGCCTAGACGTCTGGAGGGATACTTCCTACCCAAAAAAGTAGTCCATATGCAAGGAGAATATTAATCCCTATAAATGTGATGTTAATCTGTAATTCTTAAAAAAACAGTTAACGCATCGTTATCCAACGATAAAAGGGTTTTAGCATCAAAATGTTACGAGCAGTAGCGGCTCGTGACTATAATAATAAGTGGCGGGGCACAAATACAAAATTTCAGGTTCTTAGGCCTTTTCGTACAAAAGTTATAGCTTGATTTGTATTTGGAGCCTCGCGGCCCCTGCCAAGAGACTTATAGAATTTTTAATATAGATTAGCTAAATTTTTAAATACCACACTATGGTTAAACAAAATTTCACGACCGTAGGCCTTTCCGTTCAAATTTTATAGCTTCAATTGTATTTGTGGCAGCCAGACAGCCCCGCCCCGAGGCCTATACCAGTTTTAAGTAACGCACTGTGAAAATATAACACTTCAAGTTCTTAGGCCTTTTTATTATTCAAATGTTAGAGCTTATTTGTGATTTGGGCTTCAGGGCCCCTGTAGAGACCTAATAGCCTTATACCAGTTTTTCGTGTATATTAGCTAAATTTATTGGTAAACTACTATAAATATACAAAATTTCAGATTTCTAAGCCTTTTCGTTCAAACATTATAGCTCTATTTGTGTTTAGGACTCCTGCCAGGGCCCCAGAGGACTATATAAGTTTTAGTGTATATGAGCTAAAATTTTAAGAAACGCCATAAATATGCAAGAATTCAGATTTCTGTTCTTTCGGTTCAAAAGTTAAAGCTTGATTTGTGACAGGGGGCTCAGGGCACAACCATCGAGAAACAAGTAAATGGGTTCTCGATGGTTGTGCTCAGGGCCGCTGTCGAGATCCAAGAGCCTTATACCAGTTTTTAGTGTATGTATATTAGCTAAATTTTTAAGTAATTTTCTATAAGTAAACAAAATTTCAGATTTCTAGACCTTTTCGTTTAAAAGTTGTAGCTTTGCTTGTGTTTGGGGCCTGTGGGGCTCTGCTGGGGCCTATATTATTTTTTTGTATATTTGCAATATCTTTTTAGTACCACACTATGAATATACAAAATTTCAGGTTCCTAGGCCTTTCCGTTCAAATGCTATAGCTTCAATTGTATTTGGTGCCCCAAGGCCCCTGGCAGGGTTCTAGAGGCTTATATCAGCTTCCTTCTATATTGGCTATATTTTTTAGTACCAAACTAAAAATATACAAAATTTCATGTTTCTAGACCTTTCCGTTCAAAGTTATAACTTGATTTGTATTTGAGTCCTCGGTGTCTTCTGGCGGGCCCCATAGGCCTACATCACATTTCTTGTATATTTGCTATGTTTTTTTAGTACCACACTATAAATACACAAAACTTCAGGTTCCTAGGTCGTTCCGTTCAAATGTATTTGAGGCCTCGGGACCTCCGGCGGGGTCCTAGAAGCTTATATCACGTTTCTTGTATATTGGTTTTATTTTTTTAGAACCGCACTACAAATTTACGAAATTTCAGGATTTTTGCCCTCTTTGTTCAAAAGATAAAAAACGGAACCATGAAATTCATACAATTGGCCCCTGCCTGAGGGGCCCCAGGCCACCCAAGAGGATTCGCTATATTTTTCGCACCGTCCTCTGTGGCCTACGTGTGTAGAAAATTTCAAGCCTATAGATCTTTCCTTTCAAACGTTATGGCATCAAAATGTTACGAGCGGTAGCAGGAGGATTCGCTATACTTCAAATAGAGTTCTTTAAATTCTGACGTCAAACAGTCAAATTCTAACGTCACAAATTGCTCAAACGCAATCAAAACTCCATAGACAAGAAAGGAAGTCAGTTGGGAAACCCACAAATACACATGGCTTGGTCCACCCTAGAGGATTCGCTATATTTTTCGCTCCGTCCTCTGTATAGGGCCTACGTCTGTAGAAAATTGCAAGCCTCTAGGTCAATCCTTTCAACAGTTGTCGCGTGTGACTTACATGTTACGTACATCTGTACCGTCGTTAATAGGGTTTTAGATGATGCTAAAACCCTAAAAACTACTGTTAGCGAATTCTTTATTACAAGCTTAGAAATGTAATAAATACCAGCAATGTTTTGATTTCGCGCATGCGCAGTATATACATAGCGTTCTCGTAAGAAGTTAAATTATCATGGCGGCAACATCATCTCATTGATACTTCGCCAAATTTAAAGATATAAGCGTAAGGGGATGATCGAAGAGGGAGGATGCATAGAACTTTAAAACAGCGGCTTAAATCGCTCTTTTGCAAATCAGGCTTGAAAAGTCCAACCTCGTTTTAACCTGATTGGTATACACCAGCATTTCAAGGCGGCAGCTTGGCCATAACCTCCAAATGATAAATCTCTTACGCCTGTATTCTGCACGTTTTAAAACGTGTCATATTCACCACGCGGTTAAGTCAATATAAATGTCGCTGAGTTTAAAGTTGCCGTCTACGGCTTCTTAAGTCGTTCTTTAGACCGACGCGCATGCGCAGTGTATCTCCAGCTACTCCAGCCAAAGAAAAACAACATGGAGGGCTATATGGAGTCTCTTCGTACCTTGGAAGATGTTTTATTTCTAAGCAAATTCATTCGTCGCAAACGGATGAATCCAACAAGAAAAAAAGATTATCTACCTTGTATAACTTGACGAGGTTGATTTTAGAAAGCGCTACCGGTTATCGCACGAAACTTTCGTGAAGGAGATCAGCAGGCGCGTTGTTGTTTAGTCGCCATGGCCATGCCTGGAATAAAACGTAACCGTGAAGTCGGGTCATATACACTTCATAGGACACGTGAAACTTTGAACCAATGACAGAAATCGAAACAACGACATTTGGCTTACGCTACAGCTTAGCCAAGCTGCTGCCTTGAAATGTTGATGAATACCAATCAGGTTCAAACGAAGTTGAAATTTCAAGCCTCACTTGCAAAAGAACGAGTTAAGCAGCTGTTGGTGACCTATGACCCGTATTTGACCTGACGTCATGGTCACATTCGATTCCAAGCATGGCCATGGCGACTTAACGACAACGCGCCTGCAGATCTCCTTCACGAAAGTTTCGTGCGATAACCGGTAGCGCTTTCGAAAATCAACCTCGTCAAGTTGTACAAGGTAGATGATCTTTTTTTTTCTTGTTGGATGCATCTTTTGCGACGTATGAATTTGTTTCGAAACAAAACGTCTTCGAAAGTAAGGATAAGATGAGTAAGCTGCATATCGTCCTCCATGTTGTTTTTCTTTGGCTGGAGTTGCTGGAGATACACTGCGCATGCGCGTCGGTCTAAGATCGACTTAAGCGGCCGTAGGGGGGGGCAACTTAAACTCAGCAACATTTAACTGCGTGGTGAATAAGAGTTAGTGAATCCAGGTATAGTTTACCTATATATAGATGTCGCTTCCTGTTGACTCGTCTGTAGGCAAAGCACGATAGTGACAAAATTTTTTCTTGTCGAACGGTTTTTTTTTTTTTTTTTTTATATTTATTAAAGAAATGTGCAAAAGAGACTGCAGTTATAATATATAGCTGATGATGTTCCGTCTTCAACATATTGAAAGGAAACTCACGTTAACTTTTTTTTCCTTAGACGCTGTTATTGTTGTTTGTCAAACTCGGGGCTTTTCTTAATTCCTCTCCCTATTGTTGTTCGTAAAATGGACCCCGGTGTTTGTAATCTACATTTTGGTTTCATCGTTTCATTTGGTGATGAATGCGATCGTAGCTGTAACTGAGGCAGTGTATGAAGGAGAAGCAATCGTACCAAAGCCCAGCACCTATGAAGAGAAAGAAAAGGAGGAAATTTTAAATAATTTCTCATCGGAAGATGCCATTAACTGAACAGAATCTTTGAAAACATGCGATGGTAGCAAAAAGAAAACGATAGTCGGCGCGAAGAATGGGTTTAATGCCAAATGTGAGCTCATAGTGATTGTGCCGGATCAAACTGATATTATTATGACTGTAATTGCTGCCTTTTAATAAAACAATGGAAACGCGGGAATGTCCTTCTGCAAGAATTAAATTGTAATCAGTATCTTCTTTTATAGCAGAAGTAATATTGTTTATAAGGAGCTTTAACATAAAAACTACTTAGAAGAATGCGCCCTTGGTCTGTACGTTTATCCGTCCGTCTGCCGTTTGCATGATAACTTGAAAACGGATTAACTTTTTCAAATTCTGTTTTCAAAAATATGACCGTCAAAGTTTTAGCTCGGCCGTATCAACTTTTCAGAATTTTTCGTGGACCCCCTTCAAGTCGAATTCACATGCTAAAACAGTGAGTGTAAAGAATTCAAAGATACTGGTATGTCATATAACAATCGATTTGTCAAGAAGGAATATATTGTTACTTTCTGTTCATCTTTTAAGCATTATTGACATCGGCGCGCGCACGTGAAACCGCTTTGTCGACGCACGATTGCTCAAGTGCTCATAATCTATAAGCTTATTATTAAGTAGCGGAAAAATGGAGCTACTTATTGGTTTTATTTTACACACGATTTGAACCATCATAGAAATATTTTCTTCATCATTTCTATATTTTTTGAGGAAGAAAATTGAAATTCGGAATGTAGCTTACAATGGGCATGTGCACCTTCACTATGTAGTTTGGTTTTGATTAGCTCACTAAGGTCGGAGTTTTGGGGGTGAAAATTAGAGGGGACCAAAAGCTCTAGGTGTATTTATGCATATAAAGGAGTGAAATTCGGTATGCATATTCCTATAATCAAGATCTCCATAATATTAAGATTTTTTTTCCCGACTCGGTGGCGGAAATGCATCGAAAAGATGGGGACTACATTGAAAAATAGTGTACCAACTCTGTCTGTAATAAAGGAGCTGTAAAAAATATTTCCGGTTTTCATTTGACTGACCCTCGTAATTAGAATAAGAATTGAGCTTCTTATTGGTTTTATAATGTCAGTCCGCCCCCTTCATAATTTCTACATTTTTTTGAGGTAGAAGGTTGAAATTCGGAATGTAGCTTACTATCTGCGCTATTTAGTTTGGTTTTGTTTGGTATACGGGGGTCGGAATTACGGGGGTGGGATTCAGAGAGGGCAACATATCTATGTGGTATTTAGGTACGTAAAGGCGTAAAATTCAGTATCCAGATTCTTCTAGGCAAGATCTACATTACTATGAAGTTTAGACCCAATTGTTCCAGTGGGATCGGATTTGCGGGGGTGGCAGTCACTTGGTCCTTAGAACTATGGCAACATATGGCATGTGATATATCATACGTTCGGAAATGATGAGAAAGGAAAGAAGATACGAGGTTTTTTTTTTTTTTTACATTTTTTACATATTACGTTCGAGAAAATCAATTTATTGATTAAAAAAAACTTGGGGAGAGGTAAAAAGTGCAGATAAAGGGGTAAAAATTAGATGACTTACCTTATCCTACTCGGGAGGCGGGGGGGTGGGGAGAATTAATTTCTTTTTAATAAACGTATAAATGTATTTCTGCTTCACTGCTAAAGCTCCTCCTTAGAATTTTTACAAGATTTTATTTTAGTTCAGAGAAAACTCGCCAAAGTTTCGTTGTTAGATTATAGTAGATATTATTAATTACTAATTTCAATAGTTATAATTCCTTAATGTCCATTTTACAATGCAAGGATTTATTAAGATATTTAACTAGAATCGATTTTCATCCTTTCGGACATCATCAAGAACCCTATTGTAAGTAATTTAAACATTTCAAGTGGATATACTGATGATGTCCGGAGAAATGAAAATCGATTCTAGTTAAGTATCTTAATAACCCTTGCATTGTAAAATGGACATTATGGAATTATAACTATATACACTATACAATACAACGTGTGTAAAATAATGAAACTAATTTCAGTGTTTTGACTATTAAATGATGATTTTATTCTTGAGTTTAGTAACATTATTTTTATTTCAAAAAATGGTACTTCATGCCAACAAAATACAACAATCTTTTTCGCTCTAGCACCTGGTTTTAAGATAGCTTATAACTTTATTACAAAAAAACAGAAATGGGAGGGGGAGCATATTGCCACCTTGCCCTTTATATGCTTGATAAATCATGAAAGATGAAAAGAGATGCTCTGCATTTTCAAAATAGATATCAAGATTAATTATAGAAATACTTTTAATAATGAACAAATTCAATTTTTTAATGAGTATACCACATAGAGTAGGTGTTTAGTATTCATGCGCCGAAGTTACAGACTGAGTTATTCTTAGGGAATTTTCATAAGGTTTACGGTAATCTGTGGAAGTTATTTGTGTGTTTTTGTAACCTTTAAAAGAGAAAGAAAAATTGATTTAATGATTTCCTTGGGACTTGCCATAAAATTTTTTCGTTTGTTGTCTATTTGGGAGACCTCTTTCATAATACACATTTAAGCATTTTCTCGACCATGAGGGAATAACATGTTTGTGGTGCTCCTGGATGGAGCAAAATTTGATCCCTTAGGAAATGGAAAAGCTGATATATGTTTTCTTACGTTGATAAAAAAGTCTCTGGGGGG
>JAHWFO010031644.1:357858-382775 GCA_023313115.1 Rhysida immarginata
TCAGATTTTTATTGCATCATGAAGTACGGAAATTTCAATAAGATTAAATTTTTGACTGGGAGGTTTGGGCAAAGCATCCTTAGAAAAAAACCCATAACAATTCAAGTGGCAGGAGGTAGCAGCTGAATTTTGGCTTAATCGATAGTTAATACTTTTCCAAGTAACCTCCAAAAGGTTAGAAGACAGCATTCGACAGCGTTTTATTGTCATTTGATTTGAAAACTCAAATTTTATTGGAAAAAAACGAATAAAAGTACCATTATTATTGTGCTGCTAAAAATTGTCTGTCAAAGAAATGACATTTACAAAATTTTTTACGTATTTTACTAACCTTCAAACGTACATTCTATTTGGTTTTATTAGATTTCGCATGACAGTGACGGACCGGACCGTTCAGCTTCAACATCAGTATTAGCATAACGATGATATCATCTCTATTATGCAACAGATGTGACATTGTCAATTGCCAGAATTCAACGGCGTCTGCGGAGGGAATACCGCCTGCACGCATTCGTTCCCTTGACACTGAACTGTCTATGGTCTAGTTACAATGGGCTTAAGATTACAAACATTGGCTTGCGGATAGGTTGGACTAATTTAGATTTAACGTGGACTATAACGATGGCGCATACTTGGTGAGCGCTAGCAACCAGCATTCATTGTCCAACGACACTGGCCGAACGACAAGCATGATGGTGTGGGGTGCCGTCGGGTATAAATTACGGTACTCTCAACAGAGGCCATGGAAGTTGCAGGCGCAGAAGTTATACCATACAGCAGAACATTGTTGCCAGTAATGTTCAAGCGTTTATCGCAGCACCGTTGGTTTTCTGGCCTGTGCAATCGCCAGACACAATGTTGTCGGCTATTGAAAACATATGCAATAAATATCCCCTCATGCTCCTCCAGGAGCCAATCATCCCACTGATCTGTGGATTCGCACACAAACAGCCTGGTTAGGAAAACATTTCCAAAGCCTCTTTGGTTCTATTCCACGACTCATAGCAGCAGTTCGTGAAAAACCCATAAGATACTGATTTTTTTTGCATATGATATTGTTGTAGTACTCTTAAGATGAACCACACTTCATGTGTGTCATTATTTTTAATACGTGGTATAAATTTCATTAAATTCGCACGGATCCTTCATGGTGTTACAAATTTCATAAACAGTGGTGTATGAGTCTTTCTCGTAAGTTATCCAAATGACCATGGGGTCGAAAACACTTCTTTCTACAATTATAACGGTTTGAAGGTGTCCTGTAGTAGAAGAAGAGTTACGACAATTCAAGAAACCGGAGGTCATTTTGAGCCTTTGCTATAGCTTTTGCCTTTGATAACAAGTGTATTGCCTAACCTAATCAGACAGTTTGCAATTCCTATATGCTTTAACGTTAATTTCGTCTACCACAGGACACCTTCAAACCGTTATAACTCTAGAAAGAAGAGTTTTCGACCCCATATTCATATGACATTTTCTGTTTGTTTTGGTCCCTGGAACATATCCTGAAAATTTGTACAAACCATTCAGAAAGGTCCTGTGTAAAAGATGCAGGGACACGAGAAAAAAAATCACTTGGAGACAGAGTAGAAGAGAAAGACAAAGCGTTTAACTTTCTTTCTTAAAGTTCACTTTTCTAACCAAACCGCCTTTTGCACGGTTTTTACTTTTAAAGTATTTTTTAAAAAATTTTTATTAAATGTTAACATATAGAAGGCAACCCGAAGATAAGAAAAGAAGAAAAAAATAGTTGATGATGACAGGTTCAATAGCTATGGGATTTCAAAGGATGAACGTGGAAACAGAATAGATTAAGAGAGAGGAAGATGGTAAAGACCTGTCAGTAGGACAAGACGATAGGACGACATGAGGGATTTTTTTTTTGTGGATGCCTAGCTATGTTTTTCATTCCTTTTCCATAAATATCTAAACATAGGTTCTACGCAATACCCAGATGTTTTTAATAAACTAATCGAAATAAATAATAAGCATGGTTTGTTTCAATACCACAAGATCGCTTCCAAACTGTTTGAAAAATATGACTACGTATTGTAACTATGAAATTAAGAGGATTATTTTTTAAAGAATATCTTCTTTAGAAAAAAAGAGAAAGAAAATATGAAAGTTTCCCTTCGGTTTCTCCAGTGATATCAAATACCCTCTTCTGCGCTGAGAGAAGACAGAGGTTGAAAGATAGGAGTGTGTGTGTCTGTCTACAATGGAGGGAGGAGGTAAAGTGGATAGAATTCCTCTTGAGAAAGAAAGAGAGAAAGAGGGAGGGGGTGAAGCCATTGCATTAAGCCATCGATGACAACGATAAGCCTCACCCTCCTCTTCCGCCCTTTGTCTGAGCCCAAGGTCGATGGCAATCTTCAAAACCCCCTCAAAGTCTCTGACGTTTTCCAATAGAATTGTCTTTTTGCCCCCAATGATAGATAGAAAGAGAAACGAGAGACAGAGGCCCCTCAACTTGTCTCTTACTGCGGTCTTTCTTTCTCCGGTTTCTTTTGGGCTATGCTTAAAAAGTCAGAAACTCTTCACCGTTTCCAAAGGGGGGATAGAGAGAATGGGGATGAATAAACGAATATAAGAAACACATATTCCAAAAGGAACATTGACTGAACATTGGTACTTATTTACATGGGTTATTGCTGCCGGGAGACTCATCTCACTTGATTTCTAAAAGAAGATAGATAATTATCCACATAATGTTTCTAAGTGTGGATAAGGCTTTAATTAGAAGAGGATTGCTATTAAGAAGCGAATGACGTAAGAATCAAGTTTTATGGAGTTAATCACCTTAATTTGGCTTGACCAACCATTAACATAAATAACTCGGTGGAATCTGTTGGAAACGCTGTACGATTGAGATCTTATAGGAAAACATTACCAGTGCTGTCCAAAAGATTGATAGTGCATTTTGAAACGTGTTACGGAAAACACTGCCACTTCCAGCACTTCTGCGATGTTTGGCCTCGTTCAATCTACGTATATTGTAATTTTTATTATGCAAACCACAGAATGCAATAATTTGACAGCTTTATCGATTTAAAAAGTTTAAGAAATTATCGTATGCAAATATCAATGGTAAAAGCCATATGTGCTTTTTTTTTTAAATCCATACTCGAGTTCAACGGGAAAGACCTTGGCGCGGAAAAGTCACCTGACCATAGTAGTCCGGCCAACAATCTAACCTTCATTGTTTCCAACAAACGAAAAGATATCGATTGTTAAAATCCAAGATGGAAACAATAAAGGTTACTCGGACTAGTATGGCCAGGCGACTTTTTCGCGCCGGGGCTGTCTTTCTCGGCCGGCCAGGTGGCCGAGAGGGCTAGGGCGTAGGCTTTCTAGTTCTCGAGTCCGCCTGGCTGTGGGTTCGAATCACACCGTGGGCATGGATGTCTGTGTTTGTCCCGGGCTGCGTACAGATATAACTTGTGTAAAAGGCGCAAAATGACCTAAGTAGTCGACGCCTTAATTTCTAGAACCCCCCCCCCTGTCTTTCTCGTTGGCCTCGCTTAGTGCTTCAACAATACATTATTGACGTCATGTTCAAGCCTGGTAGATTCTAGAAGGCCGTGTCCAGGACTTTTCTTTCTCGTCGGCTATGATCCAAACCCGAGGCCAACGTGGCACTCAAAAGTCACCTGACCATCGGAGTCCGAGCAACAATCCATCCTTCATTGTCTCCATCTTGGATTTTAAAAATCAGTAGATGCACTCCAATTTGAAACTTGCTACAAAAGACCGTTTCGTTTTAAGAAGAGTGTTAAAAAACAACGGGAGTGCTTCATGTCGAGCCTTTTTTTAAAACTAGTTTTAAAGCGCCGTCTATTATGAAATTAGAGAGATATTCGCACTTAGTGTTGCCAAAGCCACAAATCAGATCATAGCTTTTGCTTTGCTTTTGCTTTTTGTTGAATCATTACGGTAAATACACGGTCATCTGTGAATTGAGGCAGTTATCGACTCGGACGAATGCGAGTAAAAAGTACGAGTAGTCTATTGCCTTAACACGCATGCGCAACACGAGCGTTTTAAAAAACGTGTAGCTAAAACGGAGACATTTTTTCCGTTTTAAGCGTCTTAGCTCCTTAAAATGAAACGTGACGTCACATTTCTACCAGAAAACGGCTGAAAGGCTAAAACGACCAATTTGGAGCGCACCTACTGTTTTTTTCGTTTGTTGGAAGCAATAAAGGATAGATTGTTGCTCGAACCTCGATGTTCAGGTGACTTTTGAGTTCCCTGTCAACACCACGTAAAGATAAGGCCTCAGCGCCGAAATTACATACACTGTTAAAACGTCATAAGCAGTATTCTCGGTGCCAACGAAATAACGGGCCCCAGCGCGTAAAAGTCACCTGACCATATTGGGACCATATTGATCCAGCCAACAATCCAACCTTCATTGATTTCAACAAACGAGAAAATACTGATTGTTAAAAATCAAGACGGAAACAATGAAGATTACATTGTTACTCGGACTACTATGGTCAGTTGACTTTTCCGCGCTGGGGCCCGTTATTTCGTTGGCCCCGTAGTCATCTTAAATCGCATTTCTACCAATAATGAGCCCTAAATTTTGACTAGGTATGAAATTTCTGTGCCCAGGCCTTCTCTTTAGGTGGTGTTGGCCTCGTCCAAAGCTTAATGATTATTCTGAAAAGCTTAAACCTCCAGAGCTTCAATTGTTTATTATCTGAGTTTGTTATCTGCTAATTAATGATTTACAAGGGCAATATCATCGTTCCACTTTAAGCAAATTTCCAAAATGACATCTAAATTCTACAAAGTATTTCAAAAATTCGATTACAATAATTAAACTGGTCTCTACAATTAAGTTGGAAGTTCGCGTTTGTCTGTCTGTTTGTTTGTTTTTTTTAAATTTATTCTCTTTACTAGTTTGCTTTTAACACTGCAATAGTAGCCCGATCAGTCATGTCTGAACAGAAACTAAATGATTAAATTTAACGAGTAATGGCTTAAACACGCTAATAAAACGATAACATCCGAGAAATGTGCTATTTATAGTGACAGAATATCTATTGCACTCGGAAGCGGCTGTTGATGCTGTGCAGTAATGTTATCCTGAATTTAATCCAAATTTGCATGAAACGTATTAGATTCATAAACTATACATTTCATCACGAGATTGTATGGTGATTCAAAATTTCATATTCAAAATTCCTTCCCGTCTTTCTACATTCACATACACTTTCTATCTCGCCCTTAGATTATAAAGAATGTATGAGTTGTAAAAACTGAATTTAAAATTTGTAATATTAGAGTTACCTATTTTGATCTTAAATCTTAAAGAAAATCAAAAAATATTTTTAGGATACTCTTATATATATTTAAATAGAAATAAAACTCTATAAAGATGAATTTGCCAGTTATATATATGTTGTTTTCCAGAACGGCTTTTCAACTAAACAGAGTTATGAGTTTGAGATATGTCTTCATTTAGAAAATAAATAATGTCCTGGGTTTGTTTTATCTTCATTTCATTATAAACGTTTGTTTTATTTTCGTTTCATGAAGAACATCTGTTTTTGTTACCCGAATAAGTTAGGAAAAACAGGATGAGACAACTGCGATGTGTCGTTAAAATATTTAGATATTTTAGAATATCAAATATAGACTTGTGTAGAATATTTATTTTGACTTGTATACACATTTGAAGCAGATCGATGGTAACGCGATCTATTTGAATGAAATTTTAATATTAAATGAATTATTTTCTCTGCGATTTAAATATGTCCATCAAACATTTTTGTAATTGAATTTTGAATATTTCAAATCCCAACAACTCTGTCCATTTCAAAATGGAATGATATTTTCTTATAGTGGATATCATTCGTATGAAATTTTAAATAAAGCATAGTCGAATAATTACTATGCTTTTTAAAGATTTCCTTATGTCACTTTGTTATGTAGTTCCAGTTTCTTTTCAAGACACAGTTTAATAATCTGGCTTTTCTTCTCTCGTTTGCTCGATCCTGCACCTGGAATCGAATCTTGTGCCCTCCCCTGTTGCCCATCAAAGTTCATTTGATTTTGCAAGAATCACAAAATTAATTCGTTATCAAGCTCTTTTTTTTATCTTTCGTTTTCTTCAGAATGTGTTTTATGAATTTTTGATTAAGCTTTCAATTGAAATCCGTTTAGAATTGCCCAAGTGAAAAGAAATGCAGCGTTCAAAAAGAGATGGAATTGGAATGGGAGTTTGCCTGTTCTTTCATAAGTCGTCGAGTTTTGTCGATAAATAGATCCTATCGAAGCTATTGCAGGATTTAAGGCATCAGGACTTTAGAACAGTTTTAAGATATAATGATGATATCTTCTGGAGTAAGGCATTCAGTTTTTTTTTCTGAAAAACTCTACCATGTGCGAATCAGAACTGCCGAACTTTTGTCTTTGAATGTTCCCTAGTATATTGTTCTTGATATGGTAGATTTCACTTCTAGTGTACTTAAGCACTAGTTTGTATTGGTTGATACCAATCCAGTTTTTCTACCCTCTGATAGAGTTTACAATCTGGTGTACCTCTATTGAAACTGTAGTGAGATGCCATTTACATTAATTTCGAAAGACGTTTACAGGTTGTATTGTTCTTTTCATTATTTTTGTTTTATTTCTTGTTTAACGCCTTTTTTAGTTGTGGTTAAAGAGTGTTGTGCTTTTAATCTGTTCATTACTGTTGAATATGCTGTTTTGCGATTTCAGCTCTTATCACAAGACCAAGGACAGCGTATTGAACATGTCTTGGGTAACTCGTGGGTTATCTTAATTTATTGTATTTCTTCGCTGTAATAAAACATCATTTGTTCCCGTAGCGGTAAATTTTTGAACTACTTTTTCACCAAAATGTAAATTCCATTGTTTCAAGAATATTCATGCTAAATTTGAAATCATTCTGACCAACAGATTCTATTACATAGCCTTTTGAAATGTAAACTTTAATGATACTCATCCTGCATGCAATGTGTAACTGGGTTCCTATATTAGAATATGTTGTCACCTCCTGTTGTTAGAATACTACCGCTATTATAAATTAGAGTGAATGAAAGCTGAGGAAACGTTAATCTATCTACCACCTGGGTATCTGAGTACAAAATTGAAAAAAGAAAAATCACTGCGATTGCTATTGAGTGCAATTAACTTCATTGCCGTGATAGATTATTCTGTTTTGACTTTAATTTATCGTTTTATTTTTGGTAACAATAAGCTGAATAATTGATTGATTGATTGATTGATTGATTGACGAACCGCCTCGAGCTGATTGAAGATTAACATTAGTTTATCACTAATTAATGGGATAGTGAAATGTAACTTTGTGTTTATAATTTTTAATGTCTTGCCGTGTGTACTATGCAGGTCTAGTCTATCTTAATTCTTGATCGTTTTGTTTCTGTACTGAAACGTATCTTCCGCTTTAGTTCGTGAAGAGAAATGAGTCATGATACCCAATGTTCTGAAATTTCTTTTTAAAGAATCATTTTTCACTTAATTTTTGTTTTTTGAATTGCGCTGTTCATGTTAAACGATAAGCCAATTCGTTTCGAACCAACAGGAGCCCTATTGTAATTTCTGGCGAGTCAGCATTTGATTTTAATTATAGCTTTATAATTTTTCTAGGATTGGAGCTGAAAATTGTTAAATACAAAAACTTTATGGTACCCAGAGAGAAGGAAAAAAAGCAATTTATATTTTCTTTTTCATTTCATTCTTTCTTTCTTTCCTTCTTTTGCGTCAACGCGTCTTCGCTGCGGTGACAAGAAGAATTAATAAAAGCAACTTCAGAAGCACTTGCGACAAAATTAATGGGGAATGTATGTCGCGATGACGACAAGTCTTAGCGTCTTTATTACCTCGGAAAAAAACCATCATTAATAACGGGGACTAATCCCGGAGATTTCGTCAATGGCGTCTGACGGGAAGAAGAAGAAGAAAAAGGAAAGCGCCGTTCTATCTGGATGTTACAAGAACCGTTTTCTCTCCTTTCTCTCTCTCTCTGCCTCACTGCGGTGAACTCATCAAAATTCGGAGAAGATGAACAGAAGAAGGGAGTAAGGAAAGAAGAGAGAGAGAGACGTACAAAAAAACAGATGCTTCTAAAGGGTTGTGTTGGTGCGTTCCGCTTTAAAAGTGGGCCACGCGTTCATCACAGCACCCCCTGGTGGGAGACAGAGAGCGTGGTTGCGTGACAATAGGAGCTGCTGCGACAGCACAACCGCCGCCACAACCACCGCGCATGCGCAGATAGGGCGATGATGAGAGCGCGGCTGATTACCTCGTTCCGCCGAAGTCCTCATTTCCCATTTGGAGCCGCGGCTCATTGCGCGGAGGAGAGGCCGAGGACAGAACGGCACCGGCGGCGCCCTGTGCAAACTGACGCACCGACTCGTTCAGGCGCATCAAATAGCATCGTAGCTAACTTTTTTTTTCTTGAGTGGAAAATTAAATTTTTCCTTCTCTTTCCCCCTCACCACCTTTTTCTTGTCCTTCTTTTCCGCCCACCCTTTTTCTTCTTCTTCTTCTTCCCTGTATGTGTCTCATAGTCGCAGTAAAAGCAAATAACAACAAGTCACGACAGAGACGGTATTAAAACTTCATCACCCACGTACACACGCACACGCACACACACAGGCAGACAGATAGACAAAGGAAAAACACCTGGTCCTATTTCATCAGTCGGTAAATTAAACCCTGTACGTCGTATAAATACATATAAAATATACGGGGTGTCGTTAAATACTCTTACACTTGAGCGGACACACTTAATAGCACTTCATGAATATCTAAGGAACGATAACAACCGCATGGCCTGGAAAGTTTGCTCAAATTGATTGTGTCGCCAACGAGAAAAGTTTTTTTCTTTTATTTTGTTTTTCTTATTTTTGTTGTTGTTGCAAGGGCAAACAAACAAACAAACAAACAAATGCTAAAAACACATTAGACTCTGATAATTAGGTCTCCCCAGACTAGAATAAAACACTCCGAAATAATAATTCCTTGAAAATTGTGCGGTATTTTATTAAAGTTGTTTTGTCTATCTGCTCGCTTGAGCTCGCCTTCACTTTCGTTTATTACTTCCATAAAAGATAATTTGCTCGGGGAAAGAATACTATTCATAAAACGTGTCCCGTTCCGTGTTTAAATGCTGAGCATGTAAGATTTTAGGCATATTAATACGAATATATGGTATGTTTATGTCTTAAGTATGCAGTAAACACGAAATTTGTGGAAATTATTTTTTTAAATGTTGAAAATAGCAAAGAAAATTCCATGGCCTGGACTCGAACCAGGGACCTCCGGATTACCGTTCCAGGGCCGGTGATTTCCACTACAGTAGTTATCATAACTTTAGGATCACTAAAATTTTCAGATAAATAAAAACTAGCTTTTGATATTCAAAGTATTTATTTTATAAATCATGTGTCTCTGTAAACATAATCTACATGTATATAAAAATAAATTAACTGTCTTATTATTTATTTTAGCAGTAATGAAAATTCCATGACAAACGTAAAATTAGGTTGACATATCTTTAAGACCATGCTCATTTTTTATTACTTAAGAGTAGAAATACTTAGTTTTACACTTGATTCACATAAAATCTAGTTAGATGGATCATCTATAATTGAAAAATCATCCATAATCCAAGGTGCTGAAACTTGCAAGACTTATTGTGGAAAAGGACAAATTCTCGCATATCATGAAAGTGGACACATTTGAACAGTTCTTGTGGTACAGTCTTTTCTTCAGAAACGAGACTAATATGGAAAGAAAAATCCAGAACGGCGACTATCATAATCTTCCAGTATTTCGTTTTTGTATCTCCGAGCATTAACAAGTACCTCCATGTGAGGCTCTGTACGTCCGTTTTGCATGATGTTTCCCCAAACCATAACTCCACCACGGCCATACTGATCCTTTTCCTTGATGTTGTTGGGATTATAGCGGGTTCCACGTTCTCGCCAGATAGTGGTTCGACAAGAATCGCTTTGTAACCAGAATCTGGACTCATCGATGAATAATACCTCATTCGCACTACAGAACTAGATCGAGTCGATCCAGACACAAACTAGATTCATTTCAGATCCACAGGGTGTTCGCACTCCAGCGCTGATATCCAGTTAGAGAACTCTTACATTAATCTCCACCCAGCATTACAACTCCAATTGTTCATTATAGTCAACAGGTGCAAATGATTGTATATGGACGAATTTCTTTTCTGTCGTCTCAATCCATCCAAGTTTTCAAGCCACAGGCCGAATAAAATCTTAGTTTTTAAGTCGGTCCACGAGTCGATCGATTTCTTGGACGCAATTTTGTGTGAAAACTTAATGGTGCAAGGGATTGTGGGAAGGAACGAATCTAGTTTTGCATCGATGAAGTTCTCTGAATAGGATTCAGTGAATGGAGTTTGGAGACCGTCGATTTAGTTCGAATCCAGATCGCTACGCTCGGCACTTCAAAATTCGAATCTAGTTCAAGCTGCCGATCTAGATTCAATGTGCTAATGCGAACGTAGTATTACACGTCGCTCCGCTGATCCAAAATTCAGTTACAATGTTTAAACGACTCGCGAGGGTGAGCTGGACACAAACTGCCGGAGGTCTGGCGTAAAGCCTCCGATAAACTGTTTCTCTGGACATCCCTGCTGCCTGGCAGGTAGCGTCCTCTGAAGTCTTGCAGTTAAGAGTGCAAATACCGGTCGGCGTGTAAACATCTCCTGTGTCTTGGAACAGTCTCTCAAGTCTGGAAATCACACTTTGTGGAACATTCAGTTCTCTGAAGACTTCCATTTGTGAGTGTCCTGCTTCGAGTCTTCCGATTAGTTTGCCTTTCATGACAAGATCATTTTGGCGTCTGTGGCCCATATAAGACGCAAAATCAACGATAACAAGGAGTTCTCCTAGCGTGGTTTGCAAGAGTGTAGAATGTGAGCCTATTGTATTTATTGGACTTGTATCACTTTGCATAAATATGCATTTCTGAGATAGTCCGATCATCAATTGACATTAGTTTAACCGTCTGATTTATATGATATTTACATATCAACGTTTGTCGTTTATCTGGATGTGAATCTTTAAGTGTTATTTTTTACTATTATACTTATCTTTTGGAAACGAGTCTTCGGATGGATTGTTGTAACTTTCTTTGTTGGCCTCAGACAGACTAAGAGAATTATAGTATTAGATTAATAGCAGTTTTATTTATGTAAATAGCCTTGTGTTCAAGAGTCTTAATAAACCAATACAAGTGTGTTCTTTTCATATGCCACAAGTAATTAATTGAAGTATTTTATCTCAGAGTTTGCGAGTATACATTTACAGCATTTAAAATAACAAGACCATTGCCATTGAGGTTTTATGACCCGAGCGCGCACTTTCTTTCTAAATTTACTTGTCAAGTGTTTCTTGCGAACGAGTTCGTGGGCGAAAAATGAGATGTTTCTGTAATTTCTAAAACAAAGCGATTAACAACTTTCTGTCATAGGTCCTTTTTAATGTTTTGCTTAACCATTGTTTATTTGTATATGCTTCTTGCAAGCGATACACAGAATGGGTCATCAGTCTCTTTTCCCCAAATGAAGATTAATGTAGTGTGCAACTTAAGAAATTTAGAGGGTATACAAATCACTTTTGACGATGGTGGCGCATTACTAAGAATGAATGCCTTCGACGCTCGAGATGGTAAATTCAAACCCGGACGAAGATGGTGAGAAATTTTTCAAGAGAAGGAAGGTTTTGTTTATTTTTCTTAGCATAAATCAATGGCGGAAATCTTACGCTAGATAAACGAGTTCTGAGAGATTTGATAAACAAATGCTGAAAGAGTATGAGATTAAATGGGGGAGAAAAAGTTTAAAGCTCGAAAAGAAGAGCAACAATTTGTTTGAAAAATATATTTACAAACTGAAAATACAGAAGACGTGTTAAAAGTGAATCCATCGTACTTTTTTTTTTTTTTTTTTTTTTTTTTTTTTTTTTTTTTTTTTACAAGTGGAGGGCAGTGAGAACCGGCAGAAAAATTAATTGGCAGTCAAGTACTAGAGACTGTAGATAAAAACATTAAGGTGCTGGTGAAAAAAAGCGTTTAAACTGTCAAAGGAATTAATGACACGCCAGTTAGTAATAAGCAAAATGAATTAACATACCCCCCCCCCCTCCACCTCTTTTCAAAAGATCAAGTGACTGTAAAGATGAAAAATAGTCTTACAATAACGTCGAGATGAAGACTAGAATTAATGCATTGCTAACAACCTTACGGAGATAAGAATAAGAGTAAATATTTTTGATTCGATGAAAGAAAGTCTATCATACTTTTTTTAATATGTCGATTTCTGCTTTTTCAAAATGAGTAGACATGTTTTTTCACTTCTTCTACCAGTCAGTGCCATTGAAAAAAACCAAACATCAAAACAGTGACCTAAATGATAATATTAGACGATTGCGTGATATTTTCGTTGTTATATGCATTTGAGTTCTGCACTTTAAAAGGGGGCGGGCATATATAAGTAGAGCTCACGTGAAATGAAATGTTGCAGGCATGTGGTAAACAGCAGAAGAGATCTGAATATTTGTACAAAAAAAAAGCGTACAAAAGTTCTATTCATAAATTTCGTCACTGTACGCTAAGAATCTGAGTGTCTAGGTGTATGTCCGAAGTCAGAATTTCGAAAGTCCAAAATATTTACAGGACACACGCACAGACAATCTTCATTATCCATTTACAGAATGTGATAAAGATATCAATTCATGTAAGAGGCCAAATACGGAAATGAGCAAAAATACCAAAAAGAAAATGGTTTGGATGGAACTTTAAAGATTTTAATAGATTGGATTCGAAAGTAGAGTCCACAGAATTTATAAGTACACTGGTGCTCAAAATTGACAGGACAAACACATTTTCGTGGATTTCTCTAAAACTACTGGAGCGATTCCATTGAAATTTGGGGGTTGAAGCAAGTTAACAATGCGGATTACTACTAACCAATAATAATCGTTCAAGTCCTTCTTTGCATATGTAAATTAAGCTACTTCGAAATAACCGTCCTTGTGACATCGCTTTAAAAGGCTGCTGCGTTTAAGTTTTGGACATTCTAGCCATTTTACGGAAAGATGGAACATCACCGAAGGTTAGAAGATTCCGAAAGATGGAGAGCAGTGGGACGATTGGAGGCTGGACAGACCCAAGCAGAAGTTGCGAGATTTTTTTCATGTTTCGAGAAATGTCATCTCGGAATTATGGAGACAGTTCCAAGAGACAGGGACGATATGCAGACGACCAGGACAAGGTTGCCCTAGGGCTACCTCAAGGCAAGAAGACAGGTATCTTGCTCTAACAGCCAGGCGCCATAGGGAGATGACGGCCACTCAGCTCGCAAACGAGCTCTCGTCTGCTACTGGAACCTCTGTTTCGAGGCATACTGTTTACCGGAGGCTTCATGAGGGCTGTATGCCAGGAGACCAGCGGTCTGCATCCCACTCACTTCAGGACACAGGAGAGCCCGGCTGACTTGGTGCAGACAACACCAGCCCTGGACCCAAGCACAATGAGCCTGTGTTTTATTCAGCGATGAGTCGAGATTCAGTCTAAGCACGGATTCACGGCGAGTTTTCATCTGGAGAGAACCAGGAGCACGCTACAATCCCTCTAATATCACGGATGACCAGTTTTCATCATGGTGGTGGTGGTGTCATGGTCTGGGCCGGCATCATGTTGGACGGACGCACAGACCTCCACGTTTATGAGAGAGGCTCTCTGACTGCTCAGAGGTACAGGGACGACATCTTAGCACCCTATGTAAAGCTCTTCAGGGGTGCCTTTGGTCCCCATTTCATTTTTATGGACGACAATGCTCGTCCACATAGGGCAAGGCTGGTCAACGAATACCTCGAAGAGGAGGATATTCAAAGGATGGGATAGCCAGCAAGATCTCCAGACCTGAACCCGATAGAGCATGTTTGGGATGCACTGGGAAAGAGAATTGCAGCTCGCCAGGTTTCTCCCAGAACCCTCCAGGAGCTACGAACTGCCCTGGTGGAGGAGTGGGGTTCCTTGCCCCAACACCTCATTAACAGCCTGATAAACAGCATGAGGAATCGCTGTGAGAGCTGTATTGCTGTTAGAGGTGACCATACACTCTATTAACCTCCTAAAAAGACCCTTAATGCAATCTTGTTTTTGACATTCCATAGTTTCATGAGCATGGTTTGAAAGTTATGTTCAATAATTATTCGTGATAGCTTATTCCATTACCCTACCAAATTGTGATAGCTTATTCTATTACCCTACCAAATTTCAATGGAATCGGTCCAGTAGTGTTAGAGAAATCCACGAAAATGTGTTTGTCCTGTTAATTTTGAGCACCAGTGTATTACTGAAAGAACAAATTAAACTGTAAAATTTGATTATTTTTCACGACTAATACAAGCACGAACCATCCTGCGTTATTACAGTAATTCACTGAAACAATATTCATGAAGGCGACATGAGACGGCAATTAAGCAACATAATGAAATAATTTATTCGTAGGTGCTTGAGAAGCCCTTTACAAGCATTATTGCCGATGTGTGGGAACGTTTTTATTTTTTTAAGTATTAAAAATTAACATTGTTTACAGATTAAACTGAAACAAATGTCGCCATAAAAATGTTGCGCATCCGCAGTGAAAGCAGAGCGCCAGATGGTCTATATAAGGACAAAAGGAAACTATAAATTTAAAAAGCTCTGTCTCCAAGGAGGGGAAAAAAAAACTAAGAAACTATCTGGATAAAAACAAACCACGCACGCACAGCGCTTGCTTTGTGAAATAGAACTCCCACCGCATAAATTCTACTGATTGTCCAGAACTTCGAGGTAAGAGATGCGTCCATTCTTCTTGGCACCAGCGAACCCATGAAAGCTGAAGCATCTTGATCCCATCACTCCGCGAATCGTTCTCCACACGAATATATGCCATTTAGTACATCGTGATCGTCGTTTCTTAGGACAGTTTTTCTTTAGTCTGAAGTTTTTGGATGATCTTTACCAGCTGATGTATTCGTGTTTTATTTCCTTTTGATTATTTCTGGCTTATGCGATGATTTACGTTCACGAATGTGTGGCAGTTTCTTAACACTTGAGGATACGTAGTGCCTTTTTTGGAATAAATTATCTACCAGAAATTCTTAAAGTTGATCTAATATTCGTAACTTCCGAAATCTCATTTAGTATGCAGAATAATATTGGACGATAAGTATAATAAAGTTTGAAGAATCGGCTCTGTCAGCGTTATAAAAGGTAGCGAAATCCATTGAAGCAATTTCCGAGTTTTTCTCTTCAATGGCATTGTTTAGTCCATTGATTAAACTTGGATGCCCCATAAGCACTGAAAAATAAATTAGCGCCAAATCCATTTACATTTATTTGAAGATGAGTAATTTCATATCCGGGGATTTCAGCAACAGTAATTTTTTTTTATTTTTTGAAACTGCACTTTATCTAGTTTGGTTGGCTCTTTATGCTCCAAAAGTGATAAAAATTTCCAAAATAATTACGTGTTTAAGCAATTATTTTTCTAATTGTAAAGAAAGAGTGAGAATGGGAGAGTGGAAACCGCGTCTGATTTAATATTTAATTCTAATTACTGCGTGTATGATTTAATTCTGTTTAGAGAAATAGAATGAAACTGGCATGCATTGGTTCAAATTAATTATATAGCACTTGAGCTGCGTTGCTATGGAAACAGGGGGGCATCTGATAAATATTTGAATATATTAGGGTTATCTGCTTCCGCTGGGTGGCGGTATTCCTTTGAGTTTGTTGTAGTCTCCATTTAATTCTGAAGCAAAGAGCCAGCTGCTTAAAAACCCTTTTTTTTTTTTTCCAATTTCCCAATTTCGTCTTCCTCTAGAGTTCGTCTCCTAACTCAAATGGTCGCTTAATGAAATTTTTTTTTTCTAATCAAGATTTCTATTAGTGTTGTATTTCAAAGAAATTCTGACGATAGATAAGCGAAGAGAAAATGTAATCTTTTGAATTGAGAGTTAAGCGAAAAAAACAGTGTTTAAAAGACCATTTTGAATAATTTTGAATAATTTCCGAAATTCAGGTTTTTAATATTCATTTCATAAATGCCCGTCTGGTCTTTTCCTAATCTGATTTGAATTTTGTGTACATGAAACCGGTCTTTTTCCGATTTTATTTTAAAATTTTGTAGTATAATGTTTAATGACAGAATACTGAAGTGATTATCAAAGGTTGAATGAGTTTGAGTGCCTTTATAATTAATAAATTAAAACGCTGTGGCTACGTTCACGGCTACCGTGAAGGCGTAACGGTTCACGACAGTAAGGAGTGACTTCATTTTGATGAGAAGTGACGTCACACGTTGTTGCCTGGAGTTGTTTCGCTGTAATTTGAACAGCTGAGGTATGGCGTAGGATAAAACCCTTTCTGAACGTTCATGAGTTATTCTTAAATGACGATTACGCCTTAGGAAAGATAGCCCCAGTCTGCGGATTAGGTAACTGCTGTTCAACGTTTGTTCAACTTAAGAAATCGCATTGTTTGCTGAATTATTTAAATAAAGGGGTCATAATTTTATCAAGATTTATAGTATTGAATTTTCAATATTTGTATGCACAAACTTATCAGAGTACAAATTTCTTAGTGGGTGGAGGGGAGACAAATTCACAAGTAAACACGGGGATGATAACACTGTACATGATTTCGTTTTTGTAAACTTTATTATCATGACTGTTTCACCCCTTGTTGGCTTACCACTCACTAAGGCCTAAGAGTGAAGGCCTATGGGTTCGTTTCTCCGGCTGAATTTTTTTTTTTCTGAAATTGACTTAAAAAAATCAGGATTACAAAAGATATGTTGAAATTTAAAAAAAAAAATTCCGTCTCGTACAAATTTGTGACCAATTTTGTGCAACTATCCCCTCCGAAACGGCAAAAAGAACCAAATTAATGTATGAGAGAACTTTATACTGTGTCTTGACGCATTTTTATGACAATTGGTTAACCCTGTTTGGGAAGATTAATTTTTTTCTAAAAATAAAGATATGGCTGCAGCGTTCATACCAGCGAAACAAACTCAATAAATTCGAGATGTACGGACTCATCACATTAAGACGATTTTTTTTTGTTTGAAATAATTTGTTTGTTTCTTATGAGCCAATTTTGAATTATAAAGATCTATATCCCCCTCCCTATAATTTTTCCGTTTTTTTTTTGTCTTTCCAACTCCCGACAACAACGTGACGTCATTGCTCATAAAAATGACGTCACTCTTTACTGCCGTGAGCCGTTACGCCTTCACGGTAGCCGTGAACGTAGCCACAGCCAAAGTCGCAACGCACCGGTGACTTGAACCTGGCGTGAGGAGACTAGATCTGGAATGCTTTGCATAAGAAGTTACTTTCAGCTACTTTGCTCGAAGTAGCAAAATAAACCCGGAATTCTCCATGATTAAACGTCGAACCATCTAGCTCTTTTAACAGACACAACTAAGCTAAAAATCACTGTAGATATATGGTTACAGAATTGTGTCACAGAAGTAGTCAAACTAGCGACGATAAGAAACCACAAATTCACAATAATCGTTTTGTGATCCACAATGATTAGTGTGGATTTGTGGTTTCTTATCGTCGTTAGTTTGAGCGTTGTGTCCACAGTTTCTTGGCTGATTTTTCTTCTTGTATCACAGAAATAAGTTTGCTTTTGGTGCAGAACTTTTAAAACCTTTGGACAATCCTACATTTCATCCACAGGGGGTCTTATTATTCACTTTGGGAAGACAAACTCTGTTAAACTTCATTGATTACCAATTTATTTACATATCATATGGTACTAAAATGTTTCTGAGTATATTTATTGTAATGTATTTTATTTTATTTTATTTATTTAAAATGGTAAGCAACAGGCTAACTGCCCAGTAACAGCTTACAGCTGAACAATTACATTGAAAGAGATAAATTAAAGTAAAATAAAATTATAGATTATATAAAAAAAGAAAATATTAATATGAAAAAAAAAATTGCAATCAAAGAAAAATAATTAAGAATTACAGAATGAGTGAAATATTTTCTATAACAATTTTTTTGAAATGGTTATAATTCATTGCATTGATATCAATCAAATTGGATATAATATTGGCTTTTTGTGGCTTTGTAATATCAGTTCTTCATTATCTGACTAATCATTTCCTATTATTTTATACAAATCAGTGAAGAGAAGTACTATATCTTGTGAAATATAGAGTTGGTTTGCAACAGTGAAAGAATAACTAGGTTGCAAACCAGATCTATATTTCGCCAACTCTGGTACTTTTCTGGAATGTTGATTGGATTCTCTTCACATATTTGTATGACACAATTGCAAATGCTTAGGCAGATATGGTAGATCTGATATTACAAAGCCACAAAATCCATAACTTTCGTACTTGTATCTACATCCAAAAAATGAAACTCTAATACACAAGGAGGACAAAGGAAATACCGGATACCTGTAATATGCAGATGGTTCCATCCGGTATTTTATTTTTCCTTCTTGTGGAATAGTGGTTTTCACTTTTTGATTGTTCCATTCTACATGAGAATAAATTTACTCAGGAAGCATCTTAATACCATATGGTGGGTAAATGAAATTTCCATTAGTTTGAACTGTACGAAAGTTTTCATTCCATCTGATTCGGAAAGAATAATGTTTAGACTGATTAGTTTACAATAGTAACCTAATAATTGCTTCTTAAATTCTGCTTAGGTAAACAAGTTTTGAGCAAAGAAAAGCTAATGTACATTTAAGCCGGCATAATGTTTTGTTTTTTAATTTAAAGAGAATGATTATTAATTGCACTTTTTCTCCTGAGTTTAATTATTAGACGTACACACTGCCTTCAATATAATTTATGATCTGTAGTTCCTCTGTAAGTGATGACATTTATATCTGTTAAGTAAGCAGTATCTGTAATAAAATTGCATTTTTATAACCTTGCACCAATCGGTTTGATCACATATAATAAATACAACTCTGCAAACATAATTTTATGTGGAAAGTAACGATTTATTGACGGAATCAAAGCGTTTGTTGGTCGTTGAAGGCGGCAATAAATATCAATCCGGAAGAAGACGAGAGGAAGTGCCTTAGTGTCGGGTCTTTTCGCTTTCTTATCCAGCACAAAAGAAATGATATATTTTAGTGTCAAATATAGGAAAAAAGATTATTTTACTTTCCATTCTTTTTCACCCTGTTGTTTTATTTATTAATTTTTTACTTATATTTTTTTTTATTTGCGCTAACTCCATCCTTCCTGTTTCTCCTTTTTTTTAACTGTTATGTTTCGGTTATCAACGTGAGGAATTTGTTCGTCGACATATTTCTTTTAGCTGTCGTTTTTATCTTTAAAATGGATTTCCGGAAGAAATTGTGGTTTTAATAAAAAATGCCTCGAAAACTTTTTCGTTGTTTCAGCAAAACATCATTCCAGTGCAGTCGAAACTGTTTGAGCGTACGAAAGAACGGAGGGAGTAACTAGATATTTATTTTTGAAAAGATGAAAATAATTTTTTGGATGGAGGAGAAAAATCAATTGAAATTCAGGGGGGGCTCTTGAAATTTTAAGGGGAATTTGAAATGAGTTATATTTATGATATAACTGGAAGAATGTTGAATATTTAGACTTAGAGCGATTTTATTAATACGTTCATCTTAAATTCTTGTCCTTTTTTTTTTTTTTTTTTTTTTTTTGAACAAATATTATAATTTGATTTCAAAAGAAGGCTTGAAAAAATTTTTCTTAATTTACTTTCATTAGAGACAGCAGTGTTTTTAAAAAGCAAAGCAAAGCAAAATTAACTTCGTTAAAAAAAAAAAAAAAAACCTGCGAGGGAAAAAACTCCTTTCTTTTTTGTTATTTATTTTTCCCCTTATTTTTCTTAGGAGAGCAGTTTTTGAAATGTTTACCCTTCCACCACTTTTCTGCTCGTATTTTTTTCAATACTTTATTTTTTATAGCTCTTCTGCTCGTGTGGGCACGAACAAATATGACAAGAATGGCGTGTCACTTGAATGTCATTTTTGTAAAATCCCAGGATATCAAACCAGTACCCGTTGTTTACTTCTCCCCCTCCCCCCCCCCATTTATGGTATATCAAGGGTCTAAAAAATATTTAAAAAAAAAAAACAACCCTTTAAACCTACTTAAAGAAGAATCTATTTAAATATTTTAATATATTTCAAATGCATCCGTTAATAATTCATCTTATTCAATAATTTATATAAACTGTGTGCATGAGAATGACGGTATAGTAAACAATAAAGCAATACACCCTTGCGCTAAAACTCGGTGTCACTAAATGGCATAACAGTAATTTAATTTCTCACTCTTAAATTTAATTTGTGATTATAAGAAATTTATTGCCTTCAGGTACAGTAAATAGGTTCAATAAATGTAATTTTTTTTTCTATCTCATGTATTTATAAAAGAACGCAAAACTACGTACATCGATTTCTATGGTCTCCAGACTCGTATCTTATGCTCGCCTTCTGTTTGCTACCATTATGAATACCATTAATCATTTAACATCATTTAACAACTGTCATATTATACATCAACTTTATATTTATTATTATAACCTTGGCTGAAAACTTTTCCCCTAACGTCCTACTCGACACTATTTTTCTTTTCCGATGTCGCCACTTTATATCAACGACTTATTTGTAAAACTGCCTTCCTATAAGTTGTTCGATAATGAAGATAACAACTCTAAAATAGATATAAAAGCAGAAAAACTTTAAAATAGAAGCTATAAAATCTCATTCCACTCTCAAAATCTAACAAGATAGTTGAGGAGACAAAACAACGGGCATAACACGCAGAAGGCCACACTATGCAAAATCCGTTGTTCTGAGCATCTGCCTACCGGTTCTGAAGAAATCTTCAGGCTGATGTCGAAACCACGTCAGGACAGCCTTTTTCACTTCCTCATTGGAGCCGAACCTCTGCCCTCCCAAGAAGTCTTTCAATGATCCAGAAATGTAATAGTCGCAAGGGGAGAGATCCGGGCTATATGGAGGATATAGTAAGAATGTCCCATTTGAGTCCCGTCAGTGTGTCCATAGTCAGTTTGGCTGTGTGTGGTCTAGCATTGTCTTGCAGAAAACAAACACCACACGAAAGTGTAAATCGACCCATTTATGTGACTTCGGGTGGAAATCTTGAAAGGTTGGCAAAAAGTGAGCACAAAAGTGTAAATCCACCCATGTGGGTGCATTTCGGTGAATATCATGAACGTTTCGCAAAAAGTGTGCACGAAGGTAAGGAGTCCTGGTCGCTTTTCTCTTAGTGCCAGCTTCAGGGGTCCTCAAAATATCACAGTGGTAGGGTGCATTTATGGTTCGACGTTCTTCAAGAAAAATCCACATGAATGATTGATACCCTTTATGTCCCAGAATACAGTCGCCATCACTTTCGTTGCCGACGATGTCATCTTGAATTTCTTGGGTCGTGGTGAGTCATGTATCGCCACTCCATGCTCGAACGCTTGCTTTCAGGTGTATGGTGACGAATCCATGTGTCGTCGGTGGTCACAACACGCCTTGGGAACCTGTCACCTTCCTTGTCATATCTCTGCAGCAGCATGGAAAACATATCTCGGGTGGTTTTGTGATCCTCGCAGAGTAGCTTAGTGACCTATCTGGCGCAGATCTTGTTGAATTTTAGTTTATCGTGGATGATAGTCTCCACACTGCCAGTGCTGATGTTTAGTATTGAAGCCAATTCTCGAACATGAATCCGCCTGTTGTACCTTATCAGCTCATTTGACAGCAGTTGCTGGCTTTGCCTTATGAGGTACATTGCCGGTGCATTCTCGCCCTCCTCCAAACTATTGGCACCAAGCAAAGACGGATGATCGAGACAAACATGACTCTGTGAACTGTCATTGAAGTCTTTGATGAATTTCAGATGCTTTCATGCCTCCGTTGTGGAGAATTTGATGATTATTCGTTGTTCCACTTTGGTCGACACATCGCTGTCCGCCATTTTGTTTAAACAAGCAATCGGTTGTCATGGCAAACGGATGAGTGGTGCTGCATTTGCATGACAGGCGGTAGTTGCCGTCCCAACAATGAAAGTTTAGATTTTTGCAACAAAAAATAAAGTCCAGGTTATATTTGAACACCCCTCGTACTTTGTCTCTTGAAATTGGGCCACAGCGAACACTGGTACAGCAGCGTTGTCTTTAAGTTTTCTAAAGGCTATTAGGCAGTCAGTGTGGAATCTCGACAGGGCAGGCATTTAGCTCGCAGGTAGAGGAGACGAGCTATAAGTCTGGTCCCTCTATCTATAAACTAAAAACGAAGCTCAAGCTTGTATCAATTCCTATAATTTAGGATTCAGTTACGAAATAACAATATCAACGAATTATGTTTTCAAAATGAATCGGAACATGATGCAAATATAACAAGTTCCTTTTGAATTATAGTCAAGTAGTAATTTCACGTTTCTTTTACAAAACAAATATCCGAAGAGAAAGGGGTATATTATTTCGATTTTAGTTCGTTTTTACCAGGACGCGGGTATAGATGCCTATGGTCCATGGTTCGATTCCAAGTTGCGGAACTTTTCCTTTCGTTTTTCATCTTAACGCGTTTATTTTAGGTTGGAGCATTATTTCCAGTGTTTTTCTGTTAAGAGTTTTCATCACCTTTTTTGATGGTTTTGAAAAGAGGAAGTTCTGATCTGCGATCAGGGCGCCTATTATCGGGTTTCCATTTTTGACTACTTAATAGTCTTTAGGACAATTTGAAAGAGCCTTGCTGTTTCGGTGTCCGCGGTATCCCATTTGGTAGAGGCGACGAGCTAGAATCGTCATGGTTGAATTATTTTATTATGCAGGTAAAATATAATTTTTATTTGCACATCATATTTCTTATTGATTAATAACAAAAAAGAATGCAAAAAACGAAGCAAATATAAGTTTGTTGCTTAAACTGGTTAAAAGTAGTGCTTTTACTCGTTTCTTAATGTCATTTTACATTGCTACCCCTCTCTCATCTTCCCACACCCTTACTTCCCCTCCTCGCTACCCCATCCACCTTATTTCATTGTTTTTGTCTTTTTCTACGGCGTCGCATTAAGGCTAGAAACGCTTGACGTCTGTCGTGACACCTAAATGTCACTTTGAAAATCCAGGATTTTAGGCTTTTCACCATTTAGTAGGTTTCCGTCTGCCAAACCGGTATTCGCATTTCTTAATCTTAAAAAAATATAAAATTTTTTAAAGGTTAAAGGGATCTCGAGACTGACGACGGCAAACGGAAAATCTCATTTCGCGCTCTAGACACAAACCCCAATCGCAGTTGGAGGAAATGAAAAAGCGCTTTTTTTAAAAAACGTAAACGAGGAGGAATCAATTAAAAATTTACCGGAAATAAAAGAAATGCATAATGAATAAAGCCGCTTTTTTTCTTTTTCTGTATTATGTATGGGAGGATTTTTTTTTTATTAAAAAAATACCTTCCCTCATTTTAGATTTAAATGCAATTATCGAGATTCCTTTCGATGCGTAATTTCTTTAAAGAAAACTTTTTTTTTTTAGTGAATATAAATATTTAAATGTAATATGCATTGCTGTTTTCTTATCCTAATTGAAATGTTTATATTTAAAATTTTTTATTATTCTTTCTTAACTAATATAGTTCCGAAATTTATAAGCTGTTATTTGCATGTTTAAGCTTTATCTAGGGAATACTAAATGGGAAGAACCCGTAAAAATAATTTATTCCTTGTTGCTAAATTATAAGATGTACAGAGTGTTGCAAATACAGGGTGTTTCAAAATTATACCACCAAACTTGGTAAAACGTTAGAGGGGATCAATTTGAAAATCTTTTGTTAATAACGTTTTATTCTAAAATGATTCTGCAGTCAACTGCAATACGTGGATTCAATTAATTAACATGAACGGAAACACTGTTAACCTTTAACACGTTTATTCACAGCATTACAAAGAACATTAATTAGACAAGTCAGTAGTGTCTTATTACTACATAATGTGCTCGAAATGTCGACCACCTGTTTCAATGCAAGTCTCACATCGTCGTAACATGGAACGGTTGATGCGCTGAAACGCTCCAGGCATCTCGCTTACCATCGTTGCAGTAGCCACCACACGTGTCACAAGATCTTCCTGTGACTCAACAGGAGTTCCATACACCACACTTTTCATATGTCCCCAGAGGAAGTAGTCCAGATATGTGACCAGTTAATAGGACCTCCATGACCGATCCATTTGTTTGGAAATCTTGCATCAAGATAATCACGTACTTACCAGGAGAAATGGGGTGGTGCCCCATCATTCTGGTACCACATGTCTCTGCGAACTCTCAGTGGTATGTCTTCCAAGAGTTCTGGTAACACATGCTGAAGAAACATGTTGTACGTATGCCCAGTTAAGGAAGTGGGCATCATGTATGGCCAATCAATTGTTCATGCACAATTCCACACCAAACGTTAATACTGTAGCGCTGTTGATATGCACGGAGAAAACGTGCGTGTGGATTCTCATGGGCCCACAGGTGTGCATTGTGTGAATTAAACATTCCCTCTCGTGTAAACATGGCTTCATCTGTGAATAATACACGTGATGTGAATGTAGGGTCCGTGTGATTGTGTCCTAAATACCACGTTGCAAATGCTTCACGAAGAGGGTAGTCAGCTATCTTCAATGATTGGACCTTTTGCCGGTGGAATGGATACAGCAAGTTCTCGTGCACAACTCACCAAACATAAGTGTGGTTCACACCCAGGTTGTGCGCTACTGCACGTACACTTGTTGTCGGGTTATCAGAGAATTGTTGCAGAATCTCGTCCTGTAGCGCTACGTTCCTGTTACGTGGTCGTCCTGC
>JAHWFO010031644.1:395204-451256 GCA_023313115.1 Rhysida immarginata
TTTTTTTTTATTTTTTTTTTTTTTTTTTTTTTTTTTTTTCATTTTCATTCTCATCCTTTGGTCGGCTTAATGTTGAAGAGAAGGGATTGTGTCCGTCAATTATGAGGGTTGGCCAAGCATTCAATTGTGATCATCAACAGACTTTGTAGAAGTGGATTTATATTTATCTTTATTGATACACAAGAACGCTTGAGGTAGAAACATTTAATTGGAGTCATATCCTTAAAGTGTCAAGAAATGTATTAACGTGATTTACCAACTAATGTCTGTGAGTTCGTGTTACCACCAACCAAAAAGCCACCACCATCATATTTCCTGGTAGGCACTATACATTCTGGTAAAAAGCGTTCCCCGGGTTGCTGCCACATCCATTGGATCGAAATAGTGTGAACTTTGACTCATCACTCCACAGAATTGCTTTCCACTGCTACAGTGTCCAGTTGAGATGGTCTAAACACCACTGGAGATTTTGAGACTTATTGGTCTTCGTGATATTAGGCTTATGCATCCGACTTAGATGGCATCCCGCGATTACACCTTTATCGAATTCCGCCATCTCTGCACCACGCGCCCTTATGGAACTTTGCGTAACTGCAGTCCTATTATCGCCGCTCGAGTCCATTAATCTATTGTCATAGGGTCCCCAATTACTTTTTGGTAGATAGTTTATTTTGTGTTGAAAGCTTGGCGTAATATCATTAGAAATTTCATTTTACTGAGTAGGTAGTTGATATGATATAAAGAAATAAAGTCGCTTTCAGGACCATAGATGATAAGCATAGTTTAGATCATTTAATTGGAGCCTTAAATAGAACGAACAGGGTTTAGGGAGTGCATCCGATTAAATTGTTTTTCTAAATATTATCACGTAAGTAAAAAGTTGATCTTTTAGAAACTGAGAAAAATCCTTAGGCTCAAATTCTGTTCCCGCCTCTTCTATTTATTCTTGTTTGAAAACGTTTAAGAGCATTGTACTTCAAATGTAGTTAAATTGCATGTGTGAGAAAAATTCTGGTATTTTTTTTTGTTGCTCTGAAGATTAAAGGGCAGTTATAAATTAAATTCGTTATGAAATATCGTTGTTCTTCATTTCGATGGAAAGAGAGTGAGAGTGAGTGAAAGAGAGAGAGAGAGAGAGAGAGAGAGAGAAAGAAGGAAGAAAGAAGAAAGAGAAGGAGGGTGGGCACACAGATAGGGCAAGAAATACTTTCCACTTTACTTCTAATGCATGGAATTGTCGTTAATTACAAGGAGCCGCGAAGAGTCCGTCAGGGAATTGAGGAGGAGGACGGGAGTAAGAGTAATTGCAATTGTCTTGAGACTGTAATGCATTCGCTCTCCCTCTCACTACCCACCGCTCATTGCCCCACCTCCCTTCCTCCTTCCCTCCCAACAACTGTCCCACCTTTCTTCTTCCGCTCAACGGCCTCGTGTAAAAAGAGCTCTGCCTCGTTTGGAGAAATCAGCGTCAGGAACTCTAGGAGACAAAACTAGTAAAGTGAAAAAAAAGAAAGGTTGATTTGGTTGGTTGGTCGGTCGGTTGGGTGCGACTAGAACGCTTTCACTTGCCAGATTTCACTAATTGAATTAAGGTAGACCGCTCAGGTGGGAATGGCTTTAAGAATACTACTTTACAGGAAGACTGCTCATGATTTATTATTAATATTTTCAACAAAAGTATAATTGTCCGCTTAGGTTAATCCGCTCGAGTAAAGCTGTTGAGATGGTATAATTATAATTTATGAAATAGACAATGTAAATAACTCGAGTAGTTCTCTAAAGGAGCTTTCACTGTCTAGTTTATATTTCTATTAGGATTTGCTCGTCCTTTTAACCTTGCTTCCGTTTCATACAATATCGTCTTCCTTTTACATTGAAATAATTTCAAACCACGTAGGTCAAACGTGATCTTTTCTTCAGTCAGTGGCGTGTCCATTATCTTCCGATTTAATTGTTAGTCATTGTTGAAAATTGGATATGCCTAGTCAAACTTTTGTTGACAGAGTATAAGAGTTTTGATTAATTTGGAGGATGGCGTTCATGGATGACACAGGCCAGCTATGAAAAAAATCTTTTGAATGAATTTGCCTTATTCTTGTGGTTTTTAGTGTGTTGAATCCGAATCTGCTTTTAGATTTTTTTCTATCAAGTCACGTTTTCAAAGTAATGGGTATGAAGAGAAGCGGCTATATTGTTAAAGTATCCATATTTTTGGGCCACAAGGAAATTTATCAGGCCCGAAACTCTGAAAAATTTTAAATGTTTCATTGAAAAACAAGAAATCTTTGGATGATAGGTAAAAAACTGAGGTCAGATTCGGATTCAGCACAAAATAAGGCATAAGAATCAGTTTTTAATGTTAAACAAGTTTTTAAAAAGTTATTTTTATTAACCGCTGAAGGGCATCAGGCAATGGAAATTTTTTTTTTCGAGAATGAAAGCTGTATACGGCGACCATAGTTATTCTCATACGACAACGGTTGAATGGTGCAAAAAATTCGACAAGGAAGGGAATCTACGAAAGATCTGGCCCGCCAGGACATGCTCATGTTGCAGCATCAGATGAAAATGTGAGACACTTAGAAATTACTTTACGCGCCAATAGGCGCATTAACGTCCGTGCAATTTCCATGTCTTTGGCCCTCTAAAACAATCACTGTAAGGACGGCGGTTCAATTCCGGCGATCACGTAGTGTTTGCTGTTACGCAATGGTTCCGCCAACAACCGTAGGAATTTTACCAGATGGGAATAGCTAGATTAGCGCACCAATGGAACTCGTGGAGATTTCTTTTGAATTCTTTGAATAAAAATTGCTTCCTAGCTTCTAAATGATTGTTTCTATTGAACAATGCTCGTATTTAGTGTAACCATTTCTACGAAATTTGCTCAGGATTTGCATATGATCCCTGTCTAATTGCACGGTCTTAAAACTAGCGTTGTTCATGTAACTGTAAGAATCACGCTTTTCTCGTTTCAAACCTTTTCCAGATCAGTGCATATCAAATGGCCGAGAAAATGAAAATCAGAGATAGCTATTTTGGAACTATAGGGAAATAGGTGAAAACTGTCCAACCAGCAATTTGATTGATTCTCGGGTTAGCTATTTGAAAACTTTAAGGCCAGTTGCCGATTATGATGCGCCGATATTCACATTAGCGCGGTTCGACATGTAGCTGGTAGCTGTGGAGAAGGTCAAAAAACCACGGCCAATCATGTCGCTCCGTTTCTCCACTTCCTGAATTTCTAACTCTAAAGGAAGCATTTCCGACACCTAATTTATTGGCAGAAAATGTTTGCTTTGGTCCACTCTACATACCGTAAGAGTTTAGTAACAATTTTTTTCAGCATCTTTATATTGAAATCTACTTTTTGAAATTGATAATGAGACCCGCGTAATTAAGCAGAGCCTCAGTTTACCCGTTGGTTTACGCCAGTCCAGCGGAAAATGTATGGTAGATGATTTGAGAAATCGGATAGTTGATGGGTGTAATGCAATGGGAAACAACCCTGGTGTTTTTGAAAAAAATTCGGCAGTCAATGAGAAGAAATTGGATTAATGCGTCCTAGCTGGTAGTAGTCATTTTCAGCAGTTATTGTAGATTAACAAGCTTTACCTGGAATATTAGATAATAGAAGACTGTTTTTGTCGAAAAACCTTTATCGCCCTGTATCTTCGAAACAAAGCGGCAATCCGAAATTCATCAAAGATTCTTAAAATAGTCCAAAGAATCACCTCTTGAATTTTTGCCGTATGCTTAGTAAACACTCTGTATATTGTCAAATCTAATTACAGTATTTGAAAATAAACTGAAAACCACTTTTTCTTAGAACTTAAACCGAAATGCAGAGTCATTACTGAAGCTACGCGCATCATATTAATGCCCGAAGGGTAATAAAATTTTAATATAGTAATCGCTATAAGAAAGGATACTGAATACTAGTTTAATTTTTCTTCTTGTCAGTCGCTCTTTTTCTTTTCAAAGTGTTTCTAAGTAACCTTCGTATTATAACGATTAGTCCATTAGGGCATTTTTCTCAATCGCCCGGTGGATGGACCGGTGCTGGTCCGAGGAAATATTTTATCGGTCCGCGTGAAATATCTTAATTTGATAATTACAAAATTTATTTAAAACTTTTCCAAAGAAAATAAACCTACTTTAGTTTGCCTCTGATTTCATGCAGGTAATTTATTTAAATTGTTACCGGTCTGCAGAGAGACATTATGTCACTGTTGGCATTCTTTAGATTTAGTTAATTAATCAGACACATTAGTAGCTATTCGTAATACTAGTTAATGCCAGCTTTTGGTTTAAATCTACTTTTCTTTACATCGGAGAACAATTTTTGTATTATGGCTTTCCAATAAAAGTTGGACTGGGTGTGTCCATTTAAATTTTCAGTTTTAATTGATAGACATTGTTAATTTTACTTTGCAAGAATGTCTAACAATAGAAATCGGAAGTTTAACTGAACACCACAGTCCAATTTTAGCTGGACAGATTATACTCACATTACTTATAGAGCTGGTAACGTAGCCCACGAGAAAGACAGGCCTTGGGCATTGTAAACGTAATACATTGTTACATCATCATATTTAGGGTATTGTTATTCGTATTTCTACCAATAATAAGCCATAAATTTGCCCTAACTGTAGCCCACGTGAACGACAGGCCCTGGCGCGGAAGAGTCACCTGACCATCTTAGTCCGAGTAACAATGTAACCTTCATTGTTTCCAACAAACGAAAAACTGCTGATTATTAAAATCCAAGATGGAAACAATGAAGGTTACATTGTTATTCGGACTAAGATGACCAGGTGTCTTTTCCGCGCCAGAGCAACACCACCTAAAGATAAGGCCTGAGCGCAGAAACGTCATACATTGTTAAAACGTCATAAGTAGTCATCTCGTAGCCCACGAGAAAGACAGGCCCTGGCGCGGAAAACTCACATGATCATCTTAGTCCGACTAACAATGTAACCTTCATCTCGTGGGCTACGTAGTCATCTTTAATCGCTTTTTTTTTACCAATAATAAGCCCCAAATTATGACTAGGTACGCTGATGTAACAATGTATGAAATGTCTGTGCGCAGGCCTTCTCTTTAGGTGGTGTTGGCCAAGGCCTGTCTTTCTCGTCGGCTACGCTATCCAGGAACTGATGTCATACTTACCAGCTCGTAGCAATCGAAAAAGGCAGGCCCCGGCGCAGAAAAGTCACCTGACCATACTATCCGAGTAACAATGTAATCTTCATCGTTTCCATCTTGGATTTTAACAATCAATATTTTTTCGATTGTTGGCCGGACTACTATGATCAGGTGACTTTTCCGTGCCGAGGCAACACCTCCTAGACAGATGGCCTGATAACGAAAACTTCATTCATTGTTACATCATCATTAGTCGACCAAATTTAGGACTTATTATTGGTAGAAATAGGATTAACAATGGTCGACTAATGATGATTTAACAATGAATGAAGTTTTCGTTATCAGGCCATCTGTCTAGGAGGTGATGCCTCGGCCAACACCACCTAGACAGAAGGCCTGCGCACAGAAACGTCATACATTGTTATATCATCATCAAGCGGCTGAATTTAGGGCTTATTATTGGTAGAAATACGATTAACAATAGCCGCTTTAGTGTGATGTAACAATGTATGACGTTTCTGTGCGCAGGCCTTCTCTTTAGGTGGTGTTGCCTCGGCACGGAAAAGTCACCTGATCATAGTAGTCCGGCCAACAATCGACAATCATAGTTTCCACTACTAACAATTGATTGTCGCATCTGTGTAAAAAGTAATGTGTTAAACTTTTCAGTCATGATCACCGCTATGTTCGCCGTGATGTATTTAAGGAGCTGTTGTCGGCAAATTCACACTGCTTTATGGTTTTTCTGCTTACATATGACAATAAAAATTAATCAAAATAAACTATCTTCGCGATGCCATTGCGAACCTAGATGTACATACAACAAACTCGACTTTATGAAAACGTAATTCCTCTTTAATAAATAAAATAAACCACAACTTGGGAATTCTTTATATTAAAGCAATTTGCATATTTCTTTGTTCTATATTTACGAAGTTTTCAAGAAAGTTATGTTTTTTAAATCGATTTTTCATTATAAAAATAAATAAAAAAAAAAAAGCAAAAGGAAGAAAAGCCCAACCGCAAATAAAGAAGCGACCGGAATATACGAGTAAGCATGATTATTTTTTTTTGTTTTAAATTTTTATGTGGATGACAAATAAAAATAAAGAAATTCTGAAATAATTAAATAAATCGATCGAATAAGAAAGCGTCATGTGAATTTTTTTATTTTTTATTTTTTTTTAGAAAAAGCGTCTAAATGGATAATTGGAGTAACGCTAATTAGCGATAATGCTCGAGAGAGAGAAGGCTTTGATATGCTTTTGTGCAACTTTTGAGAGGTCAATATTAGAGTTAATCAATGGCGGTGATCATGATGAGCTTGACACGTGCCACCAGCTCGATCCTATTGGTTAATCTTCTGTTCATTAGGTAATGACGTTAATGAATGTCGACAATATTAATTACGGTGTGGATGGCAAAGTTTGACCGATCCTATCGATATTGTTGTCAGTGTTTAAACCGCTCAATGCATTTTTACTTGTCGTTTTACCAATTGCAGCAGCGTTCGAGAAATTGTGGTTTATAAATAAATGCTTGGTTCATGAAGTCTTCGAGTACCATTTTATTGATTGAATTTTCCATTAGATTATAATTTTGAAAATCCTCTTTGTCAATGCTTTTTTTTTTATCAGGCAGTTTAAAACTTTTAGGAAGCGTAAAAATTATTATTGCTAGGTCCGCGTAATTATTGCAAATGAATGCACACTTTGACTACTTTTCTGAATTAACAATTACCACATCGTTGGATTGTTCGAGGAAGTCCTCTGTCTTGAACACTCAAGATCACTTGATCTATTTCCATTGGACTATTTCCTTTGGGGGCACTTGGATCTTGTTGTGTGCGCTGTTCGGTCAAACACAAGGGTCGATCTCGGCTAGTAAATAATAGAATAAAGCGGTGAAAGCTTGAGTATGATGGTGGCGTTGTAATGAGAGCGTCCACTTCTCTCTCAGATATAGCTCAAAGATGCCTCGACAAACGTGTGGCCATTTCGATTCATAATTTGTACTAGTCCTTAAAAACAATGTTCTAATTAAATAAGAAATAATATTAATTTAGAAATCGTTGCAATCCGGGCCCAGGTTGAGTTGGATTTTTTTAAGCAAAATAATACTAGAAACACTTAGTCAAGCTATGTATTTCCTATGTAGGTTACTCATTATTCATAGATATTGACTAGTCCAATATTGTAATTAGCAAATTATTGAGTCTATATTAGAATTGTTTGAATTGTTACCATATTAAACAATAAATAAAAGGTAACAAATATAAAGTCGATTTATTCACCCTTGTTAAGGAGTGTAACGCAACTGTAACTGTATGAAAAGACACTAACGTGTCTAAATTGTACTATCTAACGTGGCAAGACGCGTCTGGGTAGAGCTGCATATCTTTCTTCACATATCTTGGGTTATCGACTCCACCGCTTCGGAGATGCGTTGTTTCAGTTTAGTGAAACCTGGGCATGTTCATAGAATGGATAATGCTCCAGATTAAGGAATACCTTCCCGACGGAGTTTTTCAGCAGGTTGGTGCTCCACCGCATTTTTCCTGGATGTTATCCGACACAGCTAAGGTTTCCTCAGATAACGGCCATATTACAGCCGTTATATGGCAATATCACTGTCGGAGGAAACTGTAACTTAATGGGATTTTGGATCGGCCGTACCGGAAGCGACGATCTCCCAATGCTGTACAGGGTGCCAGGTTCGCCAGATTTGTCATCTTATGGAATCGATATCTCAGGAGATGCTAGGCTAAGGTGAACTACCGTCTTGACGTAGTCATGATATTTGTTAGGGGAGGAAATGAACGAGGAAATACGTATGCGAGAAAGTAACGTGACAAAAGTGTCCCAGATACCAGCTCTATCTTTGCAAATTAAAGCCAACACCAATATTCCAACGTATCTCGTTTACATCTTATTTTTACCAGTTAATAAGTATTTGCATACCCTCCCCCCGCCCGGGCTACACTCATGTCTTGACATAAGACGTCACCAAGGACATCCTCATCGAACATTTGTAACGTACAGGTAAAACTTAGATACGTAATGTGACTTTTCATGTAGTTACAGTTGTATTAGGTTCGCTAGGAGTGAATAAATCGACTTTATTTTTGCACTATTTTTTGAACCACCCTGTATTCCTTCGGCCTCGTTAACCTGGTTCAAGTGTCTGAATGAGAATGTGTCTGAATGTGTCCTGCTATTTTAGAAATGGCTTGCAGACTAAAATTAATAAAGGACATTATAATTACCTTGTCATTAGACGGTCTTCTGTGAATTTTACCTGCCAAAGAACCATGTATCTTGTCCGTGTAACGAATATCAAGTTTAGCTATTTGATTGTGACAACTTTCAAAATTTCTGGTGCCCCGGTACATAATAAAATTCACGTAACTGATATCTGCTTTATTTGATTCAAAATTGGATACAAATGGTAAGACCCTGAAAACAGCTGACGTTTCGGATAGAGACTATCCTTTGTCAACGTCAGCTGTTTTCAATGTCTTACCACTGTGTGTCCTTATGTGTTCTTGATTTTGGTTTATTACAAGGGTTTTGTGTCTCTCGTCCATCTTTTCTTCTACATCCGTCCTTTATTTCCCTTTGAAATGGAAACCCTTTGCTCTAGGCATAGAAATAAGCTTTCAAGACATTAAAGAGCTTGCTAAAGACATGTACCATGTTGATTTGTTTTTTTTAAAGATCTAGTGTTTTGTTCCAAAAACACCTAAATCCTGTATAAACCAGTGGATATTTTTGATAAACCATTCTACTTTCAAGGTTGCCACCTGTCATCAAGGCGTTGATCAACCTTAATAGTTCTTCAATTCGAGGGAAATGAGATATACCATCCTGTTTTTAAATGGCTTCTTTTCAACCATTGCAGACTTTGTTTGCTGAAAAAGTAGTATTATTTATTCAGTACTGGTACTACTCTTTTGTTAGTAAAGAGCTATGGTTTAATGATAGTCTATGAAGTTCAATTATTCTACAAGAATTTGGGATCTCTTCTTAAGGAGCATGAAATGATGTAGAGAATTTCTTTTCCAGCTGCTTATCAAGCAATTATAGTCAAATTGACTTTTTATTTTTGGACATTCGAAGTTTTCACCGAAGTTGGCTCCTTAATTACGCCTTCCTATTTCTGCTTAATTAAGGAACCGAATTGGTTCCGCCAAACCGATTGGTTTTGTTAAAAGAGGATTGAAGGCTGTCTAGGGAGTATCAAAGATAACCACTGAATATGATTCTATACTTATAGTCCAAATATCCCTCTCGCCCTCTAATCCCCTCCACTCCTCTTCCACCCCCTCCTCCACCCCTTCTGTTTCCCCCATCCCATCCATTGGATTGTCACAATTCACTGAAACCAATCAAAGTACTCAAGGAATTTCGTTCTCCCATTGGTTGGATCGGAGCCAAAACGAATGCTCGAAGGAGAAAGGAAAAGAGAGGAGGGTAGGAGAGCGAAGGGTTCCTTGAGCCGAGAGTATTTTCGAGGGGGTCCGACTGATGAATTCCCGATCTCGATGACCTCACGCATGGTAATTAACTTCGTAATTCAGCAGGGCTCGCTCACGTACCAATAGAAAGGAGAGAAGGGGAGTCGCGAGTTCGATTACTCTTGGCAACTTCTCGCCGGTGTTTTCGCTTGCAACGATTCCGATCGAAAAGCTTAACGTCTTAGTTGAATTTAAATTCCCTACATCAGTGTTTTTTTATGAATTAATAAGCAACTTTTTTGTAAAAGAGGGTGAACATAGAACTGGCTGTAAGTTTGTCATTCCCCCTTATTTTAATGAATTTCGTGATCTTAAAAGAGACCTATGTAATTATGATTGTTCCAGTGAAAATTTCGAATGTCCAATTAGGAGTCGCTGAAAATTTAATTACATTTGCTAGCATGGACTATCATAAAAAATTATTAGCATCCCCACTTAACATAGATTTAATAAAAATAATAATAAATCCTATACTCTTTCATCTTTTTAGACGTTATTCGTTTAATATTTCTTTATCTGATGGTTTTCACACTTGTACCATATCTACGTATCATCCATGGATTTTTATGTATGGTGACATCTAAAATCTATTGTTTATTTCACTCCTGTCCATGATATTGAGGATCTTCAACAAAGAATGGAAACATTATTTGATTGTCAGCAAATTAGGGGCACACACAGAATATTTGAAAGTGTGAGGCATTCCTAGATCCGACGAGTTCAGCAATGCGTTGCCTATCGTGGAGGTCCTTTTGAGAATTTGCTGTGATTCCTACTGTTAATCTAGCAAACTTATGACATATCTTAATATAAATTTTTTCCTTATTTTAGGCGTACAAACTGGCTACATATAGCCAGCCCACTATTTCTGTTAAACCCTGCATATTAAGCTGTTAATCAAGTTAGTCTTGGTAATCTCACAAGGGGGCCGCACGGACATGTAATCACGGATTTGCTTGAAATTTTAGGAGGTCAATCTACAACATCAGTATACCTTCTGAGTAAAAGGATTTGACTCAATGGTTATTCGTTACGGAGAAAAAAAATAAAATATTTTACGTTTATTATTATAGTCCCAGATAAGCCAAATGGGAAGAAAGGTATACAACTTAACAGCGGTAGCGCAGTGGTTAACATCAGGTTCTGTTAGTTCTGTGGCTATAATGGCCCGGGTTCGATTCCTGTAGTATTGAAAATTTTTTATTTTTTTTCTTATTATTTTTCCATTTTTTTCTATTTATTTATTTATTTATTTTTTGTATTTTTCGCCATTATTATTTGTTTTCACTTTGTTTAATAACATTCACATACATAACCAACGTCACAGGTCACAAAAAATGCAAAATGCGTTGTATAATATTTTCAAGGACGGTCATTGCCGTGGCGTGTGAAATAAAAAAGAAACTATAAAGATCTCTTCGCACTATCGACGGTCTATGCGCAGTCGTCACCACCAAATCACGGATCGCCAATAACCATCCGTGAAAATATTGTACAAAATTTTTCAATATTGACAATATTGTATGATATTGAAAAAATTTTGCTTATGTATGTGAATGTTATTATGCAAAGTGCAGACAAATAATAATGGCGAAAAAAAAATGAAAATGAAAAATTCTCAATACTACAGGAATATTGAGAACCAGTATATCCACAGAAGCTGATGTTAACCACTGCGCTACTGCTGTTTAATTGTATACTTTTCTTCCCATTTGGTTTATCTGGCACCATAATAATAAACGTAAAATATTTTTTTTTCTCCGTAACGAATAGCCATTGAGTCAAATCCTTTTACACAGAAGGTACACTAATGTTGTAGATTGACCTCCTAAAATTTCAACCAAATCCGTGATTACATGTCCGTGCGGTCCCCTTGTCAGTACTATAGCCAGAGGGCATTTAAAGTATAAAAAATTTTAACTGTTACCAATATAGCATATTCTGGTAATTAGCTAGCATCTGATCAAATATAGTATAATTAAGTTGCTAATGTGAATTATTTAAAATCACCGTTATTTCAAGAACACTTACAGTGTCTTGAAAAAGCAAAATTCTAAAAATTTCGCCCATGACAAAATGCCTGAACAAAACTGTCCATGGTTAGAATCACAAAATTGAATCTACTCTAACACTACTTCAGAATTACGTAATTTTATAGCCTTAAATTAATTTTGAACATTTTTTTTTCATCATTCACTTTGTTGCTTCCATTCTGGCGGGCAGTGTTTAATGGCACGGCTATTTAAATCCAAAGGTAAACAGAGCAATCAATCATTGTCCTTTATGAATTGATCGGATGATTAACAAGTTTGTTCGTGTTTCTTTCATGTTTATTCAGTCCAGTTTTAAAACCTTTTATTTCATTTTGGAAGCCATATTGATCACGTTTCTTCTTTTTAATTTGATTAAAGGCTCATTTTTTTGTGCCAATGGTAATTCTTCCTCGAAATAAAGTAGCTGAAAAGCTGGAAAGGATTAACGTATTTCTTATATTTTCTTACTTTATTAAGTTCTTGGAGAATATTTATTTAAGAATGAGCTTTCCGAGAAGTGCTCGTATTTCTTCGATTCTACGTAAAATTCTAAATAATTGGAGTGTTTTCTCTTCTAGCTTGGAATTTTTAATTAAATTTTAAAACTGAGTTAAAATTCATAAATTTATAACAAAATCCCCACCAAAAATCAAAATCACTTATTAAAAATGGTTTTACTAAACAAAATTACATAAAGTATCATTTACTGAAAAAAAAAATTCATAAAAGATATCAAAACATATGGAATGTAAACAATGTAGTTTACAAAATATTCTGCCTTAACCGTGAATATAGTCACACTGATCAAACCAAAAGACAATCATAAGATTGAAAGAGCATGAGTAATCTTTAAATGTTTTGGTTAGGTTAATAAGAAAAATCCTTTTATTTGACACGAAAACGTGAATACAAATTTAAAAAGCGCATAAATTTATTTTATTTATCATCTTCGGAAGAAACCTCGAATGAAGTTGATGGAACAGGAATTGAATCCTCAAGAGATGAAGAAGATGCATGGAGCTGGTCGACTGTTTATTTGTTATTTCTTAAAGTGACACTTATATCGCTAACAAAAATGTTCATATCTGAACAAGAAATTATGTCCATATATATGATGAGAAAGAAAAAGGTTAGAAATAAACTTACCAGTACCCATGACATGTCATTTATAAGAACCATTGCTACATGTTTAACAATATCAATTCATCCCCACTAATTTCATGACTTACTTCATTTAAAACTACTTCACTGTCACTAAATAATGTGCAACTAGATTATCAACATTTATTAAAACTACTGCAATGCTGTAGACACTTTGTCTAGATAATTGACACTGAAACAACTTCTTTGCATGTGAGAGAATATCGCATTCTCAAAATCATCTTTACTTTCTACAGCATCATTCGTTATTCTCCTCGAATTTAGAAGACCCGAATGATTTTAATGGAAACTGAAGTACCGGTAGTTAAACACGAATGGGTTTTAAGTCCAAATTGTCTCAAGTTACTATGCGTGTTCTTTGATTGGCTCAATTGGCTAAGGCCGCGTTCAGAGTGTTTACTTCCTTGTTTATCTACTTATATCCAAGACGCGACCAAAGAAGCGAAGGGAATCTTTATTCAGTAATACATAGAAGGCATTTCTGAATGGTCTGTACAAACTTCCAGGATATGTTCAGGGACAAAAGAAACAGAAAATGTCATATGAACATGGAGTCGAAAACGGTTCTTTCTAGAGTTATAAAAGTTTGAAGGTTACGAAAATTCAAAGAACCAGAGGCCATTTTGAGCCATTGCCTTGTTATACTATTTTTATAGCATTTGCCTTTGACAACAACTGTGCGATTTATTTCTACGGTATATCAACTCATATACGCTTTAACGTTAATTTCGTGTACAGCAGGACACCTTCAACCGTTATGACTCTAGAAAGAAGCGTTTTCGACCCCATGTTCATATGACATTTTCTGCTTGTTTTGGTCACTGGAACATATCCTAAAAGTTTGTACAGACAATTCAGAAACACGCTATTTACAGGGTGAGGCAACTGAATATCTTGACAACTGAATATCTCGGAAACTAAGCATTGTACGAAAAAAACGTCCAAAATCAAAAGTGAATTATTTCGCGGGGGAAATTCATTAGTTAAAAAATTAACCCCCCCTTCCTTATGAGGGGGACTGGGGGGAGGGGTAACCTTTGAAATCTTAAATAGGAACCCCTATTATTAATGGTATATTCAGATTGTACACAGTATTCGAGAAATGTTTTATTCCTGGTGTCTTTTCAATTGATCCAGCCGTTTAGGAGATAGAGGCCCTGAAAGTGTGGAAGTTTTAAAGTTTTGAACCCAATTTTATCGATGAAGACAAAGAGATAGAGAGGGGTCTTACAGACATTCCTATTCTACTTTTTAATGGTCTTTCAGAATCCGAAGTCAGAATTTCAAAAATTCAAAATTTTTTTAGTGCAGAAGTAAATTTTTGGGGGCAGCAGTCCTATGGAGACTATGCGTGTGTATTGAAAAATATTTCTATTTCATATTTTTATTATTAAGGTACTGCTTATGTAAAATTGATATTTCATTATAAAATGCAAGGCTTGAAGTTGACTGATTTTGAAATTTCGGATTAAGATACTCAACGTATGCATCCATTAATTTCTTAAACCAGAGTGAAATTTCAAGCATTTATGGATATAAGTGATTGGATGTTATCAAATAACAATGTGTGCGCTATTTTGTTTCCTTTTTATTTTTTTTTAAGAAAATATAAAATTTTTCTTTTTTCACCTTTCCACATTTTTCCCCTCAAAGAATGGAAAGAAATCCTTGTGCTGATGTTGGCGGTGTTGTTGTTTCTTGTTCCAAATCCTTTAATACATGTTTATTTTGCTAAGCATGGGGTGCAACGGACAACGTGGGCTACGTGCTAAAGGTGCCATTCGCATCGAGCGATTTATGAATCAGCTCACTGGGTGGCAGCCGGGACGATAGAATCCCAAGAAAAAGGAAACAAATCAATGAATAAAACAGCGCCACCTGCCTACTCACTCGAAGTTTTACAAGCCCTTGGAGAATCAAATGACGCATTTCTGCCTCCCTTTTCCTTTATATATATTTTTTTTCCTCTTTGAAGGGAAGGTTATTCGTGCAGGACCCACATGCAACCTAGTATTTCTCTTTTTCCTACATGCTTAACTAGTTTGCGTTTTCGTCTCCGTCTCCATTTCTTACCAGTCAGATTATTTCTAATGTTTTATTATGATTGTCTATTTCATTAAATGATTGTCTTATGTTGTTGATAAAGAAAATGTTTTAAGGCGTATTTCTCCGAAGTTTGAGCTTATTAGGCCAACATTTCTGCAAGTTTGAGCTCGAGTTTCATTAAAATCGAGCAAAGCACTGTCTCCGCTTTCATTATATTCTTTCATTTTTATTTATTATTAGACTATATTATATAATGGGGGGGAAAATCAATTTCTACTTTTGTCTTCCGTAAGTCCAAAATAGAAATTGCATTTTTATTTTTCTTGTAAAAGCGTCAAGTCGGCTGTTTTATGTTTTTTTTAAATTTCGAAACGCGTTAGTTTGAAATAATTAATATTGTTTAAACACGGGGAAGTTTTCTCTTTTGTCTTTTTTTAATAAGTATGGTTTGTGGTTTTAATTAAACCAAGGGAGAAATCACAATAATATCCGCATCGATGGCCCAAAATTTTCGCGTTCGGATTATAGGAGAAAAATCTTCTGAATCATCTTAGACGGTTCATTTAATACCTTTGCACATTTCCCGGTTGTTCGACGAAACAGAAAATTGCTCTTTATTAACTTAATATTCTTTATATTAAACGTTTGACTAGATTTAATTGACATTTCTAAACTTCTTAGGAATTAATTTTGGTAATTTTAGGAAAGACTTTCCAAAATAGAACGAAAGTTCTAAACAAAGTGTGCGCACATTTAATTGGGTTGCAGCGCCAACTTAATCAATTAAGTGCCTTGGAATTTTCTATTGCTTTTCCCGAAGATGCAGCAAAATTCTATGGTTTCAAAAATGTTTATATATATGAGAGTAATAATTTAAATTTAATGTTTTTTTCAATGATTTACATTTTTTCTTCCAGTTTTTTTTTCTCAGCCTTAACATCATTTGTTGTGACTTCAAGGGAATCTTTATAAAAAGTTAAGCTTGTGTAATAAGTCATGCAATGAAAGCTTCCCTGTATTTGTGGAATGTATTATTTAGAAAACAGAATGCACACCCATTTCTTGTTCAGATGACGTTATTCCATGTTCAGAAACAAATAAGTTTCGAAGAAATTTTTAGATTCTATTTGATTTTTTTTTCCTTCATAATATTTATGTTAAGCTTATTTTACGAAGTCAGCAAGTATAAAACTGTTTATCTTGCCGGTGGCAAATCTATTGGATTTTTCTCTTTCCCTCCCTTCGTTTTCCTTTCTTTTTCCCCTTTGGTCAGCGGATCTCTTATTTGGCCCTTTCTTTTAAGGCAATTTTATTTTTTCTTTTTCTTTCTCCGCGTATTTATTGACTTTCTGTCAATATCTTCCCATCGTCAAAACACCACGTTTAACTTGAATAACTGGAGAAGTTAAAAAGGTAAATAACCGCGTTTAGTAATGCGAATGTCTTCTTTCATTTGTTTAGAAAAGTTTTACGTTCCATGTACAGAGTTACTATAAATGGACCTAGTTATGCGAAAAGGGACCGTACCACAAAATAAGAGGAGTGTAGGAAAAAGTCGAACTTACGTTTTGCAAAATAGAACCAAAGTGGCTTGGTTCCTTTTTGCATAACTAGGTCCATATGATTCATTCGATTTCAAAACACTGTAATTTCCAAGATATTACACATACAGATATAATCGATACATGAAAAGAATCGTAGCTCCTCATACTATACAAATGTTATATTTGTGTACGGCAAGCGGTAGTCGATTTCGGTCCGCAGATGCTGGTCGACCGCTGCTTTTCCGTTTACACAGAGACAGTGTCCTTAAACTATCGATACCACCGCAAAAATAAGGTTTGTAAAGAAATTTATTTTTTTATACACGATACGCACAAAAGTAAATATAAACAATGGATAGTACGTGTACAAGGGCTTCATCTGTAGAAAATAACAAAAACAAACAGTTGTAAAGAAAATATAAGACCGGTTACACTGAAGCACAGTTTTTAGTCCCTCAGTAACCAATACCCTTCCCGTTCATGGAAATCCGTTTAAACAATCGATTTGGCATAGAGTCCACCCGTCTTTGAAGCACAGTCGGGTTAAGTTTGTCCCATTCGAGAACTGTCTATGATTTGCATAAACCCGTTTGGCATGACATTGATTTTCTCCTTTTTTGGACCATTGTGTTTTTGACTTTGACGCATTTGACCAATCATTTCCTGCAATTGACGGTCCAAATGGTATTCAATGATCATACAACATGCCCTGATACTGCCCCGAAAACAACCCCCCCCCCAGGCCATCACAAAACCAACATCCATTTGACGGCTAAATCGTTTCTTTGGTTACCGTCTCAGGTTATGCCAATAGTAGCTACAGCCATCAGGGCTGTCTAAGTTGAACATCTTCTCGTCGGAAAAAGCTACAGACTTCCATTCTTCTGTCCACGACGTGCTGTCTTTGGCCCATTGAAGTCGATCAGCTTTATGCTGTTCTGTTAACTTTGATATGGCATTTATCTTTACGTATTTGGCATGTGGGTGCTCACAGAGTGGCTTGCCTTGTTATAAACTCTCTTGTTGACATTGGTTGGATCGTGGAGAGTCGAAAGACCTGTCAAGTGTCTCGCGTTGTGAGCTTCCGGGTATGCTCTGAGCGCTTTTTTTTGTGTCCAGCGTTCATATCCTGTTGCAATAACATTGTGTACTACAGTAATGGATCGTTCTATAGCTCTTGCTGTTTCTCTCTAGGACTAGCCATTTAGGTAATACACTTTTCGGATTTCTTGTTCAGAGAATTCCGTTCCATGTGGCATATTGCTAAGCTTAGGAATGCGTAAGTATTTATAACTGTTCATCTGGTTTTTTAGGCAATTTCACGTTTGTTATTTTTTACGATTGAAATCGCTGTACAAATGTACAGTCCATTGTTTTCATTAGTTTTGTGCTTCTGGTGGATGTAGGAGTCTTTCAATCAACTGGGATAAAAGACAAATTGTTCGATTCTCAACATATTGCATGATCTTATAATTTCTTTACGCACCTTACTCTGTTTACACGGTGGATCTTTTCTGTACTCTCTTCTGAATGCACGCTGCACTGCAATAACAGACGTACATTTCGCATATTCCAACACTCAGAAGCCCTTTACATGCTTCGTCGCCATTTTGTAAAGGCGCTGCACTCGTGTTGCTAAGATACATTCTACCCAGGTACCCAAGTTCCTGCCAAGGCGAGGCAATTTTTTTCTGACCTACGCTTGGGGGCGCTACTGTAGCACGACGTGAGATATTTCCACTTCAACACGTGTATTCCTTCATAGTTTGGTTCACTTTTAGAGCCAAAAATCATGTACTATTGCTGTGTACCAGGTTGCAAGTCTGGGTATAAGGATGCTAAACGTATTAGCCAGTTTATTGTTCCTAAGGATGCAACCTTATTTTCAAAGTGGAAAAATGCCATTCCTAGAAAAGATCGAGAATTGAAAGCTGGTGATCGTGTGTGCGAATTGCATTTTCCGGTAGGTTAACTATTTTTTTCCTCTGTTTAATTTATTGGTACAGTTGTTTGTATTAATATTTATAATAATTATAATTAAGGGTTATTGCAACCAGTTGGTATTGACTGCTATATTTCTCCTGTCAGGAATCAAAGATGGAACGTGTTTACACACATATTGTGAAGACAAAATTCTAAGTTACCATAAGAATGCATTTTTATATTAGATCTATAAACAGAGGAAACAAACACATTGAAAAACAAAAAAGCCACCGAAAATTGTCAAAATTATAGAAAATAAAATGTTTGAATTGTCACTTGATTTTGTCACTCGTATATGTTTAGACACCACTTATATAAAAAATGCAGTAAAATAAAAAAAATAATAAAGAAAATACAAGAGTAAAACATTAAAATAGCATACTCCCCAATGTAAATACACAGTAAGTTCTACCTACATGGCACCGCAGCGCCCTCTGTCACGTGGGAGAAAAACTGTGCCAAACTCGTTTCATGGACAGGGTTGAAGACTTGTGTACCTGGGTAGAATGTGTCTTAGTGTTGCCAACTGGTGCATCATTTTGCAAAATTGGTGATTTTACGGTTCGTTTCTTCATGTATCAATTACAAAAGCTTATATGTGCAATGTTTGTAGAAAAAAAATAGTGTTTTGAAATCGATTTAATCATTTATAGTAGCCCTGTATTTTGAAACGTATTAAAATTTATTTCAATAAGACCATGCTGTTAAGAAGATTATAGCCATATATGTTGCAAAGTTGGAAACACGGGGTTGCGAAAGGGAAAAGCGGTGTTTACGTTGATTTACTTTTGAAAGGAAATTGAAATTGAGAAGATTAAAGAAAAATGATATAAAAAAAGAGGACATACACTTTGAAAGAAGGGAAGAAGATGATAGAGGTAAAGTAAAATGGAAAGATAGAAGGAAAATGAGTTCCCTTCCTCTCTCTCTCTCTCTCTCTCTCTCTCTCTCTCTCTCTCTCTGTCTCTCTCTGTGTTTGTTTATATCCCGTCGAGTCAATTTCTGACTCTATACGCAGAGATTCTCCTTGCATTGATTTACGAAGGCGTTTACGATGATTGTTCCCTCGTTTGGATTCAAAAAGCCTTTTTACCCCGCTACCCTCTCCCATCTCTTATTCCCTCCTCCTTCCCCCCCTCCATCAAACCTTCAACTTCCCTTCAATATAAACGCATTTTACCATTCCCTCCCCCCCTCTCTCTCCTCTTTCCATTTCCAATCTAGTCTCTCCTCTCCCGCTTTTCTTTCAGTTCGCCATCGCCTTCGATTTGAAGCGAAGCAGGAAAACACCGAAGATAAGGATGGAGGGGAAAAAATAGAAAAAGACGACGAATATCGGACGTGAATTCAAAATACATCATCAGTTGAGGAAAAAAAAAAAGCTTTTAAATCGACGAGAAATAAGATAGCAGCAGAATTGATTATATAAGTGTGTAATTAACATATCAGTCAGTTATCGTATTTACGCATAAATAAATCACACCCTTTTATTTACATCTTCGTGAAAACTTTTTTTTCGATTACAATTTAAAATCAGCTGAGGATGCGCAAGCTATCATTACCAAAACGACCTTAAAAGTTTGAGGAATTTAAATGTGATGATATGAAAGGGTAAATATGTTCGATAGTATTACGGGGGGTATATTTATGCTTTAATATGTTATTTGGCAATGTGATATGCCCTGTTTCATACCAGTGTTACAATATGGCTCTCATAAAATAAGTTGATAAATTGTAGCTACTTCACTGTGTTAGGTTTCATATTGTTTTGTTATATAGGCTAATAGGCAATTCCATCAAGCTCATAATGCCTAAATTTTTAGTTAAAACTTAGCGAATGAGATTCTTACCTGCCATCATTTGCAGTGTCACACTTGAATCCATAGCGATGACTTCAAATGCATTTCTTTACTCTTCACCGAAAATAGCCGTTCAATTTTTTTTCAAATTTTCTCGGCTGTCTTTGAAACCCTACTGAAATACTTGTGGATGCACGGGGATATACAGTTATCGTCATTTAACTTTCCTCCTCTCCACATTTAATGTGTTTGCGTGGCCGTTATCCCAAGTTTAAAACAGAATTTAATGTTTGCTTCATTGTGCTTTCGTGACAACGTCCATTTGCTGTCACTAAAATGTCAATAACGTTTGAACGCTTCGTCTGGTTTCGTTGAAATTTGAGCAGTCGGTGGCTAAAAACATAAGCCTATTGCCATAAAAAAAATTTAGCTCTGTATCGGAAATGAAAATTCCGTCCGATTATTTCGCGATCAAACTGAGGTATTTTATAATAATATCCACGAAAAGAATCATGTTTCAATGTACTTGTATGTCGATTAAACAGTGGTACAAAATGCAGAGACAAATATCGGGAGGTGATTCACTCCACTAAAACGGATAGAAATGGCCTAATAAACATGCATCTGGAAATGTTCAGGTTTCGTGGTAGACCACACAATTGCTGCTGATCTGCAGTAAATTTTTATGATGTACTGTGTATATTAAACAGGAAACTGAACTCGTCTATTTTGTTCAGCATAGAACGGGCATTCAAATAAATTATTCGTATCGGTTGCCTTTTAGGTTTGTCATGTCAATATTATGAAGTGGCCTGGGGATGCCTCGCATAGGAATGAAGTCTATATGCATCTTCGGTCAATATTGGACTTTTACCTCGAAATGTTCTTATTGAAAGTCCTTTTGGCCATTTTTGTTGTTGCCAGGTTGGTTTGTCCGATTCTTGGCTTAGACGGAGGAAAACGTAGTGTGATGCTACTCCTTCCCTCGTAAGCCATCTGCCACATTCTAATACTTTCAGGCCTTGATTATTTAATGTATGCGTCAGCTTTATGGGAGTCACAGATACGTCTAAATTCCCTATACACAGCCTGGCTGTGGGAGCGGGGGTAATTAATAGGTCCCAACTTTCTTGCTTATCCATTATTTGTTTATTCTTTACTATTGGCATCTTCGTCTTTTCAGTATTAACATTCTGTGTGATGTTACTTGGCGCATTTAGAGTCGTCTTCATACCTAGTATTTGCGCTTCTGTATTTTCTATATTATTATCCTGAGGCCTAACTATCTGATCCATGGATTCAGTTATCTCGGTGCGTGTAATACTGCGTTTATTTACATCACTCACTTGATTATCTTGGTCGTACTGAGGTTCATGAGACTTATTTTTCGAGTTTTGAGTAGATTGTTTGCTTATATTACTACTGTATCTAACTCCATATATTCCTTAATACTCCATTATCAGGGCCATCTTCAGAGTTTGTTAACAGTTTTTTCAATGTTAGTTCGGCAGCTGTGGTAAGTTCTGAAATTTTTTCTGATATATCATTGATCAGTTGGGCCATCGTTGTTTGTAGTGAATTTAACACGCCATCCACACTTGGAAGATACTATACTTTGTTGATTAAAGGCTCTCATTGTAGGTAATGTATTCAACATAGGTAAATGTTCACTCATTTCCTTCCACTCATTACACATAGTGTTAATTTTTTCATTTAAGTCCTTATAATTAATTAAAATCATTTAAGTTTTGTTGTTGATTTATTTGTGATAAAGTTTGAGTTTGTTGGCAATAGATGTCAGTTGTAGTCGTAGGTGCTTCTTCATTCTTACTTCCTTTCCAATAGGTTTTGTAATTCGTCCAGTTTTCTTGTCATTACCTCTTTGTAGTCTGTTTTTTGGTTTCTTTTTGGTCCTGGTAGCACCAAGGCAAGGTCTCTGATCTCCTCCAGGACGATTTTTTATGCTGGGCTCGAATTCGGGTCTACTGCATTAGACATCTGTTCGATGCACAGATATATAGTAAATTTTACTATATATGGACAGAATTTTACTATATATCTGTGGTTCGATGTGATCTTCACTGGCGGCCTTTTTTTTTCCCAATTATGGATTGCTGAAAACACAAATAGACCAGATCACATAATTGACATTCTTAGTAATTTAGAGTTAAAATTATTACATTTGGTTTGGTTTGGTTTGTTTGGTATTAACGTCCTTTTCAACTGCCATGGTCATAAATTATTATATTTAAAAATAAATGAAGAATCGTGATTTATACAAAGTGATGTCTCGAAAACAACTTTTCTTGAACATATACGTAATTCCTGTCTATTGCATACTTTTCTTGGTAAGGCGCGTCTCATAAGTATAGTCAAACAGCAATGGACAAATTTTTTTTCACAATAACATAAAAATACAGATATTTTATTCACAATGCGAATAATGCAATCCTACATCTTGAGGAAAAAATGGATTTTTTTGGCGCTAAAAAAATGTATTGTTCCATTTACTAAAGAGATAGTGTCTCATATGTATAGAGACTCCCTCTTAAAAGCAAAGTGGGCAAATGTTTTGATTTTTTTATCATGAGAGTTTTAACTGCTTTTACATTAGAATAGCTAGAAATGATTTGGAATTCAAATTCTTTAAAATGCCACGTGGAAAAGATCTCACCAAAGATGAAATAACTGAAATTTGGAGGATGAAAGCTGTTGGGAAGACATTTAAAGAAATATGCAGAGAAATTAGAAGATCGAAGTCCTTTGTTCACAAAGTGATCGCTGAACACCGATCATCTACTACTAAGCAGAAAACGGGACGCCCAAAGGTGACTTCCGAAAGAGACAATCGTCGCATCCGCCGTCTGTCTGCCACTGGGGAAAAAACCCCTTAAGAGAAATTTCACGTGAAATATGTGGAAATGTGTCGAAGGATACTGTCCACAGAAGGATTAAAGGAGATAAGCATCTGACTTATTCAAAAAAGAAGATCAAACCACCCCTAACCAAACAGCACAAGATCGCACGCGTGGAGTGGATAAGGAAACGCATGGCTTTGACTGACGAGTGGCTCAGAGTTATCTTTTCGAACGAAAAAAAAATGGAATATAGATGGACTTGATGGGAATGCCTATTATTGGCATGATTCAAGACAAGAACTTGACACGTTCTACAGCAAACGACAAGGAGGTGGAAGTGTGGTGGTTTGGAGATGCTTTTCGCTCAATGGAGCCACAAGTTTGGCAATTCTGAAAGGAAAGCAGAAACATTATCATCTCATTTACTGCCAATTATGACCACTCTGGTTGGAGACGAAGTTGTTTTCCAGTATGACAACGCTACTATCCGTATTTCAAAGCCATCAAAGGGGGGCTGGAGTCAAACAAATCACTGTAATGAAGTGGCCAGCAAGAATCCCCGATTTAAACCTGCTGTAATGACACGGGCTGTTTACGCAAATGGACGACTGTACACCTCTGTGAGTGAATTAAGATTCGATAGAGAAATGTTGGAGCCAGATTTGCTGCAAAAACTCGTAACATCAATGAAAGATCGGGTTTTTAAAGTAATTGCTTCTGGTGGTAACACCATATAATTAAGTTATCAAAATATTATTTTTTGCTGATCAATCTCTATAATTATGAGACACTATCTCTTTACTAAATGGAACGGTACATTTTTTAACGCTAAAAAAATCCATTTTTTCCTCAAGATGTAGTATTGCATTGTTCACATTGTGAATTAAATATCTGTATTTTTATTTTATTGTGGAAAAAAAAACCTTGTCCATTGCTGTTTGACTTAACAAAATCTCTATACTTATGAGACGCACCTTATTACCTTTTGGCGGCTTGCTGACCATTACCATTCGCTTTTCAGTGGAGTTTATCCCCGCCAGCAGATGACGCATACAGTTCTGGCCTGCTCGTTCTAGGTGAGAATCTCATAAAGGATTTCTACCAAAATATTTATTAACCCAATGGCAATTAAGATCCAACCAAGATTTGCAATTCAAATCAAAGGAGGGAGATGCGTAATTGTTTTGAGCTACCTCGTAAAGCCGTTCTGGCCCAGAAACTGCTGACAACGCAGTTCAGCACAGTTACAAACAGTGCATTTGGGCGGGCGCATTCTCTTTTAATGCTTGCTTTTAACTTATCGATTGTTGCCGAGTTTGTGCGATACACATTATATTTTAAGTGTTCCCATAAGGATAAGTCAATTCCTCTTCCCCCCAATCTATCAGTTCGACTGCTTTTTATCAAGATAGGCCCTTTCATGACGTGAGAGGTGCTCCCCCCTCTTTCTGGAAATAAGTCCTCTATAGCAAAGTCCGTATACTTTTTTTTTTTTTGAGAAATCTTATAGTTTACTACAGATTCATATCAAATGTTGCGACCAGCGGAGGTGATGGAGAGGTTTCTCGTGCTCAACAACACGTTTCTGCTCGACATAGTGGGATAATTATCCATGAAAATGCCATCATCAAGGTGGAAAAGATGTTTCTTGGTAGGATATATTTACTCTACAACACTCGAGTATACTCTGCATCCACTCCATTTTTTTTTATTGATACTTGGTAGTCATGTAACAATGCTTTTCTTCATCAACTCAACTCTTGGAAGCGTTTATGAACGCAGTCAATATGGAGGGCATTTATCTTGCAATCTTGGAGATAATTAAAAATGGCCCTAGGTAAAAAAAAAAAAAAAAAAAAAAAAAAATTGGGCTTAATTTTCTAACGAAATTGCGTATCATAAAGCAACCTTGAACAGAAAAAGTAATTTCTCTCATTAAATTGAGAAACACGAGATTTGAGTTGTGCCTATGGTCCCAATTAGATCGCAAAAGCACGCTACTCCTTTTTAAAGTTACTATTATCGAATTAATCATTTCATCGCCAGACGATAAAATCCTCTAAGTTTTAAGGCTTTTTTTCTTCTTCTTTTTCTCTTTTTACATTCGTCAAAAAGTAATAACATTGTTCAAGGAATTCGTTTCCCCGTCATTTTTCTGGTCCTTCTCCTTCGATGTTTTTCTCCTGCACGTCGTTTTCTTTTCTATCTAAACTGTAAGCTACCTTTCTCTCTCTCTGTCTCACTGTTACTTTTTTTGAATTCCCAAATTCATTAGGGGCGGCGGTGACTGCCGAGGGACGGAGCGTTGTCATCAGCAGGTGGAGACGCTACTGTCAACCGCAACAATGGCGAGCGGCACGGGCCGAGACAATCATCGTTGCTCGGGGCAACAACGGAAAAACCATCGCTCCTAATCTCATTGCGTGCAACGGGTTTTAAAGGCGGGAGCCTTCTACTACTACTACTACTACTACTTCTTCTTCTTGTTCCTTTCGCCTTTTTATTTTTATGTCTCCCCTCCCCCGCCTCCCTGTAACTCCCTTATTCTCCGTAGGCGCCGTTCGGTTTGAAGAATGTGTCGTGTTTCCCGCTAGATGTCGCCACTGCCAGATTCGTCTTATTATCGCGTTGTCTTGTTCGCACCACCGTAAATGAGCGTTGTCTGCGTTGATTTTTCTACTTAACACTTAAGTAAACGCGCTATCTGTCCGAGTGAGGAGTTGAGTTTTTTTGTTTTTTTTTCTCCCTTTCTTGTCATCTTTAGTTTCGTCATTTTTTTTGTTTTTCATGTTGTGCAAATGATTTTTTTTTCTTAACTACGTACATGAATTTTAAATGTCTAAGTTAAAGATGGAAGTTTATTAGAGAAACGTCTTGCGTGTTTTTGAATAAATAGCTGTGCCAGCCAGAGATTACGCATGAAGATTCTTCACGGTGCATTTGACTTTATATAAATTTTGAGTTTTTCTGATTTTATTTTTATAAAACGCATGCGATTCTTGTTTATTTCTAAAAGTTGAATTTTTAAAACTGGCTCTACATTTTTACATTTGTGTGACTGAAAATTGTGACAATCCAAAAAAAATCGGGAGGTTCTCCCCTAGACTTTCTGGTATTCAAACTGTCCACGATAGAGTAGCAATTGTTGAAATAAGGTCCTTCTGAAATGGGCTAATTTGCAAAATGAATCGGGTTTGGTTCAATCGGCCGTTGGTTCCTTTTCAAGCAAAATACAATAGAACCTCGATAAATCAAATTTCACTCTTATTTCCCTCCATCCGGGGCTAAAATCTCTATAATTCGAAGTAATAGAATCTCCATAAATCGAATTTATTTGGAGGAAACTTTTCTTAAGCGGTTGTGATAGATTTCATTAGTAGTTCTGTTTGGCTTTACAAGCGTACTCGACTCCAATTGGCCAAATAATCGTCCTACCAAATAATTTGCACTACGAGGGTCGAGTCATTACAATCAACATGAAAGACCGTTCGCTTTTTAAAAATGATTGATGCTACTGGGAAGCGACATCGCTCGAGTGCTGGAGGATACAAAGCGGCATTTGGTGCAGTACCGTTTAACGCCGCCAGAGCGTCGAAAGCAACATGGCGAAGCCCTTTGGAAAATTGGAGGTGCGTGCCGTGATAAGGTTCCTGCAGCTTCCGAGCTTTTGTACACGTGGCAGGCTGACCCGGACGATTCGTTTCGAGCGGCTTGTCGTAACTCTTCTCTTATAACTTTCAAACCGTTAACTCTAGAAAGAAGCGTTTTTGACCCTATGTTCATACGACATCTTCTGCTTGTTTTGGTCCCTGAAACATGTCCTGAAAGCTTGTACAGGCCATTCAGAAACAACCTGTATAGATGTTGAGTAGGTGTACAGATCTGGTGCGACTGGGCTGAAATTTGATATCTAATCGTCTTTCTTCATTATAAAGGCCTATCCTAAATTTTATGTGTTTACATTTATTTAAAGACTTATTTGCATGAAGAGAATAGAGTATGGCTTTAGGTAAGTACCCTTCTGGTTGACGGATTTGGTCTAAAAGTTGATAGAGATCTACAACTTGGTGTTAAAGACCAGATACCAAATTTCATAATTTCATCCATCTAGCCTGTTATATTTTTTAGTTATCGTGTTCACACATATACAGATACACAGACATAATTCCAAAAAATGTTTTTCGGACTTAGGGAGGTCTAAAACGTCGAGATTTATCAAAATCTCGGGGTTGAATTTTTGACTATTACAATGCTTTCGCTATTATTAAAGAGAAAGAAGGATTGTTTGATAATGCTCCAACCTGAAATACAGAACGATTTCAAAATAGACATGCAGAAATGTGGCAAAATACGAAATATTAGCCATATAATCAAGTTATCGAATTCCTCCCATAAGTTACTGTGGCCGACCTGCGTTTCTTGTAACGTTTGATGCCATTTTCTAATGCTCTTAGCAATAGGGGATTTCTAAATCTTATACGAAATTAAATTCACACAGGACGCTTATCGCCGTCTCGCAACGCTTTCTGTTGCTGGTTCGCCAAATCGAAAACAACCGAGACTTCTACCGGCAACCTTAAACTTTACGAATCCCTCTTTCCAATGGCAAGCTATCGTTCAGCTGCGGTCGACGGTTGCGTAGTTACACCACTTTTAAATCAGATCCGGACTTCTGTCCTTACCGCATGCCACATGCGCTAATTGCTCTTAATTCCTCCCCTCAAAGAATGACAGCCCAAACATTCCAAGTATGTACGAATGTTTGTTCAGTGCAGAAAAATTATGAGTCTGCATGGAATCATAAAACTGTTGTGTAAAATTTATATTTTCAACTTTATTCAGTCAGAGCGAAGTTAAAATCATGCCGAGATATTGGAATTGTGAGTTCATGAGAAAGGAGGGACAAGAATTGATGGTTTTTTTTTGTGTGTAATTAGTAACAGAAAGCAAGGCCGTAGTCTTGAATTTTATGGCGAAACGTCATCTTTTGTAGCTACCGTAAGTATCATATAGACTGCGAAAAACCAAATTAAGTTTACAATGAAGCAGTGATTACATTGGTATGTCTCGTTTTTATTTTTCTGAGTCAATTTTCCTCTTGTCCGTCTTTTCAAGTGAAGCTGTTGTTCACTATTGTTCTATTGGTGTGATTGAAAGCTGTATGCTCTAATATGTTTTCAAAACATTTTTCATTTCCTGTAACTTCAATCCGATGTGTGAAAATTCGGGAAGTTAAATCTACTCTCCATTACAACACTTTCTCATTTGGAAGAGTTAAACATTATAAAATTGATAAATAAGTGTCATTTCTCTGATACCATTTACGTTATAATGTCTGAAATGTAGATTCTTTGATTAGGTTCTCCCCTGCAATTCGTGGATCTCTTCGTGATATTGTTCTATATTCTCCAATCTTTCTTTTCTCATTTTCCTCTGTTCTTCTTCACTTTTTTAATCTTGTTTAAAGGCATTTTCTGACATTATCTAGTTTTCCCATCTTTCTTCTTTCTCTTCATCTTCTGTCAATTTTTCATACCATCTCTTCTTTATTTCTTTATTGAATTCCTTCTATCTGTTCTTTATGATAGATAGATAGATAAAACCGCATTCACTCAAAAGACAACAAACTATAAATGACAGTATTAATTTAACGGTTTTGTGCAGTGTTAAGTTCATTTGCTACGTTTAGGAGAATAGTGGACCAAAAAACTCGAGAATTTATCAATTAATAAAAACACGGTGAAAACTCCAATAGACAGCTCAACACCCATCTCAACGTTACCTGAGAGCACATTATTTGTGAAGTTGTTTTATCTTCACCACTACAAATGAACACTACTCTTCGTGAGTTCATAATTTACATAAAGGCCTTCTATTCATTAATGCATTGAAATTCATGATTAAGTAGTTTGGCTGTCACATTTAAGATGGTCGATGTCCTCGTCGGGAAGGAAATGTTGCGAATAAAACGTGATATTTCACTTCAATTTCGTCTTTGTTATTCATTTATCTTTTCCCCTATCGACGACGTTTGGAACAACAATTTTTTTAGCGGAATCCTTCTCCTCCTTACCAAAATTGGTGCCATTTCGGTTGTGAGATCGAGCCGCAGATGGCTCTGAGTACTGTCAATTTAATCACAAATACCTTGAATGTCAGAATGTCAGATCAGATCTGTGTGAACAAGCTGACAAGCTACTGTATCTTCGTGTTTTGTTTAGTACAAGTGTCTTTACAATAGTTGTACAATATAATCTCTATCAATGATTAAATTGGGCCTTGAAGCTTAGTTAAACCTGCTTCTCAAGTAACCATAGCTATTTCGCTTAAGTTCTAACGAAAAATAGAAAGTTATTTAACCTTTTTTTTAATAAGAGCGGGAGGGGATTTCTTAATAGCAAAAAAATTAATCTTTAATAGCCTTCAATATGAAGATTCGGTCGTTTTCATTTTTAATGAGAGCCCTCTTCCAGAGATTTATAATTTCCACTCTGTCAAATCACTTTGGAATTAACAACAGCTAGAGCTCCGTGATTTATCACTTATCGCTGCTAATGGTATATTCGTGAGTAATTTCGGAATCATGTTAGGTTAATTGGGACGACGGTACTCATTAAATAATGGCAGATCTCCCCCTTGTTTTTTTTGCAAATGTTATAGAGCAAATCTTCAGGGCCCTTTTTATTTTCTTTTTTCCATTTTTTTTATTCTTTCCAAGCGAATAATAGAAATGATGTTTAATGAAAAAAAAAAAAAAGATCTCAGTGCATAAAGGGCCAAAGATTTAATAGAAAAACTATTAGGAGATTTCTGTATAAACTAATTCTATTTTCAGTGTTTTTCACAGTGTTCTGTATTATGGTAGCTCCTGTTTTATATTGCATCTTGGTCTTTTCACATTATTTATTTTCAAAAAAAAAAACAACTCAATTTTATATTAGTGTTTAAAAGCTGTAATAAGGGTGTAGAGAAAATTCCCGAAACAGTCGAATAACTTTAAAGTCATAAAATTCAGGTCTATCTATAGAAAGGTGCCCATTGCCGATTAAATAAAAATATTGCCAGCGCCTCTAGAGTGAAATTACGAAAACTAACTTTTAAGCCATGACAGATAGAGGAAAAAAAAATTTTAAGTATTAAGTTGTAGAGCGTTACCGATTTAGCTAAAATCTGCTCTTTGCGTAAAGAAAACAAAAGCATAAAACTCGCAAAGTGAGGAAGAACAAGTTATCAAAAAAAGGGTTTTATCAAACCAAGCTTTTATAATGCTTTATTTAGTGGCAACAATAAAGCTTAATTTTGCAACAATAAACAATAGATACATTTACCTCTCGCCATAACGAAATGTCCAATTGTTACAACAATCAATTCGTAGTAATGAGTTAGTACCATTAGAACACGAACCAATGAACCGATTTGAAAATTTTTTTCTTTATCATAAATTGTCATCGATTCTGCATAAGTGTGTCAAATTGCAGCTCCCTAGCTTGTCGGAAAGTTGGTTTAATATTGATTACAAGATTTGACCTAAACAAACTAACACAGCAAAGTTAATAAAAGCTTTTAAAAATCATTGTAATGGTCACCTTGCAAAATACGGGGGACACGGTACATTGCAATATTCACGGGTACAACAGCAAACATACGAAATCGTTCCTACTTAATACTTGCCACAATGGAAAATTGAATAAAATTAAACAAAACAGTCACTAGTTTAAGTTACATTGTTTCTTTCGGCGAGATCAAAAATACTAACACCGAGTTGAGTTAGTGGGAAAAAAATCATTGTTGCTTCGATAATCAACAATACGTTAACAATCGAGCAATAACCATTGCTTCACCAACCCAACTAGGTGTTTGGATTTTGACCTCGCCCTTTGTTGTCTAAAAACTCCCAATTGTTGAAACAAATTTTGACAGTCGTTTTTGTGCAACAATTTCTCGTCTTCATTTTTTCCTCTCTTTGAAGAAACAATCAAACTCTGACGTCACAAACTGCTCCACGCAAACAAAACTCCATAGACATGTAAGAAAATAAGTTGTGGACACAAGAAATACGCATTTTTTGGCCCAGTCGATTGCAATCAAAAGGGGAGGTGCACACTAGATGTTACAACCGTCCTAAATGCAAAATTGTGACATTCTACGGCTAATCGTTTTTGAGTTATGCGAGATACATACGTACGCCGAAACTAGTCAAAATGGAAATTTCCGTTGAAACCTGAAAACCGAAATTTTTCGCGAAATTTTACAAGGAAGTAAAAAGGACTATATTAAATAGTTTTAGTGGAAATTTTCATTTACAATTTATAATAGAAGATAAGATAAAATTTTAAAAAATAAATATAAAAATACAATATATACATCACCAGTAGTCCAATATTATACGAGATGATGCTGAATGTGTTGAAGAAATGCAGTAATGTTCTTGAAGAATTAAGGTTCGGACGGAAACAGAAGAGGTTCCTGAAGAAATGAAAGTTAGAAGGAAATAATAGGTGTTTTTTGATGAAATCAAGATCAGAAGTCTTGAGTTGAAGAAGTTGGTCTTGCTGAAGGGAACCGGAGATGTTGAAGAATGTTGGGAACTTCTGAAGAATTGTATAATTTTGAAGTTTTTGAAGAAATGAAGTCCAAATAAAATAAAGTTCAAAAGTGCTTTCCAAAGCAATTACTAAATGCCACTTTGATCACCCCCCCGTCCATACATGGATCTTTCTATCCCGCTTTTTTTTTTTTTTTTTTTTTTTTTTTTTTTTTTAATATAAGGAATGGATTTCTACTCTACGACTTTATAATTGGAATTTTTTTCTCTATCATGGCTCAAAAGTTAGTTTTCGTAATTTCTCAGCGCTTACACTTGGGGCGCTAAGGCTAATTTTATTCAATCGGGCAAGGGCACTTTCCTATAAGTTGATGTGATTATTATGGCTCTAGCACTTTTTGTTTCAAAGTTATTCGACTGTTTCGGGAACTTAAACTACACCTTGTATAACAATATTATTTTTGCTTTAATTATTTTCCCATGGTTCTGAAGGAGAAGGTACTACGAGTTCACCTTTCAACATAGGAACATGGCCAGTCCAAAAAAAATTAAAAGCAAGAAACGCAAACTGGTATCTTTAAATGGCTTCTTTGTTATTACTATTAAAATTAAAAAGTAGCCGTTTATATATGAAAATGGCGAATCCTTATAATAGTAAAATTGGTCGACATTTCACGGTTGGTAATAAAAAAGCGATTAATTTGCTTTTTATTAGTAAGAAGGTGGTTTATTTATGGATCACGACAAGTGGGTTTAATGGGCAATTGCACTTTTAGGCGAGTTTTAGGACTAACGCAAGGATCACGTGTTATAGTCTATTAATATACTATTCTCTTGTGATTTTCTCATTTCACCAATAATTTTTTTTTTCATCCCAATACGTCTCTCGATAGCGGACTGCTTTTTTATCATTCAGACAACTCTCAACGATAGCCTGTCAGTTTTAATGCGAGGCGTACGTGGAGAGCCTTATAAAATGCAATTTGACGGCAACCGCGCCTAATTCGAAATGCCCTCATAATTAACAACTGAAATGGTGCAAATTGCATTTGAAATTTGAATTGGTGCCTAACTTTTCCTCGTGTTATTAACTCAATTTTTGCCAGTAGTGTGCTACATTTGAATCGGGAAGGAATTGATTGAAGCCCGTGACTTGGATTTGACAGCCTCCCTCCCTCCCTCCCCACCTTTTCCCTTGCTCTGTGTGTTCGTTACGGGAACCATTAACAAAATGAACCGACCTCATATCACTTTGTTGCTCGAAAGCCCTTAAACGAATTTTCGCAAATCTCTTCCTTCCTGGTGTGATTTAAATAATTTGCAAACGGGTCCTCGGAGAGACCTCCCACCACTTGCTCTCTGATGACAATCAGTGTGCGTAACTGCGATCGTTTTCCCCCGGGAAGGAGTTGGAAATGAGGGGGAAAGGAATGGAGTTAACGGAATAGCAACATCGGTGTGGACTTGCAATGAAAATCCTCCACAAACCTTTCTTCCTCCCACAACCTTCTCTTCCCATTACCAACATTTCGCCCTCCTTAGCTTCTTCTACCCTTACTCTTTTTTTATTGTTTCTCGCTACCTCCAAAATAATTGAATTCCTCTAGTTTCCTCCCCCCCCCCTTTTTCTTGCGTTATTTAAACATTCCTGTGTAGTTCTGTTTGTTCCTCGGAATCGGTTCCGAATTGCGGCGCTTTTGGGAAGTAAATATCTTTACGCCAGGTGCTAAAGGATTTGCGCGAGGCAGACGGAGAGGTGAAATTCTTGTGCGCTCTATTGCACTCTTGGGTGGAATGCAAGAACGGAGAGAATTCCAAACGGAGAAATTGACATCTTTCTCAACTGAACAATGTCCTCCCCCCACCCCCACCCCCCGCCTCACATGAAGATCGTCTGCGGAGGTCAGGTTAGGTGAAACCATTAAATATTTCTCGTCTTCCTTTATCTCGTTCACTTCTCTTTCCCGTCTCCCTTTATTTACTTTGACGCTGTTCGAGTGACTGAGTTTCAAAACAATTTCTCAACTGAATAATTTTTCAGATCACAAGATTTTGAACAGCGAAAGGGTTTTAAAGTTCGTCGCACGTTATCGAGTTCATACTTTTGCATTTCACAGACTTCAGAGAAAATTAAGAATCGAATTTTTGTAAAGCTTCTGCTTCATTAAGTGTTCCGTTAAGTGCTACATTGAAAGGTCATGTTCATTTGGATTGCTGTAAAGTTTAAATGTTCTTAGAAATTTCGAACTATTCAGTTATCGTTCAACCCGTGTTTTAGTTCTGTTATTAACCTCTAAATTGCATATCAAATGAGTTTGTTTTCAGAACGTATTTAGAAGCTTTCGGTATTGGGGCATTTAAATTCCTTTGAATTATTTTTAGGAATATCTAAATTCCTACGCAATTACATGTTAGTTTCTTCTTTGTCAATTATATTGGCCTGCTCAAATATTCATTGCGTTTTTTTCTATAGATGGTTGTCCAGTTAACCCATGCATAATCTGACAGCTGACACTTCTAGCTTCTATCAAGAATCTTCTAGGTCTGCGGATCGATCAACAATTATTCTTTCTATAACGTTGTGGAAATGGAGAGTCAACACGAGCATTTTTGTTTTACTTGATTACTTCCGAAAAAAAGAACGCTGTGCAGGCTTGTGAAAAGTTACGTAAAGTGTATGGTGGGAAAGCCCTTAGAGAACACCAGTGTCATATTGCTTTGCTCTTTCCCGTTCCGGTGACTACAGCTCTCACTCTGATGCTCTCAATGGGGAGGGATTGGAAGGGCGTGGTGTTTTTCGAGCTCTTACCAAGGAATGTTACGATCAATTTGGTCATCTACTGTGAACATATCGCCAAATAGTTGGGGCATGGTTGGGATGTGTTGTCTCGCCCACTATATTCGACAGACCTTGCGCCATCAGACTTCCATTTGTTTAGGCCCTTGCAAAATTCCTTTACTGAAAAAACGCTCGCTTCAGATGATGATGATGATGATAATGATGATATCATTCATAGGCCCATCGCCCGTTGAAGTCACCCAATGTAGGATGACTATTTGTCGTCTTGGTCCTTTTTCGGATGGCGGTACCTGCACCCCTTCCATCCAACCCTCCTATCCGGCTTATGATGGGGATAGTGGTTGAGGACTTTTATAACGACTGCTCCAAGGTGGCCGCAGCAGCCGGGACCGACGGCTTTACGTGCCCTCCGAAGCACGGGGAGGGGGGTTAAGATCTTATATCACTAATGATCACCCATCCTGTGACTAGCCGTGCCTGATGCTGCTTAATTTAACAGAACGCTATAGAAAGACACGAAGTTCAGTTCCTCGCTAATACAGAAAGGAAACTTTTCTCGAATGGAATCATGAAACTTGCCGAAAGATGTCAGAAATTAGTCGAACAAAAAGGACACTAAATCATTGAATAAAATTTAACGATCTTGAAAATTACTGGAAAAAACGCAATGGGGTTTTGAACAACCCAATAATAATCGAAGAAAAATCGAGCAACGATTGTTTCAGGTTCGATTACCGTATGAATCATTTCTCCAATTTGCTTATCTTTTCAAATAGAAGAAAAGAAGGGGATCCTTAAAATCAGCTCGTTTTACTTTTATATTGTTAAAATACACTGCTTTGCCAAAAGTGCCCGAACGCCCCTCTTCATGTACTCTGTATGAAAGTGATGTTTACTGCAATGACTGCTGCAACACGACTAGGAAGGTTGTCAACAAGTTTTTTCGCATTCATCTGGCAGGTCACGGCACTACACGACCTTTACTAAACGATTCAGTAACTGATGACGATTAGTAGCCGATGGCTTGTAAATTTTTATGCGACGCTTCAGCACATCCCACCAAATTTACATCCGGCTTCTGAGCAGACAATGGCAGTGAGCTTGAGTGAACCACGCCTTTGTTGAACGAGAGTCATGACATGAGCATCGTCTTCCAACAGCTCTTGGTACTTTGGAGCATTGAGTCACATGTCATCACCAGTCCACAGTTTAGGCATAAGGCAGTCTTGATCGTATTTCTCTTTGGTCGTCTCCAGACCCACATACGACTTTCAGATTGCTGGAGAGTGAAGCGGCTTTCACCGCTCCACATATCATTTGGCCAGTACAATGGCGACACTCCTTACACCATCTCAGACGACGAAGAGTATCACCTTTGAGACAAAAGGCTTCCTTTTTCCGGCCCTTCCGAAGAATCTCGTTCGACGAAGAAACGTTGCGCTGTGCGAACTGATGAGCCATTCATGCTTTTCGGATTCTTCACCACCACCCACAAAAGAGTACGTTGGGATTGAATCCAGGTCGAAGAATTTTTCATTTCGTTCTTCATTTTTCATTTCTACTGAAATGTGGTTAGACTCTGAGCTCTGACATCATGTTTCTGTAGCTTCTGTAGCTATCTGTTTTCCGAAAATATCACATATTGCAGGTTCAACTCGCACCTTGTGGCATATGATGCTTACTATGGATGGGAGTATTATGAAAGAAATCAACAGACGAATCAGAATAGGATGGAGCAATTTCGGGAAAAAAATAGTTTGATCCTAAAAATTAACATGTTCCTATGTCTGAAAAGAAAAGTCTTCAATGTGTACAGCGATAGACACTAAACAGCAAGGGCATCCAACGACTATAAACCACCCTAAAGAGCATGAAACGATGCATGCTGGATATCACAGGGAGGGAAACAAAACGAACTAATTGGATTCGACATCATAAAGCCCAAAACTAAATTTATAAAAGTCGTCGGCAGTTAGTGTCAACTCCCGAAGATTTTTCTCAATGTCTTCATCCGGTTCGGTTTGTGCGTTATCTGCAATTTTAATGGCTATCAAAGTAAATCTTACGAGCGTGCGCTAAAGTCTAAAATGAAATTGTAAAGATAAGGCCCACTAAGAGAAGAACAAAAAAAATTTTTTCATTTAAAATGCAAGCCTTTTTCGTCGTCAGCCATTTAGAGTTCTAAAATGTTTAAAGGTGCTTTAAATGAAACGAAGTCAAAATCAAGGCATTTCGAGATTTCTTTCAGTTTTTTGAAAATCGAGGTCTCGTTTCTTTCTTTTTCGCAACTTCCAACTGGCTTCTTGCTTTCTCCCTCGTCAACGGGTTTCTCCATTGGCTAATTAAGACCGACAGCGAAAATTGGACGACATTTTAAACGGCTCTTCTTAAATAACTGGGGAATATTGTTTTTCTTTTCCTACCGAATTCCTCGTCCGATGTCGCTTTTACTTCTCAAGCTCGGCCGCTTCCCTCAAGGAGGTTCCGGCGAGACCGAGCTGCAACGGCGGCGCCGTCCTTATCCCCATCTAATAAATTTCATTTCAATTATGGAAGGCAGGTTGGGGCATGCGCATTTTCTGCCTTCGACGGCAACGTATTGGGTTCCGCTTTCGGCTAATAAAGTCGTTTTGAACACGTGTAATCACGTGGAAAAATAAGGCCTGTCATGTGATACAGGGAGGCATTTGAGGAGAGACGAAGACTCGATGGCCAATTGAATGAATGCTGAAACATGGGGTTCTCTAAGGATAAGTGAATAGCGAAATTCATGATTAAGAATACGCTTGAATGGAACTTAAATCGGGACTTTTCCCCTCATTTAATATCCACGTATGAAAAGAACCAAAAACGTAAACACGCATTATTTCTATTATCAGACTTTTTTTTTATACTAGCATTATGCTTTAAATTTATGCATTCGGTCATGTGCATTTTATATTAATAAATATTAAATTAGGGGAAGGGTCGGTTAACTTTTATTATTTGAATCCGTTTGATTCTTGGTGCAGTAGCAGTTCAATGAACCATTATAGTGTGAGATCGTCATCATGGTAACGCAGAAGCTTTTGCTGATGTTAAACACTAGCCAGTTAATGAATGAGGATGAGCAATGATTTTCCATCACAAGCACAGATAATTGAGTACGCTATAATTGAACGATTTCGAACCATCGAAACATTACGAAAATCCACGGCAACATCTACGATCGTGTTTAATCGGTGGTTGCAAACAACCGCATTTTCCATTCCAAGAGACTACGTAACAAGGCATTCATGTCGATCTTCTACAGTCCTTCCAAAGTACGTGGTCGCCTATTTTCAAGGGCCCGTTTTACAATCCGAATTCGCAGAATTTCATTGCGTATGGCCGCTCTCTATGCCTTGACTTCGAGATGTAGTTGAACCTGTTACTCGATGAATCCATACTGTTCATATAAGTGCTTCTATATCGACCTCCCAAAATCGGTCAATTTTTGGTGACATACGCGACGCAAAACCTCTTCCAACAACTGACTGGCCGTGATAGCGCTATACCGGAATGACGGTATAGCCCTCTAATGGAGGACATACGGCAACACAACTAATTTCCTTCAAAGTAGCATCCTTGCGCTCCACATACTTGCTGCATCGATTCTGCCATTCTTCTGGAATTTTCCGGAGCTCGGCCGTCCCATTCGACTTGATGTTCTCCAAGGTTGCGAAACGTGTCCCCTTCAGGTCCATTTTCAGAGTCGGGAACAGCCAAAAGCCACTAGGAGCGAGATCCGGAGAGTACGGTGATGCAGAAACCACTGTCCCTGATGCTCTGATTTCTTCAGAGCAACATCTCCGTAAACTTGCTGCAGGGCCGATAGCGTCTCTGAAGGAGATTTTCCGAATTTGCATATGATGTTCGCACGTTGTTCGAATTGAGACATTGCGACGAACGACCAACGCTCACGTCTTCTTCAAACGGAACAGTAACGAAACGGCACACTAAAACCTGCTGCGAGCAAGAGATGCTGTTCTCCTTTCCACAAAAGTGGGATCGCGCTATCTTATCTCGTTCGCTGTCTGTTGAGGAGTTCCGGGAACTTTTCGGCATCTGTATATTCGTATTGTTCAGTTGTTCCGTACTCAACTCTTTGTATTTGGTAAACATAAAAGAACTTGTTAAAACTGCTTATAACCAAGTCTCTTGTTAGCAGTCTTCGGTGAAGTAGATTCTCAAAATTTTATATCTCTGGAAGGCGGACTCAGATGCGCATAAAAAACGACAAAAGCCAAGATGGTGTTTCAAATCATCGTAACTTTATGTACAGGGTGTTGCAGATAACTACAGCGCAGTATAACGGGAAGCCTACCCGCTCGATTGCAGGGGTCGGCTCGGTCGATTGGCAGAATGGAGGGGGATGAAGGTGGTCTGCAGCAGCCAGCAGTTTCCACAGTCGGGCAGAGCGGGGGGGGGGGACGTCAAAACTGTCATGTTTTTGATAAAATTACCCAATTATCATTTGATGTCGAGCCGGCCCTTGCAATCGAGCGGGTAGCTTCTCGTTATACTGCCCTGTACTTATCTGAAACATCCTGTACACGTGTTTCGGTAAGGATTTAGCTGTAGTTGTGATTAGCTTATAAGATTTGCACATTATGATATAAACTTTTTGTAGAAAGTGTGCATTTAGATCATTCTAACAGTTAAATAGCAATGAGGCGTTTTTCTGCTGTACCCACTGAGGTAGAAACATTGGGAAAGAACGGTCTTAGGATGAGCAGCGATCATGTGATTGTGGCAGCACTTATCTGTGAAATTTACAGTACCCTAAAGATATTTTATTTAATATCTTGTTGGACCTCTGGGTGCTGAAATTACTTCAGCCACTCTTCTGGGTATGTTTTCTACAGGGGTTCCATAAACAGCTTCCGGTATTTGGGTCCATTCTTGCTACAAGAACGTAGCTATGAAAAACATTGGTAACAATCCTCGTTACCAAAAAATCACCACATCTTAGGAAGCATCCTATTTTCTAAAATCTCCTTGTAGACTTCAGAGTTCAAACTGGATGCAAGGGTCCCATGCCATGCCATGCTCTCAGGTAAAAGACGCTCCCCTGGCTTTCGCCATACCTAAATACGCCCATCGTAGTGGAACAAAGTGTAGCGTCACTCCACAAAATGTTTTTCCGATCTTCGATAGTCCAATGTCGGCGTTCCAAACACAGCTGGTGTAAGGCAGCTTTGTTTTTTGGAAAGATGTCTGGCTTGCGTTAAGCTACACGTGCCGAGTGCAGGCAGTTAACTTTCTCGGATGCCTGTTCCATTTCTACACGATATCGCCAATAGTTGAATGTGGCTGTGATAATTTCCCAGAAGTTTCTCTTCGTTCATCCATTCTCCACCTAAGACAACTTGGCACGAGCATGTTACCACACCGATTCTATAAAATCACGTCATATACTTTTGTCGTTGATATTTTTACCGATAAGTTTTAAGTTCAGAAACGTTAAAACTTTGATAATTTCAAGCTTCAAAAAGTGACACTCTTTAAGGGAAGAAATGCTTAATTTGAAGTAGACCCTTAAGTATTCGTGTAGTTAGTACTTCACTCCCATAATAGCTTCATTTAAAGTCTGGGCCCTTGACATTTTTAATTGGGGGGGGGGGGGGAGTGCACGCCCTTATGAAAAACTTTTTTTTTAATACATAAATATAATATTCGTGCATACTCACTTTTTCCTTTCAAGTAAAATGAGAACCAAATTTCTCAGTTAATGATCAGAGGTTTCCTTAAAGAGCGCGTTTTCTTTATTTTTCCGGACTCTCTCTGTCCTCCACCTCCTCCTCTTTTCATGCGTCTTCTCAACTGGAAGCCACCGGACCCTTGTTACGACCATTCTGACATCTGCACAAATAAGGAGCGACCTTTTTTTTTTTTTTCTTGGGGGGGGGGGGGCCGGGAGTTGGGGATATGGTGAAAACTCGAGACAGAATACCTTCTATCGTTGACATCGGGAATCAGAAAATTCTTTTCTCATTAATTGGTGCTGAGGAAGAGGTTGAGGAAAAGGAGAAAGTTGGGATGGGGGGGGGGGGAGGGGTAAGAGAAATTCCCTCGTTATTTCGCGGTAATATGATGACGAAGAGCGAACGACGAATTGGGTTTTGAGGGGGAAGGAGGTAATGTATGGAGACGAAGGGGGTTTTGACATGAAGGAGGGGCAAGGGAGGTGGCAGAAATGATGAAGATAATGAAGTGACCCGTGGATGGCATTAATTACAAAGTTCCCCGCTTGAAGAAAGTTTAATAAAAACGACTTTAAAAAAAATTGGGTGAACGTTAGTCACAGGAAAGAGAAATATGGGTGTTAAATTTATCTAAAAGTAAATAACAGAGAGAAAGCGAAGAACTGGCCAGAGTAGAATGCAACACCTTGCCTACAGTTTAATAGGGTAGCCTTTGAAATAATAGACGTAAATGTGTTTTTGTTTTACTGTGGATATTAAAAGTTCCTTAAGAAAGGCTATCACACGATCGATTTTCAGTTTTCCATAAAGCGTAAGAAGAATTGCCTATCGTGTTTTTTTTTATTAATTAAATTTCATATACAAAAGCTCACTAATTTATTATGTCGAACGCGTTCAAAAAACTTTTATAGTTTGATGATGAGTGACTAGAATTTTATTTATAATAAATCGGTTTCAATCGCGATATTCAATGAATCCGGTTTTCCTTTCATATCAGTTTCACGTCCATGTCTCGCAAATTGCTGAAGCTTTTTAGTCAAAACGCCCTCGTACATTCATCTTATCTAATAGAATTTTACGTACATACGAAGGGCAGTCAGAAAAAATGTTACATCTATCTTCATTTCCCTCTTGATGTAGCCACCTTGTTGCAGCATCATGTACGAAGGGAGTACGGATGTCGTGATTTTTCCAATAGACGTTGACATTTTGAACTTTCTCTTCTGCGGTGAAGCTTCACGTTTCCATTTCACGGAAGATCTCTGTCATAATACATGGTGTAACAGAAAGGTTCATCACATTTCAAAAATCTATATTTAAAAAAAAAATGAAGATACAGAGATGGTCGACATATTGAAATGTTTGTAATAATCGTAAGTTTTGTTTATAAGTGTTTGATGTGTCCTCCTCCTGCTACACGCCACTTAGCGATAATCAAATTCCTCCCATACCTGCTGAAGCGTATCTGGAGTCACTTCACGAATGGCGGCTGTTATTCGAGTTTTTAGCTCCTCCAGATTTGCCGGAAAGTGTTGAACAAAAACACGGTCTTTTACGTATTCCCACAAGAAAAAGTCACAAACAGCGAGATCTGGGGATCGCAGTTGCCAGTAGCTGACGGGACCTTCCCACGTCTTCCAGATGAACCGTAGAGACCACTATCAGCATTGGACAAAAACTTGACGTTCCTTTCTTTCAAATGTTGTGCGGTTCACTGACCTGCGACCAACGGTTGCCGAGCTATTTACGATTGAAATGTGATGAACCTTTATGTTACACCCTGTACATTCCTGTTACAGCGGCAATGCGGTCTTCCGATTACGCACGTGGCATCTATCTGGCGCATACCTTACAATACCGCAAAGTACCCATCAAGATGTTAGATGACGCCATAGCTCAATCTCTACACGCTTGCAATACTGCGCAAAGTGTAAAGTCCTTCGATAGATCGTTCATTTCATCCGCACATGCAATGTTGGATTTCCAGTGGCTTCGCGATTTCGAACGAACCTGGAACGAACAGTACCATTTTACCACATGCTTCCATTCTCGGAATGCAGGTGCACAGGACTCCTTGATATCACACAATCATTTTAAGCAAAACTAGCTGCAGAAATGGCAGCACGCCGACAGCTATCCGCATTTGAACGGGAGATGATTGTTCTACACTTAATGTTAACATAAAGGGTACATTCTTGACCTGTAAATACCTTATCACTGCTCTCACTTTGACGTCTATTGGTCTCATTTCACTGCGCACATATCACCCGCCATGGGAATTCAGTTCATAGAGCTCGTCGTCTGGTATAGAGGGTAGATTATCGCTGTATTGGATACCAACGATAATCATGGCGCGTATTCCTACGAGGGAATTTTGCGTCATCCCAGTAACGTAGCGACTGCTACGAGGTAATAGTAGCAGCTGGGACCAACGGCTTAACGTGCCCTTCGAAGCACGGGTGGGGGGGGGTCAAGATAGAAGAACCGCTGGTGGAAGCACAACCAATAGATATCCAGCACTGGTCACTCAGCAATAGCTGTCCGTCTCTCCCAGCAGCAGGTCCATCAAGTCGCTGGCTATCACCCAACCAGTGGCTAGCAGTGCCTAAAGTTGCTTAACTCCACCTATAGACAAGCCATTGGCAAGATAACCACGACCACCCCCACAGTTCATAGAGCTATCTGATCCACTTTATAGCGCGTGTAACCTTTTTTTTCATATAGCAGATGTGTCCACTTGATACGCCATCCTATATGAATAGTCGTCCTGAAGAAGTTTTTTATACAAAAGCAGAGACTTAGTGAGGAATTTTGGTGTCAATGGGCGCAAATGGCCAGAAAAAAAAAAATGGCCCATAATATATTTTGCAGTTAAAAATCACACTTTTTTCGTTTCACTACGCCTCTGTACAAAAGTGTTATAGTCATTGTTTTCTTCTCCAGTGCCCGAAAGTATTGTAGTCATTATTGAGAAGCCTGGTTGCAGGGTCGATGGCAAAGAAATTGCTGCAGTATTGATCCAGTAGTTACTGTGGTATACTCTTAGATCGTGATCTCTTGAGCTTTTACATGTGAGCAGGCATTATCTTTCCTTAGTTTACCTGAGCACTTGGACTTGAAAACCTTCCCTAAATGTTTCCATTTGAAGAGAAGTATTAAAATCGAATTTTATTCCTCAAATAAATATAATACCACTTTCTATTAAATGTGTGTCTATTTTGAGCAGTGCCAATGCGTCTGTCATAACGACAAGCAGTTTTTAAATCCTTTTTAAGATTGATCCGTTTTATATTGTTTCCCATGTTATTTTGACAAAAGAAAACACTCCTGTATCTCTATCTCCATCTCTAAGACTGGTAAGCATTTTCAGAGTTACATCTTGTAATACAAGCTTATTAAACGAGCGTTATTACGCGACCACTCAGACAGCTAAGGACTTGTCACGCACGTCACGTTCTCTGATAATTCCGTTGTTTACTAATAAATCGCTCATTGGCTCTTTTATTGTCATAATCTTCGATCGTGTCGTGCGTGACCAGTTTTCGTGTATTCGCTTTCTTCTTGATTTCCTTTGTACTCTTCGTACACGGTGCTTAATAAGAGGGAAGCTTGAATCAGGTTACTGTTGTTAAAGTAGAAAAATGAAAAGAAACTATTTCATCTGAATTAAAACTATTTCAATTAAAACTGAACGATAAAAGTTGAATGCGGATACATCGGATATTGATTTTTTTTTTTTGTTTTTTGTGTTGTGCGAGTTTTCTATTGTTAATGGAAACGGAAGAAATGATATTTTGGTGGGGCGTTAATTATGTGATTTCTTTGCACTGGAACTTTCTGCTTTATTGCAAAGATAAAATTAAAATTGTTGACACTATTCATGGTCTCCTATTCAGAAAGTTACTTCGCTGGGAAAATGCAGGTGGAAAAAAGTAGGTCGAAGAAGATTTTTCGCAGTTCTCTGTGAAATATTATTACGAAAAGAATTTAGAATTCCCTTGAGAAGTGTTACCTTCTGTTTTTCTGCCGCATAAATCAAAAACTGCATTTTTTTATATTCCACACACATTTTATTTGAAATTTCAATATTAAACCGTTTAAATTACAATGGGTAAATTTAAAACTTATCATTAAGGCCTTTTTAATATTAAGATTCCAATTGCCGAAGCTGGAATAACATGTACACACACTGGCCAATTGCTTATTAGAAACAATATTGTATTGGTCCGAACAGCAAGTTGGCTTAGAGTCAATAAGGTGTTGGAACACTTGTAAGTAAATGGAAGACCAGGCGTTCACGAGACATCTTAATCTCGCTTATTTTTCCTGGAAGAGTATAATCTCGCATATTCGGATATGTCATTTTAACATGAACAAAGCATTCTTTATGGGGGTTGAGATTTGGGCTCAGTGTAAATGACCTGCATGCTCTTGGAACCATTTTCGGATGACATTGGAACGATGTGGCGGCCCATTGTCATCTTGAAAGACGGCAAGGTCGTCGGGGTGTTGGAAGCCCAAAAGCGAGTGGAGATGGTCTTTGAGCAGTTGACGATATCGCAGACCATTCAACGTGCTTTCCAGAAGAACAAGGGGGCCCATTCCATGCCAGGAAAACGCGCCTCAGGCCTTGACTGATACCCAACCGCCCTGGACCACGCCCTCTAGGCATGCCGGGTTCATCGCCTTATGAGCTCTGCGCCGCACACGGTGACTCCCATCGCCATGGAACGGTTGATACCGTGACTCGTCCGACCATATGACGTTACGCCACTGTGGCAAATGAACTCCGGAATGTCCCATAGCCGAGGGCACGCATGTTTCTACGGATTGTCCACCGGGAGACGTTTCTAGCTCGCCCGAGTTGAATTGGTACGTGATTTGTCGCACTGTGGCCCTCCTGTCTCTGTTGGCTATTTCGTCCCAGCTGTCGCCGGTCACGGTCATCGAGGGTGATTGGAAGCCCGGTATGGTGTCTGATGTGGACTGTTGCGCCTTCCTCCAACCATTCTCGGTACTCCGTTGACACGGTTGAACGTGTGAAGCCGAATTCATGCACTACCGCCGAAATCGAACTTCCCATGCGTCGGTCAACCACCACCATGCCCCGTTCGAATGCCCCCAAATCACGACGACGTTGCATTTCACATGAATCAAACATACAGCCACTTCCCAACAAGGTCTCACACACAACTACGGCCGCCGCGTAGGCCTCCAGGAAAGCGTGGAACACACGTGGTGTCCTATGAATTCTGCTCGAGTCAGTGTATTACTGAACCAACCGTGCGCGATGACCGTAACACTGTCGACGGTAAAGAAGCCATCACATATAGGATAAATATGAACGTACCTGACCTTCCTTGAATATCAGCAAAAGAAGCTCCATATCATGATACTATTATAAGAACCTTAAGTTGTCTTGATAGGATATTCTGGATCAATTGCCTAATGGTACTCCCGCCAAACCCTCGGTATAAAACAACGTGTACCGTGATTCGTAAGACCACATAACCTTATTCCAGTTTTTGTGTCCAGTCACGACGTTCCAGACGCCACTGTAGATGAACTTTCCTGTTCTTTTGTGAAATCGTGTTTTTTTTTGTATAGCCATGCGACTGCCGATTTGGATTCGCTTCAATTCCCGGCGCACAGTTCTCCCAGTTTTGGGTTGTTAACAGTCTTGGTTAAAATCGTTTGTCAGAGATGTTTCTCCTTAGAACTCCTTTTAAAGACAAAGACTGCGGATAGTTTTTCCAACGGTTGAATACCCTGAATTTCGCGCCTTTCGAGAATCCAGTCATCTCATCTGCTTCTCGTGGCGCCAGCTAGACGAGCACCAACAATGAGTCAGTTTTCGAAGTCGGTTAGGTCACAAGAGCCAAGCGAAACCACTATTTCACATGCACAATATTTAATGATTCGCATACGCATTTGTTGACAGGGTCAACTTCTTCAGCGAGTGAGGAAGGAAGCCATTATCAGGGTTTATATAGCCCTGGTACAAAACCCAAATCCAATCAAGAGAAGGTTACAAAGATATAATAAAAATAGAGGCGCGAATTATTTTGCAACGGACTTTGGTAGTGGTTCGGCCTTTCGTCACTGGTTAGTAGTTGATTGGATGGTTTATTTTTAACTATTTTTAGACGCCTAATTTTCGTTAGAAATGCACGAAATGTACTCCTTCATCCGTTTTTAACACCGATTTGAGAATGTCCAAAGTTGTACTTGTGGCAGGTGCCTCTTGTAGTCCATTTCTTGTAATATGCATGTACCAACTTTCGTGGCAGTTGCACACTTCCCTCTTGGAAGAAATGATCATTAATATAATTCATGCCGCCTAAAAGTGCGCAACGCCAAAGATAGTTGAAGGAAGATATTATTAGTAGTAACAAGGTAATTCGTTTATTCATATTTTAATGTAATTGCTGAATAAGATAAAGTAAAGGTAATTTAATTACGTCGCTGGAATGATGGAAAAATCAGTGCCCCTCATCATGGTGATTTGATTATGTGGAGGAAAATAGAAGAGAGATCAAAATAGTCTCAGAGCTTAGACGAGCCGTAAAGTGAAACTTTTCAAATCTTTCGTTGTACATGTTAGAATTTGATTTGCACTTTATTCGGTTTGCATTCATTCAAAATGACTGCTGAAGGCATTTTACCTTTGCCCAACAACGTAAGCTTATGGGATCGAATGCTTTTGTCTGCGTTTTCTAAAAGGCTTTTATCGACTTCGCCCCCCCCCCAAAAAAAAAAAATTCTGAAAGTGTAAATGAATAAATTATGAATAAATTTTCCTGAAATCGTCATTGACATTTGTAAGCCATATAAGATCCAGAACAAGCGCTAAGGGTTTTGTTCTTTGTTTTCCTCTATATCGCTTCCACTGATACTTTTGGGATTCATTTTGAGTTTATATTGTGCTGTTAAATTTAGTTTTTATGGAATGCAGGATACTTTATGCAATGTAAAATAACATTTATATTCTGCGCAGTGCTTGTGAACGCTGGCTTTCGCGTTTTCATTGTTTCAGAACAGGTTATTTCCTTGCATAATTTCCTTGCCATAAGTTATACATACATGTGAAAAGAATTTATTTAAAGACGAAGGTTGACACAGGAGATCGCCTTTTCAAAACAAGCTGGAACATATGTAAATGCATGGTGAAATTAAATACAAAGATTGTGAATAAAATAGTAAAATGTATGTAAAAATGTAGACTAGTTTATTTATCCATACTCAGCAACGTATTCTGTCAAACTCCTGTCACGTTCTGTACCTTTTTCCTAATTCGTTTCTAATACCTTTTTCCTAATTTCGTCAGTCTGTTACAATGTAGGGAATCCTCCTTACCCTTAAACCATTTAATACGAGGGGTGTTCAAATTTGACCTGGGAGCATCTGGATACCGGTTCTGTAGAAATCTTCAGGCTGATGTCGAAACCACGTCAGGGCAACCTTTTTCACTTCCTCATTAGAGCCGAATCTCTGCCCTCCCAAGACCTCTTTCAATGGTCCAAAAAGGTGACAGTTTCAAGGGGAGAGATCCCGGCTGTAAGGAGGATGTGGTAAGATGTCCCATTTGAGTCCCGTCAGTGTGTCCATGGTAAGGAGTCCTGGTCGCTTTTTCCTTAATGCCGGCTTCAGAGACGTCCTCAAAATGTCACAGTAATAGGGTTCATTTATGGTTCGATGTTCTTCATGCCGACGGTGTCATCTTGAATTTCTTGGGTCGTGGTTGGTCAGTGTGTCGCCACTCCATGCTCGCACGTTTGCTTTCAGGAGTATGGTGATGAATCCGTGTCTCGTCGTTGGTCACAACACGCCTTGGGAAGCTGTCGCCTTCCAAGTCATATCGCTGCAGCAACATGGAACAGATTTCCACTCGGGTGGTTTTGTGATCCTCGGAGAATTGCTTAGGGACCCATCTGGGACAGATCTGGTTGAATTTCAGCTTATCGTGGATGATTGTCTCCACAGTGCTAGTACTGATGTTCAGTATTGAAGCCAATGAATCCGCCTGTTGTGCCTTATCAGCTCATTTGTTCGTGCGATGATACCATCATTGACAGCAGTTTCTGGGCTTGTCTTATGAGGTTCATTGCCGGTGGCTTCTCGCCCTCCCTTCAAACTATTGGCACCAAGCAAAGACGGATGATTGAGACAAACATGACTCGGTGAACTGTCTTTGAAGTCTCTGAATAATGTCAGATGTTTTCACTCTTCGTTGTGGAGAAACTTGATGATTATTCCTTGTTCCACTTTGGTCGACACATCGCTGTTCGCGATTTTGTTTAAACAAACAATCGGTTGTCATGACAACCGGATGAGTGGCGCTGCATTTGCATGACAGGCGGTAGTTGCCATCCCAACAATAAAAGTTTAGATTTTTACAACAATGAAATTTACAAAAAATAAAGTCCTTGCAATTATGAATTGCTTGAAGAATTCTCTTCCGTTTCTTATCTTCCAGTTGGAGTTTTTCTTGTTGATATCAGCATTAGAGCACCGTACTCCTCGAAGAACCTCTTGCACACCACGAAAACGGAGACCTCTGAAAGGGCCTTTCATTTGGAAGGTCAATTGAAATCGGAAAATACGGAGGATATTCAAGGATTTCTCATTGCCACCCGTCCGTCATATCGAGTGGAGAATCGATGAAAAATTGTGGCCTGGTTTTCCTTAAAGCCGAGACGCAAGTTCCACTTTTCCAGAATTCTTCGTTATTCAAGTGCGTTCGTAGTTTGTCTCGATCGCCCGTAGGGCAGTTTTGATTGCACACTTTTGCCTCGTACAATCTGGATGTTGATCCAAGAATGTTGTTCTCATCTTGTGAAAATACTTGTAGCCCTACTTTAGAACGAAGCCCTGCTAAGATATTGATTGTGGTGGCACTTCTTAGAGTGGACTGCGCTCACAACATTCTTGCTTAAATATTTCAGTAGGGTCAATATTGTAAAGTTATGTGGAACTTCGATCCTCATCAGAAAGGCAATGTCTGAGGTCGGGCTTGGAATAATAATCGATTTAATAATTCAAAAGCAAAGCCTTGTTGTTGAATTGTATTATCCGAAGCCTGTATTGAATAAGTAGTTAAAAAAACAAATCCTCAAACTAAATTTGTTTCGATGATAGTGTGGAGCTGTGCGCCATAGACGACAATGCTGCTAAGTTATAAAATATTCAGGCACGACTTATACACCGTTGGAAGGAAGAAGGTCCATTGTTACTAAGTTTTCGTTTAGGTTTGTGCGATATCTGTTCAGACACTTTTTAGATAATCTGTCGGTGTCAAAGTATAGGAGAATGGTGCTCAGCGACTGCGAGGGCGTACTTCATAAATTTTTGAGTATTTGATATTTTTAAATATTTTTTTAGATTTTAAAATTCAATGAACGTTAAAAACAGCAAGCTTATGCCATTTAAGTATGCTTGCGTTTGCACATCACAGCAGTAGCATAGGCTCTACGTTAGCTAACAATCCGAAAGTTAACGCTCGCTCTCTCTTTAAGGTGAAAGCAGAGCATTTAGAAGGAGAGAGAGAGAGAAAGAAAAAAGGAATTCCTAAGGAGATTCGAAAAGTGAACAAAAAGAGAGAGAGTGAAAAGACTTATGGATATGTGAAGAGAGAAAAAAGAGAGAGGGACGAAAAGCAAAGCGTTCGAATTTCATTGAATTGGAAAAGAAATTACTTCTATTTGAGAAAGAAGAGGGAAGGAGGAGGTGATGGGGAATGTAAGCTTTTCTCTCACCTTTTCCCCCGGTTTCCTTCTCTCGCCTTTCTTTTTCAGGAGGAGGCAACGTGATCTGATTTAATAGGCATTGGAACGGTAGCAATTGGCTGTTCCAATCCGGACTTAGAGTGTAAAGAGGGATTTGTTTCTCAGATACCTTCTTCCACTGTCAATATTATCCGCTTCTTCTGAAGAGTGAAACTGTTTTCTGCCCCCATTTCCTTTCTCGTTTTCACTCCTTCCTCTCCTCTTTCCTTTCCCACTTTTCCGCCCTTTATTTTCCACGCCATTTAAGAACAAATAAAAATGTTATTTGTAGCTGCCGAGTGTAGGCAATGATTCTGATTTCCCCCACCCCTCGTCCCGCCTTTTTTTTTTTTTTTTTTGCAGAAAATGCCCCCATCGGTTGTAACATGCCTATTATTCATCGATCACGTGACTCTGGAGATTTGTTCAAAACCAAATCGCCGAGATATTTGGAATAGTTGAGCTTTTTCAATTACAGTGCCTGGGATTTTTGTGTTTAAGGAGAAGCCTTGTGATTTAACAAATGTTAATCCAGTGAGGGCAATGAGATCGAAGTTAGAATTTGAAAGATAACAAAAAATGTTTTTCTTAATGTATTTGTGGTATTGAATGAGAACGTTTTACTTATAGTAACGAATAACATCTATGGAACGTAGTTTCGTCAAAACAGCCCTGTCTAAAGAGTCCCATATTCTAAGGTTTGTGGGAAAAGATAATCCACAGTCTAATACATAGACTGAGTGGATTTAATTGTATTAAATCTTCATTTTTTTTTTTTTTTTTTGTCTTTTCAATGTCAGACATTTTCTGTTTGCAAATGGGCATGCAGGTAGCGTTTGCTTTAATCTTTATTTCCAATCTTCAACATAATTTGTTTATAAAAGAATAAATTATTTGGTTAACTGGTTAACTACTGTATTATTTAAGAAATATTTCGCAGAAATAGCCATCTGATTGCTTCATGTACCCTCGAAGACAAAAGTTTGGAAAATTTTAATTATTTGTATTTAAAAAAGTAAAATAATAGGAAACTTATTAAAACTACGTAAACCTACCCCTGTCTCTCACCTTTTTAATTCTGTGGGCATAACTCCAATACACCAACTCTACCATTATAGCCTTGCAGTTTTCATATATAAAGCAATTAACAACATTATAACTATATCCCTCCCTTAACCTTTATTTACAACCGTTAGTACACCCCCCTACAACAACCGACATAGAAATTCCTTCCCAATCCCCCTTATTAAACGTAGCTACCAGCTAAAGAGTATTTCTATTGCCGGCAACAGACTTTGGTCCACCTTACCCCCAGATCTCCGTTCATCACCAAGCATCAAAATTTTCAAATCCCGTTTAAAGAACTTCCTCTCTGCACCCCCACCTAACTAACTCCTACCTCACACCATTCCCCTCCATTTTTTAAAAAATTCTTTTGTAAACGATCAAAAATTGTATCTTTGTTCACCATCCAGGGACCTACCTTGTCGGCCCCCGCCATACTGGCCCTGGATGGGCGATTTGTATCTCCCTTTACATTAAATAAATAAATAAACAAATAAATAAATTGGTTAAATGAAGGAAAAAATAATTAGAAAACCGACTTTGTCATTCAGTTAATAATGTATATTAACAAGCAAGTTAGTAATAATTAATTAAACAAATAAAAAAAGTAAACAATGACAGAGACAAAAGTTTGGAAATTTGAAATTAAAAATATTTAAATTGTTTAAAATTATTAAGTTACTATTCTAAAAAATGTGATTAGATCATTGTTGCTTCTGTTAATATTATTATCTCAATTTTATGAAAGGCTTAGAAGATAAAAATAAAAGTGAAAATAACAACATGCCACCAACCGCACAAATTGAAAAAGATATCTGAGATTTGATTATTAAAAAGTGGAAAGATAATGAAAAGCAAATGGAAATAGCTTGATGTTTGCATTTAAAACCAAGTGCGGTCAACAAAATCATTAAAAAGTACAAAGAACTTGGAACGACCAATGCTTTGCCTCGCTCTGGAAGAAAACGCGGTATACTGCAAAAGAAGAGAAGCATCTCAGGGCTTTGGTGCGAATAAATAAAAACAAAATCAACGATTAAACAAGTGACTGGACAATGGAATAGTATCACGAGAAAAGATGTATCTGCAAAAACAGCAGCAAGAAGGTTAAGATCAATATGCTATACATCTTACGTTGCAGTAAAGAAGCCACTGTTGACAAAAGCAAGGAAGCCAAAACGCTATCAATGGGCTAAAAAAGACCATCAATTTTGGACAATTGATGAATTGAAAAATGTCATTTTTAGTGACGATTCGAAATTTTCATTATTTAATGATGACCAAGAAAGGGTCATTCGGAAAAAGACCAAAAGTATCATCCAGCCTGCATTGCTCAAAGAGTCAAATTTCCTCCAAGTTCTCTTTGCTTTCATGGACTTGGAAGTCTCTGCTTCATCAAGGGAAGTGTCAACAGTGCTTACTACACCCAAATAATGGCAGATAATCTGATTCCTACTACTGATCATCTGATATTTTTTATGGCAATGGTGATTTTATTTATCAGCAAGATGAGGTTCCGTGCCATAAATCTAAATATTCAATGTCCTCGTTAGAAGACCAACAAGTTCAGGTGCTAAAGTGGCCTAGGAATAGCCCGGACATGAATCCGATTGAGGAGATCTGGAGCTTTAAACTATTGTCCAAGAATTTTGGTATAAAATTTACAAAAGAAGAATGTGAAACCCTAATAGAATCTATGCCAGGGCTGTCCAAGATTTCTGTCCGCGTGCAGCGCCCGTGCACGCGGGTAATTCCCCCCCCCCCTCCCCCCCATTGCACATTACGTTGATCAGTTCCTTAAAGTCGAGTTGCTAACTATCAATTCGACACTGTAAAAAAATAAAAAAAATACGAGGCAGTTTATCATTTTTTATTTCCTTCGTTTTAATGTGACAATTTTCTCGATATCAAGTAGAATTGTATTTTCTTTTTCCCGATAGGACACGATTGCATATTAAGCATTTAGAATCCGATCTGTGAACAATGAAAAAAAAAAACAGATTCTCCCACTTCGGTTTAAATACTGGCTCAGTGATTTTATGCTTTTCGGTATGTGCGCCATGTTATGCGAGACGAAAAACAAGCAAGTATCAGTAACAAAAGAAATAATGCCTCATTTAACGGAATCGCCCCCTAAAGTCTGACAACACTGCATAGGAAAAACGGCAAAGTTGACTTTTAGTTACAGCGAGCGCAGCGTGCATTGCAGTGCAGCATCTCTCGGAGACACCCAATTGAACAACTCATTTATAGCAACTGTTTCGTATCTGCCCTGCAGTGAAGCATCACTCAAAGACGCCACTCTAGACCCATTTTGCAGCATTAATGGGTCACTTATTACTATTAGAAATTAATAAAGTTTATTTATAATTCGTAGATATTTAACAATATCAATTAATGTTATTGAAACGCTTAGTATAAGAATTTACAAAATTATTACTAATTAATAAGTGATTTAAACATTTGATATATTACAAAATATTATTAAATTGCCAAAAAAAAAAGTTGAGTGGGTCTTGTATCACAAAGAAATCAATGATTTTATTTGCGTAAAGTGGCGGTCTTTTAAAATCACACAAAAGAATTCCGTGTTTCGTGTTTGTAAGATTACTGACAATTAAAAGGTTATTTATTTATTTGGTTAGCCTTAAATGAGCACTCATCATTTCGGCAACAAAAAAATAATTTTTGAATCAAATCTTATTTATATAAGTATAGCAATGCCAAATATGGATTTTATGCAGAATAACGAGCGTTTTCGTAATGTATTTTAGAATATACTTTGCTCCTTCTGAGCTTAAATGAAAATGCAGGAAAGCTCGAATAATGCTTTTAAATGTTTATATTATCTCTATGATTATTTATCTTAGCTAAACAGTTTTAAAGGTTAAAAGCATATAAAAAGTAGGTTAATTTTACATGGACACTTGAGGAGGCACCAACATCATCTGCCATTTTGAAGGATGGCGTTGAAGACAAAAATTTGTTTTAACTTTATTTTACTATCGACTGAGGACTTTACTTGTTTAATAACTATGGTACATTAGATGCATCTTTAAGGGCTACAATTACATTAGAAAAATTAAAAAGTTACCTCCCCTCCCCAATAACAAGAAATGTAACATAAAATTGAATTCACCATATGGAAAGTATTTGGATTATGAATTACAATAATTGTAAGAACATTTTATACTTTTTAAAGATCTTTGCAAGGTTTTAGCAGATTCTGCTAAAGCATTATTTTAAAATGTGTTAGCACGTTACATTCCTTGTTATTGGGGAGGGGAGGTAACTCTATAAATTTTCTATGTAATTTTAAATTGTTAAAGTTACTTTTGTCTTGTTGATTATTTAATTTATTTTTTATATTTATTTATTTTTGATATTGAGTTTATTCAAATATTAAATTTATAATATTAAATTTATATCAACTTGAAGTTATGGAGAAGGTTTGTTATAATCATGGATTTTTCGCTCAATTTTTATGGTGAGTCCATTTTTAACATACTGATTGATTATAATTTTAAAAAATTTAAATCAATAAAAATTGTAAATTATACAGTAATAAAAAGAATAAACGTAAAACTTTTAATCAGTAAATTAAGGTAAAGAATCTTTAATATCCTAATATTAATTTAACATCCCATAATTTTTTGCTATGCATATTAAGAATACATTAAAAAAATCCCTCCCACGATGCATCTCCCTCATATTAAATTCATCTATATACGATTGGAATAGTGCACGGCTTGTTCCATATTGCCTTTTAAGCTTACGCTTAGCCCGAGACCACAAATTTTCAATATTTTGTGTATGAATATTGTCGTCATCGGGATGGACGAAGTGTCGCCGGTGAATGATTTTCGAATGTGTGTATACTCCGTTGCTGAGTAGAGGGATGTCCCTGTAAGCTCCCCAACCGTCTGACATTATATGACTGCCCGGCAGTATGTATTGGGTAATAAGAGGAAGCAAGGTTCCTGCCTTACGATCCCGGACCATTAACAGAAAACATTTTCCGCTTCTTCTCTCCACTCCCCCGAAAACCCACTGCCCTCTTCTCCGCTCTCCACGGCGATATTTCTTATGGAAAAAAAATGTCTCGTCTATTTCGACGATCAATGGATTTCCATCTTCATCAAACCCACCAATTTCATCTGACTGTCTCTCCAAATAGGTCTTACATTCAGTACGTAAATAATTGCACCAATTGACAATTTTAGCTTTAGAAACTTCAGTTTCAATTGCAATTAGCTCCTGGGGCATATCCCGCGACCAACAATATAACAGTCTTATAGCCTATAAGGAATGGAATGTAAAAACTAAAATTAGTGAAAGACGAGACACATTTGACGAAAATGACAACCTAGAAAAACTTCTGTATATTAACCTCACCTTCTCCAACGGCAGATGACTGTTTTCAAATAATGAGCCTTTCCGTAAAGATGTAGCAAAATTGCATCCTCCACATCTCCATCTTTTTCCATCACACCATCTCGGATTGCTCTTCAATTGGCACGGCCTGCCACATCTCTCGCAGTCGACTTTATTCTGTATTAGTCGCTTCCTCGCCAACCATCTTATACACTGCTCAGTTTCCATAATTTCTAGTATTAATTTTTTGTAGTTCCATCTTTCATCGTTAATTTCATCTTCACTTAGCAATTCTCCTTCGTCTACTATCACTTCCATGACAAAGTCCGTCTGATCAGTGTACTGCGATAAAAGTTTCTGAAAATGAGCAATGCAAAAGATGGAAATTTCCTGTTCACGGGAAATGACCAGTCCACAGGAAATTGCCAAAAGAGACTGGAATGTCCTACCCACGAAAAATGCCCTGCCATTGGGAAATAGCCTGTCCACGGGAAATTGAAAGAGGTCAAGAAAACGGAGTAGCTTTCAGCTCACCTCGTTCAGAGCAAATATCCCTACACTTTTATTGACAGAAAAACCACAGACGAGATTTTTTTAATGAATAATAATTGGATCTATGAGGATTTTTTATACACGCCATACCTCAGATGTTTAAATTATTGATGAGATTTTTTTCGGTCAAAAAATATG
>JAHWFO010031644.1:461256-492493 GCA_023313115.1 Rhysida immarginata
GTGCTGAACCTCTCTATTGTTGGAGTCGGAACAGATTAATTTAGTTTCCAGTATATTCAATGGGAAAAACTGCTTTGGAACTCGAACGATTTGGAATTCGAACACCATCTCGGAACGGATTACAAATTGGTACCACTGTATAGACAAGTAAAGGAGTGAAATTCAGTATGCAGATTCCTTTAGGCAAGATCTACGAGGGCGGTCCAATACTAAAGGTACAATGGTTGCATTGGCAATTTTCTAACGCGCACACTCGCTCTCGCGTGATGTAACGTTGTCTTATGAGCTGTGTAGTAGCTAGGTGGGCATCGTTATTCTCCGTTCAATAGTTTGCTCATTTTATCCGTTTGCTACACCCAATGTCATAGAAAATTATTCCAAAGTGGAGGTGCGTGCGGTTATCCGATTTCTTCAGGCAGAATGAGTGAATCGGAGTGAAATTTATCGCAGATTAATGGACGTTTATGGGGAGAACGTTTTGAGTCGAAAAGAGGTGTCTGTTTGGTGCAGGAAATTCACAGACGGCTTAGCTGAAATGTAGGATGATCCAGAGGAACGAAGAGGAAGACCGAGGTCTGTGTGCACACACACAAGAGAATTGTGAAGTGGTGGAAGGAATTGTGAATTTCCATCTCTTCGGCAATTTTAGGAATTTCTTATCCGGAAAGAGATTCCGGGATCAAGCTGCTTTAGAAAACACAGTTCGGCAGTACTTACAAATTTAGGCAAGGACAGCTATCGTGATGGCATGCTTAAAGTTGTGCAACGCTGGGGATAAATGAGTGAATGCAAACTGTGACTACGTTGAAAAAAGAACATTATTACCATGTAGCTAGATTTTTCAAACTTTTTTAAGCAAATGTCTTCCCATAACTTTCATTATCGGACCACCCTTGTATATTATTAGGAAGCTTGAGACAAATTGTCCAAATAAGGTCGAAGATTGGGACGTTTTAACAAATGGTATGTGATATGTCATTCGATCGGAAATGATAAGAAACGAAAAACGATAGAACTCTTTTTACATTTTCTAAGCACTACATTCGAGAAAATCAATTTTATGATTTAAAAAAATGTAGGTTAAAAATTTCGAATAAAAGGGGTAAAAATAGATGAACTTAGGGTTGCCGCTAGTTTTTATACCCTCTTGTTATAATAATAGTTTCATTGATAAGCTACTAAAGTAATGACATCTATCGGCGCTCAAAGCAAATTCACGCTAAATTCGAGTGGTTACGTGCACTCGTGATTATTATGACGTTTTTTATCTGAAAAATAAGAAAGGTGTCGAGCACGCGTGTTTTTTCTGTATTTATTTCCAAAATGCTCAAGCTCCATCGTATTAAATTTAGAAATATACACGAATGCAAATTTATTCATAACATTCAAATCCTAAAGATTGAAGAGCGAAGTTTAGGGCGAAGAAAAAATTACTTTTTTTAAAAAAAAAAAAAAATAAAAACCCCACACCTGAAAGTTTTTTCGGGGGGAGTGGGAAAACATTTTCCTCTTTTCCTTCTGGTTTCCTTAAAACGAGACTAGGGAATAGGGAGCAACAATTTACGGAGGAATTCTTCAATTCGGGTGTAGTTTCTTTCTTCCCCACCCCCATCTTACCGTCTACGTGACTCACCCTACCCCACACGTACACGGTTCAGGGGTTTTGCCAGCATGGGGTTAGGTGGACGTTTGCCTTCTCAAAACGGAACGAAAACCGAATGAAAGTGAGGGGAGGAGAAAGCAGAGGGGGCGGAAAAAGAGAGCGTTAAACACGGCATCGGTCGAGTGGGAACGTACGGGAGAAGAGAGAGAGAGAAATCTATTTGCGCTTGCTGCTTTATCGACCATTACAATTTGGAGAAGTTGAGAAGAGTTGGTGGTGGTGGTGGTGGGAGAGTAAACAATTCAACAAAAAGAACCGTCGGGATTCTCGTGCAGTAATAGTGCGTGAGATTTTCTCTCGCTCTAACGTAGATTGCATTCGTTATAGAGAAGGTTTTAAGAATTGTGTTTGGGTAAGAGGGCGGAGGGGTTGCTCAAATTCACGAGAGAGGAAAAAAAAGTACTCGGGTGGGGGAGGAACGGGAGACGAGCGAGGAGAGGTGAAAAAAGAGAGTGGGAAAAACAATCAATCGACATTTGAAATCGCTGGAACTTTGTGAAACTGTTTAAATTTTTTAGAAGATAACGAACTACATTTATTGTATTTTTTATTCAGTTTCCAAACAGAAAATACCGACTTTGCGTAAACAATTCTTATTCTTTTAAGATCATTCTAAAAACATTGAAGTTCAAGCATTTTCAGAAGACTTCAGATTTATGACCTGTGTGTTTCAGAAACATGCGGGTCATTTCGCGTATAGAAAGAATTTTGGAGTATAAGCAAATTTAGAGCAGCTTGTCTAGTCTGTTTTAAGATTGTAACTTATGTATATAGAGAAGATAAACGCGCCTGTAGAAATCACACAAGAAAGATGAAACGCATGAATTATAAAACTTTGCATTTTAAATCCCGAAGGTTTCAGTATTTGCTCTTCATATTTGATTAATAGGCGAAGTTTAAAAATATTGAATTGAAATTCGTATTCACCTGAGGCAAGATTTTCCTTACATGAACACAATTTTTTTTTACATTTTTTGTGCATTCTTGTATAAATATCTTGTGTTTACAGAAATTAAAACATTGATAAAAATGTGAATAGCGTAAATGTTTTCTTTATGTTGGTTTTTTTTTCTCCTCCAAGCAGCTCCGATAGATTCGACTCCCGTTCTTGCCATTGAGCTGTATGAAAGTAAAAATATAATTTCCGGGACTGGCAATAATGCAAAAAATGCAGAGGACCGAAAACAAATTTTTATAAGGAAAAAGGATGTGGATAAGTTAATACTAATGCAAGAAATAAAACACTCTTTAACCACACTCGTTGTGGTTAAAGAGTGTTTTATTTCTTGCATTAGTATTGAGCTGTATAGTAATGCTGTCTCTGGCGCGTATCGTAGGCTGTTATAGCGTTTAGACGATGAACATTCGATTCGCGACAGCTCACTAAAGAAACTTCACAGAGTGATAATAAAATTTGCGACCCAAAACTAATATAGGTATTAGCTATATCCAATAATACAGTATAACGATTATAAAAAATTACGTAACAAGGTTAATATTCAAAGATTTTATAGGCACATTTAATACACTATCCATATCAAAATACATGTACAGGGTGTAGAGGATATTTCCGAAACAGTCGAATAACTTTAGAACAAAAGGTGCTAGAACCATGAAAGTCATGTCTATCTATAGGAAATTGGCCGTGCCTGATTGAATAGAAATATTCCCAGCGCCCCTAGTATACGCGATGAGAAGATAGGAAAACTGACTTTTTTGAACCATGATAGATAGAGAAAAGGTTTCACTTACATAAAGTTGTAGAGCGCATCCGGTTTAGTAGAAATCCACTCTTTACATAAAGAAAAAAAAGCATAAAATTCGTAAAACGAGGAAGAAAAGGCCATTACTGGAACACCTTCTGGATACCGTGCGTTGGAATTAGCGTAGTTAGGATATTCACGTGTAGAATAACAAACGCATATTTACCAAAATGGAAGATTGTGGAACTTTTTCTCTATCAATCATGATCAAAAGTTAGTTTTCGTAAGTTCTCAACACTTACCTGACTTTTATGGTGCTAACCTTTTGTTCTAAAGTTATTCGACTGTTTCGGGAATTTCTTCCACATATTGTATATTGGTGCCTATAATATCTTTGAATATGAAGCTTTGCATGTAATTTCTTTTATAACCAATATTAGTTTCGGTTCGTAATTTTATTATCACTCCGTGAGGTTCCCGGTTCAGTGGTAAGAACGACTAGTCGAATGCTCATGGATCTATTCCAAATTGCGGAATTTTTCTTCTCACTTTTTTTTTTTTTTAATTAAAATTGTTCAATGTAGAAACACTTTCTCCAGTAATTTTCAATGAGATAAACATTCCAAATTTGGAAAGGTGATGATTGTTAATTAAAATTTTAATTCAAAATATATTAGAACTACTTATAAGTTCGCCGAGTTTTCTTTTCGTATCCGAACAAGTGTTCTGATTCGATTTTTTGTTGAGAACTAAGCTTCATCGAAAGTCTAGACATAAGTTCGTTTTCTCTGTCACTAGTTATAAAAGAAGTGGAGAAAAATTGAATTTCAAAGTTATTGATGTCGAGAGGGAAGGCTTCTTTCCTATTATGTATTTTCCTGTGAAGAAAAATTCAAATGATAGCATGATCGTCATCAATAACTTTTTAAAAAAAGGAATTTGAAGATATAATCATCTTCGGAAAAACCGGGGTTCTTTTCGAAAATTAGGGAAAAAAAAAACTTTATTAGATAAACGTAGAGAGAATCAGCAGGAAGTGTGCTCATTTTTAATCACAGTCTCCTAATGGGCTTTCACATGCACGCATGCGCAAATTACTCCTCTGCCACTATTCTAAAAATGCTTTCATGAAATTATCTTAATTTTTCCTCCCGCTTTTAAAGTAAAAGGAAACTCTTCATTATGGATGATGAAAATAAGTTGCTAATTAGTTCTCATTCCTTGTCGGTTGCATTGAGTTAACGTTTCTTAAAACCATCTCTGTCGTCTCCTCTCTTTAGGGGTCAATTTAAAAAAAAAAAACCCAACATTTTTGAACTTTTTCTGGGTGAGAGTTTTCTGAAAATTGAAATTAGGAAGAAATCGATTGATTTGAAAGAGCATTGAAAACTCACTTCTTAAGAAGAATACGACGAAGCCTTGTGTGTGACAGTGTGAAGCCCGTTTTTACTTTCCAATGTTTTAAGTTTGAAACTTTAAATTTCTTTTGGGATTCGATAATGAGTTGATGCGCTAATTAACATGCAGCTCTATTACTATGTACAATGTTCCCATAGATGTATTGTACATTACAAAAGAATTCATCGCATATAATTACAGTTGGAAAAAAAATCCACTATCGGCCTGACTGTTTAAGAAAGTCCTCAAGACATTTCCAAACCTTTGTTCGTTTTCTTCATTCGTTATTCCAAACTCTCCAAGTTTGTGAGAGATTCAATCTGGGATGGTAGTGGCTTAAAGCTTCTCGAGAAAGCGATCAGTTAAGTTTGCAATAGCGGATATCCATCATATTTTTTTTTTCCAATTAAGCAATATATTTGGTCATTTCTTTCAAATGTTATTATTTCCTGAAAATAAGTTTTTCATTAGCACCTTTTACCTTCTGTATATTGCTCTTCTGTTTGCGCGTAATTTACTCACTAAATTAATTATGCATGTGAAGCTACACAATGGGTTTTAAAAGTCCTCAGGAGCTTTCTAAACTACAACATAATCTGGTGGAAACAGAAAAATTCAATTTAATTTTCCAAAATGATCACCCGCAATTACTTATCCCGCTCCGCTTGCGCGAAATTGCTATTAAAGGTATTGTTTTGTAAATTCTTCGGGGTATCTAATTGAAATAAAATATTTGGTTGTCACGGATTTCTTTGAATCCATGAAAAAAAGAATATATTTTTTTTCTCGTTAATAATTTATGTAAATTATTCTGGGGTCTGATATTTATTTGTGCAAAAGGTCACTGTTTTTTTCGAATACGGAAGTGATAAACTTCTACTTAACTATAAAGTCGCTTTAAATATTTGAATTTGACAGTATCTAGAAGAAGTGTCTTTATTAGGCTTTCCTCAGGTTTCTTCGTTGGAGCGATGCCAAAGTCCTTTCAATCATACCACAGAGTAATATCTAATAACGCTAAAGTCCAAATTCCATTTTATCTGTCTGTCTGTCTGTCTACCTTTCTATAATATCGGCACCTCTAATTTTATAGAAGGTAACCCCAAATCACCTACAAGAGCTCGAGAATAGGAGGCAAATGGAAGGCTTGGAGGTGACATGCAAATATTCACTGGAAATATTACTTTTAAAAAGTTAATAAACCTGCAGCTGAGTAGTACTATGCAAGCGTGGAGCAATTTGTGGTGAGGCTATTTGCGATTCAATTGTTAAGTCTATGAGACAATGCTAATGCCAATGACGTATATTAAAGATAGACTCCGAAGTAATTGTTGTTACTTGAAGCAAATTGGGAAGCTCCATGCCCAGAACTGTCATGGCCGAAAGTGAGTAAAGATGATGTAAAACACATGGCTAAGCCGAGTAATAATTCATTCACACGCCGATCACGGAGTGATAAGTTTATCTTTTCGTTTACTTTGTATTTGAAGTATTTTATTATATTTTATAAACAATTTTTTCACCATGGTTTCAATTTCAATTTCGTTTCGACCGTCTTTCAGTTATGTATTTTCATTTTAGTTACGTATTTTTGATTTATGCTTGTGGAAAATGGTTCCTGATCCTTTTTCGTGTGTTTGCAGAACAACTTTGAGGAATGGTTTTGAATTAATTATTCCTCGGGCCCAAAATCTTCAAAAGCAAAGCAGCCAGATAGCTAACTACTCCACGGCTTACTCCTGACCAGAACTGTCATGGTTCAATTTGCTTCACTTTTTCCCGCTGTTAACAATAGGATTCGGAGTCTATCTTTAATATACGTCATTAGCTAATGCCGCCGCAAAATTCCTTTGTTACATAATTACTTTCACTTTACCATTTCATCTGCATGGTCTGTGCACGGCCATTTTTTCGATGATAGTGGTTAATATTATTGCCAAAGTTACATTGTAGAGGGCACAAATGCCAGACGTTCAGAAATCAAAGCAGACACCTAACCACTGTAAAGCATGGAAACAGCAACTGAGAGTGTACTTTAAAGGATTAAAAAGCCGTCTTGTTTTATCTCTGGCTGCCGAAGTGCGTATTTTTCTCAAAAGGACGAGTCAGAGAATGAAAAAAGACAATTTTTTTAAGGTGAAAGTAGGGCAACTCGAACTTTGGAGCAAATAAACTTAAGAGATGACAAATCTCTCACAACGAAATGGAGTCATTCGGTGGACTGTGCTCGGAAAATAGAATGAATAACGAACACGCCTATGTAATATCTGTATAGAGACATTAAAATAATATAATACCAAAATTTAAAAGAATTGGAGAGATATAGCATGACAAAGTGGATGCATGCCAATTGCAATTGCTTCAATATATTCGTTTAGCATTTAAAATCATGAAAGATTAGTTTTATCAATAAATAAAAAAAACTGCACACATTTTATGCACAAATTATCGAAGTGGTCTTTTTATACAAATAGACAAGTCAGTATACAAGTTACTCTAAACACTTTCCTTATTGTAAGGATAAAACAAGATTAATCCTGAATTTTTATTTGTTAATCTCATGGTAACTGCCTTTTAAAACCAATTTTTTCAAATCTATTGTAATTTAATAATAGATTATTGAATGACATATGCAAATATACACATTCATTTCAGTTTTCATTCTGAGTCCTCTGCTTTGTTTACTAAACATGTAGCTGAGCGATAACGTAAACTGGAGTGCACAGACTAAATAGATAAAAAAGACCATGCTTTTAAAAAGCGAGCATTTACTCTCTTGCTAAGAATACGATTTTCTCATTTATTATTGAAAGTCGTTTTTAATTCACTGTTTTTATGAGCCATGGAGCTCAAAGATTCAAAAGAATGGTGCGATTCAAATGCCCTCATTTATAAAGGGCGATTCAAAAGAATGGTGCAAAAGTAAAATCGATTTATTCACTCATGAACGAACCTAAAACAACTGTAATTACATGAAAAATCACCTTAAGAATCTTAGTTTTACCTGTATCTTTCAGATGATCGACCTGGGCGCCCTTAGTGACACGACAGATAGCAGACGGTAGTCCAGCTCTGCCCAGACGCGTCCTGGAATATATCGACTGCATATCCTGCAGTGCTTTGGAATCGCGTTGCTTCAGGTCGTCCAATTATTGTAATATGGGGGGCGGAGTTAAACTTCGACTTCAATGTACCCATGCAAAAAGAATTTTTTAATCAGCTTGTATGTTTGTTATATTATGAATAATAGTCAATCACGTAAACGTTGTTTTTTCGTTTTTTAATCTCTTCTAGATATTAAGATTGCTTCCTTCTCAGCGACTATATTCTTGAATTTAAGCGTGCACATTCATGTACAGAGAATAGATTTGGGCTTTAACTGAGCGTAATAGTAGTCATAATAAATAATTTTATTATGCGAACTAATTTTAAAGTTATTCATAGTTAAATAAGATCTTAGCGAAACATAAGGGAAAGTCGTGTATATTGGACCACCTAACAATTTTTTTAGTTTTTCGCTGTTTAAACGTGGGACTCGTAAATAATACAGAGTTTGCGGCAGTGAATTTTTCCTTACGTTATTTAGTCTCGTTAGAGTCTTAGAGTCCCTTAAGGTAATGTTTTGCTCCTAACAAGCTGGTTGCGTATGCAAACCTTCCATTACAGTATAAATTGGTCACATGATGAGGTAGGAGATAAAAATAGCTTCAGAGATGAAGTCAAGTTAGATTTTTGTATAAGGCTCTTAATTGCTCTGCATTTTTAAAGCTAAATCTCGTTTAGATTCGTAACAAAAGACTCCGATTCACTTGGCATGACATCACAAATGCGTAATTAGCGGAGAATTTCTGATTGGTTCCCTTATTTTTTATAATTAACGTATATTTCGTTACGCTTATGATTTTTTCGCTAAATTATGGCCATAACGCCGCATTTTATAAGCGAAAAGCCACTTCTGCAAACTCTTTAATACCTAATTCAAAACCTCTGTGACCTCTCAAAAACTCTCTAATACCAAACTCAAAACGTTACGTAAAGAAACTGCTATTATACAGGGTGTTTACGAACTCTATACAAACTATTAGGGGTGGTAGAGGACCTTATTTTGAATATATTTTGCCAGTAAACTAGGTGTCGCAAATGAATCTTTGATGCATAAAAAAATTTTCAGACATTATACATAAACAACGACTATCCGAGAATTACTCGTAATATTGCCTCTTTCGTTAATGTGGTTCCAGAAAACAGAGAAATTAGATAATGATGATCACAGCATTTTTAATAACTAAATAGTACATGTTTTTAAAATTACAAAAGGTGTTTACTGAAACAGATAGTTAATTTTGGCTGTATAAATTAATCAAAACACGTAACGCCTGCATGGTTTTTGTAAATTCCGGCTTAATATTGCTCACGTTTTCGCTTTTTTTTTTATGTACGATATCCAATCAGCTTGGTGTGTACAAGTTAATTTTATGGCAGTTTATTTGCACTGTCATATGTCTCATCGGCCACACTAAAGTCTATTCCTCTCGAAATGTTTCGCCTGGTCCAATATACACTGTTTTTTGACCGGCCCAATTTACGCAAACAGCACTGTGTCGTAAATGGCGACTTCCCCGGTAACAAGAAAAGCCACACTAACAATTATCCCAGTTGTGTTAGCATAACCTTTGGTTGAACAAAAAATAAACAAATACTGTGGACTGGAATAACCAAAAAGTAAAAACCTCTGGTCCACATGGAAGAAAAAGGAAATACCGGATACTTATTTTTCGGGTATCAGGTACCCATTTTAAATAAACTTGTCTTTCGCCACGGTGTTTCCCTTTTCCTCCTCAGGATTAGAGATTTTCACTTTTTGTTAATAACCTTTGGTTGTTTAGCTTAGCTTAGCTTTGTAACTATCTCCTTTGCTACCCCTCCCGTGTAAGTGCTCGCTGTTGTTACATCCAGACATCAAAAAAATATAACTGTTATTCGCCACTGTAACACACATGCTTTCGCTTTGTTGAAATTATTCTCTTATGAAATTACACGCATTATCAAAGTTGCAACCGTGGCACCGTTACCGTAAAAAAAGGAGAACTACGCGTGCTCCGATTTACAGTGTCCAAAATATACGACTTTCCCTTAACATCAACTTCATGTATTAAAAAAGATGTTAATTAAAATGGCAACCATTATAAATAAATTAATATTATTAATAAAAAGCGTCGCAAGAGATTATCACTTATTTTCAACAAAATCTTTAATGACAGAAGGAAAGAAAACTATAAAGCCATGACAAATGTCGCCGAATAACTTCAAAGAGAGGTTTGCGGTGGAAAAGCAAGTAATTTCCACGACATGACAAATGTAATATTAATAAGGAGCATGAAATTAAAGACGTTTAACTTTGTGTAGATAATGCAAGAGAGATGGCATATTTGTGCATTACTTCGTAAAAAGCTAGATTTTTCAAAAGGACCGCTTTATGACTTTTACTGGGAAGTCATCTGTTATAATAAACCTTCAAGCTTTAACGAGAATGATAAATATTATAAACGAAGCCAAACTCAAGTGGTGAAAATTTTAATCCAATGAAGCCGCATAAAAATGTTAAGTAGCATGGTAGATAAAATATATGAAAGGCAGGATGCGCCAAAGATACTGTAAGGGTAGGAAGTTGATGCACGCGAGGGGAGAAGGCGTCCCTCTTGAATGGATGAGTTCACTGGGCGAGTGCAGTGGTTAATCCTTGAGGCTTAACATTTGGGCACCTTAATTAAAATCCCATTGGATCCGTGAATGGCTCCCACCTAATTGCTTGTCAGCGGCATGGGTTTGCTTCTGTCACATCATTTAATGGTGGGAGATGTCCACTTTCCATTTCGGTGGGAGGAGTGCACTTCACAAGTGGGAAGAACTCGAGCGGAATGTTTGTAGTTGCTTTTATGCATAATAATGGATATCGTCGTTGTTATTAATCACGGTGGCATTCTTCACTGATTTCCTTAATACCAGTTCCAAATAATTTGGCAAAACTTCAGAAAATCTTTTGTCCCACAGAATGATTGATTAGCTCTGTAGAGGTACATGATTTGCATTGAAAGAAGTGTTCATTAAAGTGATATACACTGTAGTGTTTGTTTTTTTTAATATTATGATCATCCATGCTTTATGGCGGTGCTTTTCGATTCCATGGCTTAGGGTATTTTTTCGATTCTTCGTTCCTCCCCTTAATGTAATTTTTATTTATTTATAACCCGTGTTGTTTCTAATTTTATTTATTTATTTGTTTTTGAAAATGTTATTTTACTCCCACGAGAGAATGAAATCAAAAGCGCCGGAGCTTTCAAAAATAAAAGGTCAAAGAAGACACAAATAGCCAATGGGGAAAATTCAAAAAATGGCACAAGCAGAGAGCGGGGAAAGTTATTCGAGAATGCGAAAAATTCTCGTTCTTGCGATTTATTCGATCGCCATTCAACTGTCGTTAGTTTTTCTGAGTTTTATGTTTGTCAAATTTATACAGGAACATAAAGAAGATTATATTGTGTAATTTTCTGATAAGAGATCTTACTCGCTCTTTTTTTTTCTTTTTTCTTTTTTTTTCCTCCCTTCTGTTTGATCCATCGCCTCGCGCTCGCATCGCCTCAAGGCTATCGAATAATTAAAAAAAAAAAAGTTTTCTGCTCACGAAATATTGAAAACGATGCCTCATCCGGTTCGCAATTTAAACAAAAAATTATTATAAACAAATACAAGGCGTGCTTATACGGTACGTATTCCTTTAAAGAAAACATGGTATCTGGTTCTCAGAAAATGGTTCTAGCCTGTTGGAATATTTTTTTTTATTATTTTCCATGAATTGTCCCGAAAATCTAATCTCTCTAACTCTCGTGCTACCTAAAAATCGATTGTGAAGTAAATATAAAACTTTACTGCTATGCACTCTTTTTATCGTGCCTGAAATAAAAGTTTCAAGCATTAGGAATTAAAATTTTTAACGTAGACGCACAGCATACACAAATATACATGAAGAAATTATAAATAAATTATGAATTTAGATTGAGCGTTCATCATTTAACCTGTACCGTTTAATGTATAAATATTGAAGCGTACTTGGTGAATATGCTGCTCCATTAGCGAAACTGCGCTAACACTTCAGGAATCATGGAATCGGATATAATTGAATGTCAGACGTAAACGATGCGATGGACGAGGTAATATCTGTATTGACTTTCCAAATGAAAGCTACAAAACACATGAAAACGGTTAAATAGAGCTAAATTGATGCTCTATTATCTGCAAGGCCTGAATTAAGTATAGATGGGCAATATGAACTTACTCAGATTCATCTGTCTACTATACATTTGTCTCTATTCAGTCAAAACAACACTCAAAAGCCGACATGGTACTTATTCTAATCCTTCGGATGGATAATTTCAATATCACAGGTTATATCTGTAAATTATAATTAACTTGTATCTATGTAGAAAAAAACTGTACAAGGTATATGCGCTCTATAGCATTATGATGAAAATTTCTTGATTTAAATTAAGGTGTAACTTTATTTTTGTATCACCATCATTGTTTCTGATATGATAGAAGTAATTGTACCTGCGATTCTGTTCTGGGGTGTCACATCACTAAATAAGGTCTTCATATAAAAATTTGGGATCAGCAAGCGACCTCCTCCTCAGTCCAAACCAAGGAAATTTCCATTAGAAATTTTGACAACCCAAGTAAGAGACGAGCTTAGTGTGGCTTATCTTGTAGAAAGATATCTACTTTGAACTTTTACGAATTGTTTGCAGAAAACCATTAACAATGCGTGGTACTGCATTACCATGACGATATTAATTAAAAAGCATGGTTACTGAATTCGCTATTCGGTCGTTCCGTCGCCATTTTTTTTCAAATTTATTGATTTTCGATTTCAGATTCGGATAGAGCACCAAAAAGTGAGTAAAAGTTATAATAGGCGCACATGTCCTATCTATTCTGGAACATCCCCAAAATGAATGTTAAAGTTAATCATTTTGTCCTGCTGGAAGGTCCAAAATGTTTAACTTTAACCGTCATTTAGGCCATGTTCCCGAATAGATAGGGCGTCTATGCCTATTATGACTTTTACTTACTTTTGGATGCTCTATCCGAATATGGAGTCAAAAACAAAAAAATCGAAAAAAAATTGGAAACAGAACGACCGATTTCGAAAATCCACTAACTATGGAATATCCTCAGTTAATATTTGATTATTGTGTACTTGTTAAGAAATAAGAAAAAGAAAAAGGTTTCTTAAAATAGTGATTTTGTGAATGAATATTAATTTCATATCTGTTCAGAATTTTTTAGGTCTATAAGTTTAAAAAATTACTTTCATGTGATGAATTTTTTTTCTTTTTATTTTCCCCAGTCCTGTACGCCAATGGGGTTGCTGGAATGCTCCACTGTCTTTCAGCTCATCAGTTGTGCCTCAAGGACGAAAAATGTGCCGCCCTCTTAGACATCATCACCACGACCTGTGGCGACAACACATACGGTAGGCAGTTTCTTTCTATAAAATTGGTAGAGACTTTACAACATAACAAAGGGAGAACAGAGTTTCGCTATTTATTCCCGGCTTTATCAAGGATACACACAAGAGGATATAAGCCTTAATATAGAGAAAATATGGTACAGAATGAGAACATGATTGGATGAAGAAATAACAAATAGTAAATAAATAAATTATACAGTGGCGACATTTGGATAGGAGAATGGTAGGATAAGGAAGCAATAACAATGAAATTATAAGGAAACCTTGAGAGGAAATTGACTGAAATATAAAGGAAACAGTGACGTCATAACGCAAATAAAATCGAAAACGCGGACATAGTAGAAGACTCATCCAGAGTTAACATAAACTAAGGTAACAATAAGAAAATGGAAAAGAAAGTAAATATACAAAATTACAAGATGTCGGATAAAGAATTTAAAATGGAATAAATATAAAAAACTGTTTGGCAATTGAGGAGGTGATCTGGAGAGGAGATCTTAGCTTTAAAGATCTCAATAGCTTCGAGAGTGGCGGCCTTGAATGGGTCGTTGCATAGATGGAGAAATGTTATGTCGTTGGGTCGTTGCATGTTATGTAATTGAGAAATAGAAAATATCCTGTGTTTTTAGAAAAAAAATAACCGTTATTTAGGGAATAAACTTGGATAAACATGAAAATTTTAGATCTGATTTGCTTGTGAACATTATATTTAAGATGTCACATTAAATCTTTGAGCTTCTGAGAATGCTTTGAATCAAGAATTATGGAAAATACCTTTTTAGAAATTACGAATTATGCGACTAGGCATTGACTCAACCAGGGTCCAGAATAGAGAATAACGTCCCTCAAACCTCTGCAAATTGGTGGGTGAATGTTGTCTCATTCGAATTGCCTTTTCAATTTCATCCCACAAATGCTCGATAAGATTAAGATCTTTGGACATGAAATGCAACAAACTCTTGGTCATCATCCGGGAACCACTCTCCAACAAAACGAACCATCTAGCATGTGATATTATCGTGCTCGAGTGATGATTATGGCTATGCACGAGTGGTCGTGGTCGGCAATAAAGGAGGGCCATGACAGATAAAGTGTGCTTTGAAATTGTTCTCTGTTATTGTACTGGTGGATTGTTTAACATATATTGCGTGCTGGTTGGCGTGTACGATCGTCTCCACGCACAATTCGTTTACGAACCTTTGTCGGCGACCGGACAGTGTAATCTATACATAGTATAAATCTAAGTCACTTCCCCGGTGTATGTGCTCGATAACCTTAAGAACTACTGCATCATTTTTATGAAACAAGTTTTGTTTGCTAGGGGATTTATGTAGAAACTTTGTAGGCTAGGTATTAATTCATAAAATTGGTTTTATATTAAATTATTTACGTTAATTGCTCTCAAAATGCGTCAACATGGCTGCTCATCATATGGTGATCGGCGATCGAAACACTTAGCGCCATCTCTTGAGCAAACAAACAAACATAAGCTAATTCTACCTCATCTTAATAGCTGAGTAAATTTGCAAGAACATTGTTTCTCACATGGCCAACTGTATGTTGCCTGTTCTAGAGTTAGCGATCCTAGAAATTTATACATTTGCAGGAAAGATGCAACAACATTTAATGTCGTTTATAAGGAAGTATTCAAGTATTCAAGTTGTAGTCCAAAAACTTCCATCAATTTTTTGACATTAAATAAAGGTTTTTTAAAATTTACCTATACTGTAACTCCACAACTTAATATTTCAATAAACTAATTCAATAAAAAAATAAAAAATATAAAACACAAAAAAATTCAAAAGAACTCAATGAAATACGTACTATTTTTGCGATAGGCTGCCATGCTTTTTTCTCCTCTAACAGCTGTGTAAACAGAAACCATGCGAAGCGAAACCGAACGTTTTCGGTATTGTTCACTTAAGAATCCAGAGGGCGTCACGGAAAAAAAACTCACGCACGACTCATAGGAGTTGTCCATCCTGTTTCTTTCATGGATGGTAAAACATGTGCCGAATTTGTCTAAGGATTTTACATCAAATATTAAAAGTTTATTAAAAGGTTTGTATATTTTTATTTGGTCTATTTCTGTAGCCTATCTCTAATTATTCGAAATTAAACCTGTAGTCTATTTAATTATTCGAAAATAAAGTAATCGATACGCTCTAGGCTTAAGCCTACGACCGTTCTCATACAAAGGCCTTTTCTATACAGGTTGGATAATCCCATGTTAAGAGCTTTGGACATTTTTTTCTCTGGCCGACAGAGCGGCGCTGAGAACACTGTAGTGGGGAGAAATTCAATCGCTCATTATAGATTAATATAAGTTTTCTACTGACCGACTAAACTTTTCTTCAAGTATTTTAAGATGAGAAATAATAATAATAATAGAGAACTAGAATTACCTATATAATAATTTAAAATGTCGATTTGTTGGATAACGGTATAATTAAATCCGTTTACATAAATTATTATCAATTTATTGTCATCGGCATCGGTAGCTCAATGGTTACCTGATCGCCTCTGATGCCCGAGGACGCAGGTTCGATCCCGGCTGAGGATGACGAAGATTTTTAGGGGGGAACTTCTGAGATCACGCACTTTCTTCGGAAGGGGAGTAAAGCCGTTGGTCCTGTGATCAATTTATTGTGACATTTCTCCAGAATATCACAAAACGATGTTTAAAAATGATTAAATTAAAGTCCAATATTATTACGTAAACATCATAAAATTTAAGCAATGATCATAAAAACTTACTACATAATATAAAAATTGCTTTTAATCATTGTTTAATGATAACGATTAAAATTAATTGTTTATTAAAGTTTAAAATGTTGAGGTTCAAAATCAAATAGAAAAATCAATTAAATTAAAATTATTTCAGCGATTTTTATCGCTAATCCTATAGGATGAATTAGAAATCTACCCACTACACTAACCTTTGCACCATCTCGCGAGTAAAGAAAAAATAGGACCAAACTTTGCTATAGTGACGTCACGCAACTTTCCAACCTGTATAGAAAAAGCCTTGCTCATACCTATAACGATTTTGCCTTTGTCTTATTTCAACGATTACGGGATACAATGTCTAATGCTTCGCATTTCATTAAATAAATGTTTTTTAAAATTTACCTACACTGTATTTTTATTTCATGATTTAAAAATCCCAGGCAACGCCGGGCGCGGGTTTGCTAGTAGCTTATAAATACAGATCTGTACTCTTGTACCTCGGACTCATGATTGCTGTCACGTATCTCCTAGTCGGAGCTTTTCACTCTATACGATGGACATAACTCATTAACTGTAAATGGAGATTCACTGTTTTCAGCTATCAGTTCGAAGTTCAGTTTGGAGCAGATTCCATCCTTTTTGTTTAGAGCCAGCTTTTTCATATAATAATAATTTGTTTCCGCTTGAAATTAAAATTTACGTGTTTCCTTGTAGGTCCTTTTAAACAACAGTTTTAACCACTCTTTTATCTTGCAGACTGCGACTGAGCTCTATTGTTGTTCTCTATAGCATTCTCCATATGCTTCTAAATTCTTATAGCCTTTACATTGGTCACCCCATTTAGCCTTAATTTAATTTTATTTTCAGTATCCTGCGTTTTCAAGATTTTAAATGCAGATTCGTTTATAATTTAACCCATATATGACGTTATCAAAAAGTCGAAAAGAGCTTTTTGATGAATGCTGAATATCTGGAGCTCAGATAAATTTAAAAAATATATAGACGTAAAATCAGAAGAAGAGTATTCGCAAGGATACTTCTGCTTTATAATAAAAATTCGTCGTTTAAAAATCTTATATTTGAAGATCTTGTAAGTCCCCTTTAATATACATAGAACGTCTTTGTACTTTATAAGATCGATATTCACAGGCGTATTAAAGTTCAACAATGAAAGGGAGTTTTAAAGTTTTTCTAATCCTTCCTTAAAGTAAGGATTGTCGTTTTTCCTCGTCGACTTAGGAATATCGAATTTTAATACGTGATGCAGAATTGCGAATAGAGATAAAATTAAGGAGAAAATGAAAATGCCAGCATAGAATTTTAAAAACCTGGAGGAATTTCACGCTGATTACGTATATGCAATATGTCAAATTTGAACTTCTCTGAGATACTGATGAACAAAGTGCTACAAGATGTTTAAAAGGACAAAATATATTTTGTACTAAAAGACAAACTGAATGCCCTAACTGACCAATTACTAAATTACAAACAGTTTATTCTTCATCCAGACGACTCCGACAACATTATTAACAATCGCTGTGACTATATAATTCATATTAAGTGCCCAACTATGGAACATTAGTTGGGTCTTGCATTGCATATAAATCAATAATATTGAATAATCTGTGACCATAAATAAAAATTGATAAACCTTCAGTGGCATTCAGAAAGCACATGCATGTTTACCCTACCCTAGCTCCTTAATGAGTTTAACTGAGGTTTTAGGTAAGAATTTGTATACAGAACTTTCGGATTTAGAAAAATAACTAGAGCACCCCTGACACTCCACTATAACTTTGTGTAGTCTTCTGGATGAAGTATGTAAATTACTTTACACATATATCTATTAGTTTTTTGATTGAGTCTTCAAAATGCGTTTGAACATTTCGTGGGTGTTTCGTAGTGCAATCCCCAATTTAATGAGGTGAGAAGAGAGACAATTTGAAGCATATTTAACTGCATGTATATACAATCATGCAATATGGCACGATTTTTAGATGCATTTTTATTAATTGCAGATTAATATGAGAAAGGTACAAATACTTTAATAACCTCTGTTTGGTTATCTTTTTATTTGGTGTATCATACATTGCATAAAATTATGTCATATTTTACGGTATGCTCGTATAAGTCGCACTTTTCACGATTTTTGGCTCCTGAAGAGCCCTGCGACCTATACAGCGAATGCGACGTATATATGAAATTTAAAAGAAAATCGGCGGTCATTGTGAATGTTCCCACTAAGAGAAGGCATAGACTAAACTTTAATTCACCCTTTTAATAATAAAATAACTAGCTCTTCAGACAAATATTTAAATAGGATGCTAACTAGTATTAAAAGAAAGAAAAAAGAACTTTTTTAATATTGGTTTTATACAAATGGTTGGCCCTGAAAAGAACAATTTTTAAAAATTGCCTGATCGGGATCAGTAAAACCTTCGAAATCTTCATCCTCGGTATCCCTCTGAAACAGTTCAGTCAAGTCCAATGGCAATATAAAGATATTTGCTAATTAATAATGGATTTTATCGTCATTATTGATGAAGTTTATTCAGGAATTATGGAAATTAGATTTCATTTCGAGAACCACATTTTTGGCAGTTTGGGGCATATATAGTGCGACTTGTATATGATTTTTAACTATTTTTTTTGGTATTTTTTTCGCTAGTGCGACCTATAACCCGGAAAATACGGTATTTAACCATTATAAACATTAATTTTGTTAAAGCTTGAGTACCGCCATTTGTTATGCAACGTCTAACTTCAGTATTGGTTGTTCCTTATTTAATTTCTTCATATATTTGTTGTTCTAATTGTTCTATCTCGAATTTAAAGTTCATGCACAAGATCCTTCATGTATCCCCGACATAAAAATCTGGGATCTAGATCTGGCCACAATATAGGGCTATTTCTGACGATCCACTTATACCGATAATTTCTATTCAAGCATCCTTGCGCTTGTCGAACATAATGAGCTCGTTATTTGATTGATTGCGAGGTCCTATGCAGTAACTTATCTTGTCAAAAGTATTGGGACACTTGACAAATTAAACATTTAAACGAAATTATCCAAGTCTAATTGGGCCGTCGGGCCACCTTTTCAAGAGGTCACAGCCTCTACTCGTTTAGAAAGTTTTTGGAAAGTTACAGCTGAAGTTTTGTGCCACTCCCCATTTAGAGTAGCTACCAATCCAGAAAATGATATTTGCTGAATCAACCGTATGCGACGAAAGTAGCATTGTCGTCCACGAAGAAGCCGTTACATGCAGGATAAAAAATACAGGAAGGTTTTGGTTAGCTTATGATTGTTGTCATCGAACCCTTTTCGGATAAAGACTGTGGATCATTTTCCCACGGTTCAATACTCTGGATATCGCACTTTTCGAGAATCCAGTGAGTTGTTTCGTTGTTTCAATCGGGACTCCAGTTAGATGAGTACCCTTTTTGAAGTCAGGTCCTTCTTTTCTCCATGCTGATCAAGTTCTGTGATTAGACTAACCCAATTCACATGACCTTAAACTTTTTTGCAAAAAATGGATTAAAGCAAATTTAATTGTCTCACAGATGTTTCTAATTCATAAGCCAGTTGTGTACATGCTCCAAATTACATTTCCTATCACCTTAAATTAAAACATCGCACTACTAAATAGCCTGCAAGTATGTGAAGATTTATGCAGTTTTCTAACTTTCTAATGCATACGCTCCATGCATGTTGGAGATAATGTATGTGGGTACAATTCCTTAGTTAATTTGAAATCTTTCATGCGTTAGAGCATTCGAGAGAGCTCTATGTAAGAGTTTCTATACAAGGCTGTGTAGTAAGGAAATTATAATTTGAACCGCATCATTATGGATTTGCGCATTTGTTTTTAGTACAGATTGCATAATTTAATACTGTATACCATTTCTTGAAATATCACTTCGAAAAAAAAAAAAACCCAGAAATTTCTAAACCGTAAGTTTTCTGCACAGGAAAAGTGAGTTCGGTGTAGCTGATCCGAATGCACGGCATGAACTCTTCATACGGAATGCAAAGGAAGGATTAGATATTACCCGAGGTTAGTTTCGATGCTTTCCACGCATTTCAATACACTTCTTCAAAAGAGGAGGGGTATAGAGATAAAGGTTTAAGGATTGGCGGTGGGGGATGGAAGAATAGTTGTTGGAAGAGAGAAGTTCGTGATACAACTCTTCGTATTATCGATTCCAAAACTTGTTTCACGATCACCTTCCTTCCCTTGCAGCGAATTTAATCGGCGGATTCTCGAAGGCCTGCGTAATTCAGCCGTCTAGCAATTTAACGTTTTAAAACCAGACATGAGTTATGGAGAAGGTTTATAGCTTAACGGTCAGTTATTCCTTGTTAATAAACTAATTCACTCATTAGAAGGACCATCTGGTAAGGCTGTTTTAAACTGAAAAAAATTATTCTCCCAGTGCAGGCGCTAATATTCTGTAGGTCGTAAATACAAACACAAACGTTTATGTTAAAAATTAATATATATTAATTCATATTACTTCAATGCTTCTTACGTTTTAAAGGCGAGTTTTAAGACATTGTAATTTAGACTAGGCGAGTCAAAAATGTTTGACTCATTTATGAGAAGAATTAGGAAATCTAAATATTTCTCCGTTCTCATAATTCATGTTGTAGAAATTGGTTAGGAGCTGGCAATAATTTCAACCAAATTCCTTCCGTGGAATATTTTAACTTAAGTTTTTCCAGGGGATTATGTATTCAGAACTTGACTTCATGGTTACAATAGAGGAGATCATACTCAATTACATTAATCTCAAGCCGGCATGAAAAGAGCGCATAATCTATTAGTTTTCTTGGCGTGCATCTTCAGTATGAACTCCGTCACACTTAACCAATGAAACTTCAGGAAGGACATAAATGTGACTTGCTGCGTAATTGCAAGAGGCTATCAGATTCTATCAGAGCATAGGAAGATATCAGAGGGGGCATTCAGCCTACATCGACATGTTAAATCAAATTTCCTATTTTAATATTTTCAACCTGCACGGAACTGAAGAAATTGAGTGTCAACAATCGCTTCCGTATTTGAATATCCCGTTTCGGCGAAAAATAACTCCGCTTGTATAGTGAAATAATGTGATTGATCAATGGAACAGCGTCAATATGGACTCTGCAATCCTTGACGCATCTAATATGGTAGCTGGAAATCCCATGCTGACGGAATATTATTTATAGGGAATTCCATCCTATCCTGTGATATGCTTTGGATAAAGTGAGGGTCACGTTATGAACCACAATGTAACCACGCATCCTGTTAACTTTATAAATATGAAACGACTACAGTAAAAATTTCCACCCTTTTCACAACCACCTGATACCGCTCCTTAAGAGAATTTGTTTGTTGGACATAGCCATTCAACAACGCATACTGTACCATGTTTCGTTGGATCGGTTTTGAAACAGGACCTAATTTAGTGTACACTTTGTATAATGCAATCATGGTAATGCATTGGAATGTCCTTTTCCTTCAAAACTGCCTCAATTCGACATGGCTTGGAAGAAACCGTATTTCCGACCAGACAGTTGAGGAAAACAACCTCCGCCAGCGAAGGATATTTGCTTTGAACACACATGCGCTCCTTGGAGTTAAAATCTACGGATTGCCAATGTAGCATTGTAAGTCTGTTATGCTTCTTCAACCATTATATGGAAATAGATCCTTAAGGCATGAAGTATTGTGCTGCTGGAAGGAGGCCTGTATAAGTCGGGGAGGCCTGATCAGCAACGATTCTGACATTTAAAGATTGCTTTACGGACTTTATTAAACCAAGAACCTATGAAAAAGCTTACAGTAAAATCAGAACGTAAAAGTGACGTCTTCGGTCTAGTTTCGTTGTTCCCATGTCCATTTTAGGCTCTTATTTTCATATATCGGCCGACGGCGTCAAAGTCGAATGTTGGTTTTATAATACTATATGCACCACTTATAAAAATCAAACTACTGGTCACAATTTAACAAACTTTGCTACGAACATACATTAGTATTTTTGAAACGTGGTGACCTCACAGCAATGGTGTTGGAAGTGGTCGCCGTTAACATCAAGACATACTTCATGTTACGGAAGGTAGTCACAGCGTCAATTTCCCGCCGAAATGGTAGACTCGCCCAAATTGTATTTTTCTCACTGTCTTTCAGGTAAATTTTGTTACTCGCGATAGAGGCAGGGGAGGGATAATCTTAGAAAATGGCATCTGATATGAATTGTTACGGAGACCAGAATTGGATGTTAGAAAGTTAGTCGATGGGTAGCGCGTTTTAGTACTGACGACAACAACGTGAAAGATAGGCCACGGCATGCAGGTTAGTCTCGTCGCTGTTGGAAAATAATGTGTTGTAGCTATTTATGTGTGATTTTCATTATATGGCTATGTAATACGTATATGAACAAAGGCGATTACGACCTAGACTGTTAGGCTTACTCTTAAAAAGTTAAATAGACCACCGACAGATTTAAATAACTCGAAGAGTTTATTGAAATTAGCTTAATGTCACTGGTCTCGTATAGAAAAGAAAAGGTTAAGCGCGAAGCATTGCCATAACCATATTTAGACTTTACAGACGGCAATTGTACTTAAATTCTATGTGTTCTAATTCATAACTCGCCAAAGGATATTTGAAGAATTTAAGTAGATTTCCCTAATATATTGAAGGAATGAAAACCGTTGTTAGCAGAGTGTAGCTTAAGGGAGAGGGAGATATGCAATAAAGTAGGAGCCATAATGGCTCTACGAGTAAAGCAGGCGTGGTCAAGTAGCGGCTCAAGAGCTGCATGAAGCTTATGAATTAAAAAGTGTGACTCGGTGAGGACAGTTGGCGATCGTTGATTTTAAAGGGGAAACTAGTACCTAAAGCCGCAGTAAAATGTCTTCATCCGATAAGTGGTTTCACTATAGACCAGGAAGGATAAGCAAGGATGTATGTGATAATGTTCTTAAACCCAATCCCGGCTTTCGCAGATTACAAAGCCAACTTTTTATGGCTTTTGAATTCTGTATGCTTGCTCATTCGTGGTTTAAAAGGCAGAGTCCAAGCAACATTGACCCTCGTTTTAACGCCACCTCGGAAAAAAATTGTGAGAACGTAGTCCTAAAGTCCTAAAGTCCATCTGATTGAGAAAGGATCATTAAAAGCGCGCCGGGTCTTCGTTTTTACACAGACTACGACGATTTAAATATTAATAAAGGATAAATAAATCGTTACGCTATGGCAGTTTTGACTTTAAAATAATAGACTACTGTTTACATTCTGCTTTTGCATAGAATAAATTAAATAAAATAAAACTGCATGAATTTAATATAAATTCTCTTTACAGAATAGGCTGCTTTCTATTTGTTTATCTTAATAGCGATTACGGAACAAAGCATATGCCGGCACGGCGGTTATATTTTTACATCTTAATGTTAACGTTCTTTGTTATTCAAATGAGTGCATGGGCAACAAATTCGAAAACAAAATTGATAAAACGAAAGCTCACGTAAATTTATTGAGCGTAATATTTTTCTAAGCTAATTATCAATTAATTCCTTTTTTAAAAAAAACTGTTTCTTTGAGTCGAAGCTTTAAATTATTCCGTAGAAAGCGTCTGATCATCTTCAGTCTTGAAAGTAAAATCGTTAGCGATAAAGGAGAGAGAGAGAGAGAGAGAGAGAAGCCTAGTCTTTTAGACCACCAGAGCGAGACTCCAGCTACTCTCCTCCTTCTTCTGTCTCCTCTCCTCCCTCCTCCCCATTATCTTTTAAGAGGTTCTTGTGCTTTGTACCTTTGCTCAACCAAAAGACCCTTTTTACAAGCTGAGCCAGGTTTACTTAACGGCTGTAGAGGATGTGTTGCGGTCATTCAGTATTCCTCCGCCATCATCTTTGAGCTTTTTTTTTCTCTTTCTTTCTCTCTCTCTCTCCTTTCCCTCACACAACCTCCTCTACTCTCCTCCATCCGACGAAAGTGAAGTGAAAAGGAACAGTTGTCCTCTTCTAAGTACACTTGGAGAATCAGAGGGAGGGATTCCCACCATACCCTCTCCATCATTCTATTCCCCCCCCCCACCCCCACCTTTCTTACCTACCATCCATCCAGCGTCACCTCTTTTCCTTTCCACTCTCGTTGTTCTCTCTGCTCCTCTTTCGGCGGTGCGGTGGCTGCGCAAAGGCGCTCTTCACACCATTGCGCTTTGGGCCTTGCCCTTTTTTTTTATTTTTATTTTTTAAATAAGAAACACTTTCCTATACTCGTTCAAAATTTAATTCTTATATTAATTGAATGGAAAACTTTATTTCATCTTATCTTTCCTTGAAATTTATATGATATAGAAACTTTTAAATTTCATAGTTTTATTTTAAGATTTTTAATTGAGTAATAGATATGAGTGTGATGACTCGGATCTCTACATCATTAAACACAGATGTAAGCAGTTGTTCAATCACGATGCAAGTGGAAACAGAACCACTCTCCATACAAAGTTACCTCACCGAATTGAATGATACAACATGGACACATTTAGAGCTTCACATAATGCAATTTAGGATCAGCATGATGGTCAATATTGCATTTGGAATTAACGAAAGAAGAAACTGGTCTAAAAAGCAATGTGGTAGACTTCAAGAAATTAATAAATGAAATTTAATTCTCCAAACATAAGGTCACGATATTATTTGAAAAATGGAGGGAAAAATTCTGCGACCTAGATTTGAAAAAAATAATATCATGACGATAGACGTTATTATAACCACTGCGTTTCGGTAAGAATATCATTATCACAAGTAAAAATACATAGCAAAACCTCTCTATCAATAGGAAGGTTGGGGGGGGGGGGATACGCATTATCAAATGGTTAAACTCAGATGGGAAGTCAGCCTATGTGGATCATCTTAACAAAAACTTTCACTGCATAGGCTCCATAGAAGAGTAATGTCTATCATTCGTTATGAAAAGACCATAAGAAAATTCTTATCTATGAAGCTATCGAGATTTAAAAGTGCGTAAAAAAATTGTCATACTAAGTTACTGATCAACCAATTGAGCTTTGGCAACGAACCCTATTAGATGTTTTAATTGATTATAATGAGGAAACCAATGTATTGATAGAAATTCCTGTTATTACCCAATACGCCTCCCACTGCTCCTTCTTAATGTAATATACACAAATCGGTATGCGTGTCTTGTGCCTTAACATCATTAGCTTAAGCATTGTGGATGCTTATAGCATGTAAGGTATTCCCCCCTTCCTATTGATAGAGAGGATTTTGCTCTGTATTCCCTGTAGTCTTATGCCGTGATGAAGGTATGCTTACAAAAAGCGTCGGCTGTAATAAAGTCTACCAAGTTGGATTTTAGTTCAGTTTCTTCTATTCATTAGTCTTCAGGCTTCCAATCTGCTATGTCTTCAACGTACAGAATTCCCTAGCCTGGGCGTCAAAAAAGCCGGTTTTCATTTCGGATTAGATTCCTAAGCTGTCATAAGTATGTTTATAAATGTCCATTATATTCCATTTGGCAGAATTTTTTTTTTAGAAATTTATTTTAGCTATTTAAATTCACTAAAACTTGTATAGTTAGAAAGTAAGAAAACCTTTCTTTGAAATTGCTACGCTTTTAAAGGCAAATTCTATGGCCACATACAGTACGTACAAGTTTCTTTAAAACGAAAGGTAAACCTTTGTATTTATCGAAAACAATCACTTAGCATTTATAAACATTTTCAATTCGAACTCAAAATTTACGAAAAACGTTCATCCCCCTCCCTTCTGCCATTTTTTACGTTCGCCATTTTTCTGGTTCGTTGTGACGTCACAAGGTAGGAAGGAGTGCGAAACAGCTTCGAAAACATGAATTGCGGTATCAGTGTTTCTATCCAAATAAAGAATAGTTTGTACGGGAAACAAGTCAGCGAAATCCTGCGATGTATACAGTCGTTCGAGACTAGAATCGAAAGTACTTCTTCTATCGTCAGGAAATGACGTCATTTTCCTCAAGAGTAGGGAGTGGAGGACCCTCTTTTTTTTTTTTTTTTTTTTTACCGAGGCATTTTTTCTTAATGCATTATTAGGATAAATCGAAACATTTTTATCTGAGGGGCAAACAGCGATTTTTCAGGGGCTCATATCTCGGGTGCTATTGCGTGTAGAAACAAGGGATCAAGTGTTTTGGATAGGCCTTGGGCCAGCGATCATTTGTATGCACATCGGAACAATTGGCGTACTGTAGTTATGGTCAGAGTCTGAACAGGGAACCATGCCTCCAGCGTAGGCAAATTGAGAAAATGGGTTGGTTCCTTTTGCATTTGGTGTGGTTTAGGGTGTGTCTTAGGGGACTTGTGAAGGTGCCATTAGTTCATGAGAAAACCCCAAAAACATGATTTTTTTCTTTTTTTTTTATCCAGCCGGCCATTTCTATGCTTTAAATGCTTGGCAAATGATTCCCCTTTTTACCATACATTCTTAAGGCATTAACCTAAACGGCATCTTTTTTTCGTGCAGAAATCTTTATCCGTTGCCGAGATACATGTGTTCAAAATTACCCTACTCCTGCACGCAGTTTTTTTTTTATGCACGAAAAATCATGTGAGGCGCAAAGGTAGTATAAAGTGACACAGCGCGTAGAGGGACGATGTAAAGTGTCGCCGTTGTCATCATGTAGTATTTGATGTAATGAAATGTTTTCTGTAAACATTGCATATAATATATAAACCATTAAAATTAAAGCTGCTATTTCTGACTTTTACATTCACAATACACGATGTGCGTGATAGGGTAAAAGGTGGGAACCAGCTATAAAATGCTCCTATCAGAGCACAAAAAAGGCGAACATGTCCTTAAGGTAAAAGACCCCGGGGGGGGGGGGGTATCAGCTCCCTCATTCCACCTTTCTCAGCACCTTCAAAAATTTTTCCAAAAAATTTTGGCATGCGAACAAATTCGCGTTTTTTACACACTTTTATTTAGCTGTGTGTCTGTCCGGGTAAAATCTTGTAATCAATATTAAACCAACTTCCCGGCAAGTTAGAGAGCTGAAACTTGATACACATACGCAGGACCGATGACAATGCATGTTAAAGGAAAAAAAATTCAAATCGGTTCACTGGAACGCGTTCTAGGGCGCAAATTCATTTCAGTCGTCCCTCCACAAGTCGGCAACTTGTTTGCAGATTTCCGGAGGGACGATTGTTATACAAATCATTGTAATTGTTAAACCAAACTATTAATTTTACAAATTAATGTCGCCGGCTGGAAGCACAATAAAAGTGTGGTTTGAAAAAAATCTTTTTTTGTCTTAATCTTGTTTATACATAATGACAACCAAGAACCTCTTGTCCACAACGATTTATTGGGTCTTGATTTTTATTATGTCATTATCCACAGTAAACTCACTCTTTTCATCATTTGTTTATACAGACAGACAGAGAGAAGGAGCAAGGAGAGGAGACATTGGCAGGAGGAGATTGGTGATGAGAGATAGAGACAGTGGTAGAAATGGACTTGAGAGAACAGATGATGGTAGTGGGAAAGATTGAAGGAGATAGTGACAGTAAGTGAGAAGATAATGGCTGTGAGAGAGGAGACTGTGATAGTGGGAAAAAGTGAAGAAAACAGTAGCTACATTCAAAAACTCCGTGCTATTCGTGTTAACCGTGTCTTGTTTTAAAAGTTGACGTCACTTCCTGCACGAAGCGTCTCCCATGTTGCAAAACGCCTAGCACGGAGCACGCATGCGCATTGTGGCATTCCGAATCTGTCTCATGAAAAGCTGTAATGGCAGTTAAACGTCGCTTCGCTAAAAATTTTATAGTTATACGAATTAATTGCGCCATGAATAATTAGTGCAGAAGGAATTCTATTTGTTCAAGAACATCGGTTATGAACCGAAACAAGAAAGATACAAAGTTATTTTTGAAAATCAGAGAAGACTGGGTCGTCATTAAAGCGCCTATCGCTAAAAGCTCCACTATCCCCATCTGGCGGTAAAAATTGTAACCCTGATCGTAATTAGGATTTCGCTGTGTGAAAACATGGATTTGTCGAAAAAGCTCGATTCACCTTGAACGTGTGTAAAATGATCATGATTATGAATTGTAGTATGAAAATGGTATTCGTAGACGTGCGAAAGCTTCACCAATTAGCATCTTTTTTCGAATAGGCATAGAATTGTTGATTCAGCTACGTTTATGCTCGATTGCTAAACTGTGCACGCCGTCTGCCAATCGTGCTCTAAAACAACACGCGTTCATTCAAAAATTACCTCTAGCACGGGTCGTGCTTTAGCTGAACACGACACGCTTAACACGACTAGCACGGAGTTTTTGAATGTAGCTAGTGGAAGTGGTAAAGAGTGGAGGAGCCAGTGGCAGTGAGAAGAGAGAGAGACAGTAACAGTAAGTGTAAATAGTGGATGTGAGAGAGGAGACCATGATAGTGGGAAAGAGAAGAAGACACTGGCAATGAGAAGAGAGTGAGACAGTCGCAGTGAGAGAGGGAGACAGTTGCAGGAAAACATAATGAGACAACAGTAGTGGGACAGAGCAATAGAGGCAGTGCCAGTGAACAAGAGTGACAGTGACATTTACTGTTATTTATTAGTTCACAACCACGAATCACTGTGAGGGATGTTGTGAGAGTCAGATATGGACTGGAAGGAAGCAAGTGGATTGCAGAGGTGCGATGCATGTTAAAAAAGCTCGAGTTTGTTCTCATGCCAAAATTTTTTGGGAAAATTTTTGAAGGTGCTGAGGAAGGTGGAATGAGGGAACTGGTACTCCCCCTTTTCGATCAGGGTCTTTTACCTTAAGGACATATTCGACTTTTTTGTGCTCTGATAAGAGCATTTTACAGCAGGTTGTTATATACTTTATTTTTTAAGCATCAGACATTAATGAAGAGTAATAGAGAATTTACCATTGAGACTTACTTACTTAGACTATCTTACAGTATTGACTTTATTAGTCTTTTAGAAAAATCCTTATTTCCCGATATTAATACATTCAGTTTCATATTGGATTTCTGATTTTGGAAGGATGGAAAAGTACAGCTAGAGATGGCACCACTTGTCAAGAATGTTGTTCTCGTAGAAATCATAATATTCATGATAAGAATCGTTTTTAAGAGATGCGAGCATATTTTCAGTTCAGCGGAGAAAAGTTGCATTTAGCTTTAGTATTTCAATTAATGTTGCTTCTAAATACGCAAGAAAAGCATTTTTAGGTCAGTAAGGAAAATTTTGAAATGTTTTTAGGCTTTTGGGAGAGCGAGGAGTCGAAAAAAAAATCAAAAATAAATTGCCTCAGCGATTTGATGGTTGATGAGACGGAAGAGAATAACGATCGAAGTCCTTCATCGGATTTCATGTAAAAAATTCCTTCGTTAGAGAGTGAATGAGTTTGTAAAATTGAGGGAAAGCTCCTGGCTTGGGCGAATGATTCAAATTTTATTTGTATTGATTGGCCGAAGGTAGGCCTCGCATGCTTGCTAAATTGATTTCTCTTATGAAAAAATGAAAAACCCGGTCGATTATGTTAAGTTGGTCTTGGGAAAGAAAATTCCTACTCTCGTATTTCTTGGCTTGTCAATAGGATAAGAATACTCTCTGAATGTGAATCGGTTAACGAGGATTTCAAGATAAACAGCTAATAGATTCTCCTCAGTAGCAAGCTCTGTGTTATTTTTAAAGCTATACGCAACAATTACCACTTTGAAGATACTGTTTAATATGTAGAATCGTGAAACTTTAAAATGCATTTTCCCCCACACTCTTCTGGGAATATAAAAGTAGATTTCGGCTTCCGTTTCTGTGGTTCTAATCCTTCCATTTATATAAACCGATCAGAGATTGCTAATTCCCCGTTACGTATTCGAGATAGGAGGCTCAAGTGTTTGAAAATTCATCGATTTCCAACAGTTTCGTCATCAGCTTCAAATCGATCATCATATTTGATAGGTTTCGCTTTTGAAATTTTTATTAGCGTCGAATTTTAGAGGGTTTCGATTATCTATCAAGTTTTAATGATAGAATCAAATCCATAGGATCAGCAACTCTTTCTCGATGTTGTTTGGTCTGTGGTTTTGAGGGTTTCGAGTGTGTTTATCAAGTAAAAAGAAAACATATCTGGAAACGCCATTGATTTGCGATAGCAGTTTTTTTTTTCTTTTGTTTATTTTGTATCGTTATTGCAAATAAATAGCATTGAGTTGAAATAATGACAAACTGCACGCAGGATGGATTTTTTTAAAAAAAGAATATCTTCAAGCAGTATAAACCCGATATAAAATAATATAATTGCGCGTAATAATTGTGTAATAAGGTGGAATTGTGTAATAAAAGCTTTGATTGCGTGTTCTATTAATGTTTATAATCGCAGAATGAGATTTCTTTCTAAGGGTCGTACAAATGAAAACGAAAATTATTTATTTTAGCCAAAGTGTATACAAGGAATTTAAAAATACTCTCCAAATGCGTTAAGGCATTTATCCCACTGTTGAACAAAGCGTGTAATTTCTTTATGGAAGAAATCTTTCGGTTGCGTGGGAAACCATTCCAAAACCTCTTCCTCACTTCATCGTCCGACTGAAACCTGCGGCCTTTCAGATGTTACTCGAGATCCCCAAACACGTGAAAGTCACATGGGGATAAGTCAGGGCTGTAAGGTGGATGCTGCGCGTTGTCGTGGAGAAGAAGCACTTCTTCTGTAAGAAGTCCAGGACACTTGCATTTAATGGCCGCGTGCAGTGCCTTCAATGTTTCCCCATATCGTGCTGCGTTAACTGTGATGCCTTTTTTCAAGAAAGTCCAGTAAAATCGGGCCTTTGCGATCAAAAAACACGGTCAACATCATAATGCTTCCACTGACGACTTTGACGTTTGCTTTCGGGCTGGAAATGAAAGCACCAAGTATCATCCCTTGTAACGATTCTGTCGAGAAAACTCTCTCCTTCCTGTTCATAGCGAGTCACTTGTTGCAGGGACATGGCCATTCGAACTCCAAGTTGTTCTGATGTCAAATGATGCGGGACCCATTGTGCCTGATAATAGAGTGAACAGTTCCACGACTAAGGCCAGTTTTAGCAACCACGACATCGAATGTCACTCTTCTGTTTTCCTTTAAGACAGCGTCTATTTTGGCTTTGGAATCGTCCGTGATGGCGCGGTTTGCTTGTCCAGGTCGTTGATCATCATTGCAAGATGATCAACG
>JAHWFO010031644.1:500195-512913 GCA_023313115.1 Rhysida immarginata
CTTTGAGATATCTGCCATGCTACCAGACTTTTTTGGACACCCTGTATAATATAGATATAATAATGAAAAAAATTCAGTGCGTTTGTGGAGGGTGGGGCTTGTTACTAAAAGTGATTGTTAGTAGGAGGTTTCAAATCAAGCAATCAAGCAGATGCCTTAGAATAGTTTTTCTTTTTCAACGCGGAGTGATACCAGCTTGAGCATGCGCAGTTCGTTTTTAGTTCTTAGATAGCAGAACTGGACTATATCTCTGATTAGACGTATGGAGAATTGTTTACGGAATACGGTATCTGTGCCTGAAAGCTCTTGGGATATTTCATTACAGATCGCTGACCACATTATTCTGCTGCATCCTTTTGCATGTTTTTTTTTCAAAATATTATCATAGAAGGCGCAAATTCTTTATACAGCATATGCATTATGCAATTATCGTCTGCCTAAGAAAAGAATGTGCTCTATAACTTAATTGGCCACACAATATAGAAAATTTTTGTGACAACAGTGGTTACCATATCCTTAATTCGAATGCAAAGAGTTTTAGTACAACTGTGAAACAGCAGTGAATGCGAAATATGCGAATAAGTTCGAAGCAGTTTTCTTTTGTTCGCATGCGAAAGATGCGAAAATGCCGCAAGCAGCCGCTGCCCTGCTACATGAAAATATCAACGGCATTTGTAAAGAACTGGTTGAAGCATTTTGCAGACCACAAAAAAGTTGGTGACCTACCGGAACGTGGCGTAACAAGAAAGACCACTAAATAACAAGACCTTCATGAAGAATCTACAAATAACCTTGCGGGAAGGTTATAAAAAACTGAGACCTAAAGGTACTCTATTGTCTCTGTAGATATGAAAACTAGTTTGCGGGAGAAATGCATAAAATAGCGAAGTATGCTGAAGAAACCTCTTCTATCTTAAAACCATGTGAAGGAACACAAGTAAATATGGATCATGATTGGGGCAATGTGGTTTTCTCGTATGAATCCTCGTTTTGGTCATGTGATTCCCCACGTCGAGCATGGTCATTCCTTACAAACACAACTTCCCATCCTATGTAGGTACATGTCTGGGATTGGCTCTCAAAAAATGGATTTGGGAATTTGTGCATCTTTACTGGAAACCTGAACGTTCAAAAAATGATCTAAATCGACAAAAAGAGTTCGAAGGTTGTATGGAAGGGCAAATACAAACTGGGTTCTTCAAGAGGACAATGTCCCGAAACATCGTAGTAGGTTGTGCACGCAGTGAAAAGCACAACATGATATTGCACAGTTAGAGTGGCCGTCTCAGTCATTGATGCCAATCCTATCTGGAGTTTGTCTTCTCATTTTACAGAAATAAACATGTTTAAACTTGTAGTGCACACTTTTTTCTTAAATACCCATTCCAAATATGTACGTCATATTTTTTTAGAGATCAATTTTCCTTGTAATTTTTTTTTAGTTACGTATTCGTGAACAAATTCTTTTAAGTTATTAGAAACAGTAATATTTTCAGAAATAGGAGATTTATTTATGGTTTGCAGATAAGAAGCTTTAGATGAAATGGTCAAGAAAAATATTTTTGCCATTGCCTTAATGGATTGTGACTGAAAAATTACACTTACAAAAAAATAGCCAATAGAATTGTTTTCCGTCTAAATATAGAGACCATTATCCCTGGGAACGTTCTGGCCAAAGTGCAAAGTGACACTTAGAGACTAGGTAAGGAGGCGTTGTCGGAAGTACTTTGTCCCCTGATGCATCTCTCAGGTGAATTAAATCGAAGAGAGCGAGCGAGGCGGAGAGGACCATTCATTGGAAGGCTGAAGGTCCCCTCTTGGCCCCTTCCCCATCTCCCTTTCGTCTAAACTCCCTTACCATCTGCTAATTGATTCATGGCAGTGTCTCTATCCTGTCGGTTCAATGATTAACTTAGCGTTCGTGGCACGCTCCGATCGATGTTAGCACGAAGACGCACAGGAAATTGGGATCGGCGCCGTGTCAGGGTGAAGGAGGGAAGGAGCAACAGCAACCGACCGTCGATTCACGTGATGGAGCACCTCGTGGCCCCGACCGACGGAAGAGGACCCTTCGATAGGGCTCCTTTCCCCACAGACCATGAAATATTTAGGGATATAAGAAGACGGTAAAAGCCAATAAAGTTATTTTATAATGGTGCTTCCAGTGAATAGTGAAATTAATCACCGTTATTTTTCATCAGTTTATTTTTTTTCCTTTGAATAAATAAACTTTGAATAATAATGGGATCTAAAAGAGTCCCAAAATTCGGTCGTAAGTATAGTTAGGTTAAATAGTAATGAAACATTAGACTACGGTTTGATTCTTGTCAATTTAGATTAGAAAATTCGTTGTTATAGTGAGGATATTAGGCGATAATTTTCTATGGCTTCATCATGTGAACATAGAGCAAAATCTAAAAATTACTTTTTTGTTTTTCTTTAAAATTCATAAGATATCTTTTCATAGGTTTTGGAAATATTCTAGATGCATCATTCCATTATATAAATCATTACAAAATAAAATCTTTTTAAGCACACATTTTTAGTTTATAAACTGCACTAAAAAGTAAAAAAATAATGTTTGTGCCTCTTATTTTTTTTAAATTTATGAATTCCTATTTAAATAAAAGGCACCTAAATTTTTTTTTATTTTTTTATTTTATTCTTTTTAATCTGGGGTTTGCCATGGAAGAAAAATACCAGGAAGCGAAACGTGTACTGATTTAATGCATTTAATTTTTGAAGCCAGTCGCCAACTGGCCGCTGGCATCGGAAGCTCCATACCGTTGGGAATTATGCGATATCCTAAAAGAGAATGTATTATACGAATTTGTGGATTTGTTTCCACATTGTTGAAGGCATTCTGTGGTTAGGTTTACTTTTCTTAATTGAAATTCTTGACATTTTGAACATGTCATGATTAGGAAATGCCCACATGGACTAGGAAAAACAAACAGTTATTTGCACGGAAATATCCTCGAGTCAATCAGGCGATATGATGAATAGTGTCAAAATATTTGTGTTTATTTAATAACAAGGGAATCCCTCGAACATGTATGTCACAGATTTCCACCAAATTGAAATATGTTACACAATTGAAGCTACAATAGATGCTGGCAAAATAAGAGTGCGAAATTTTGTTTCTTTCAAAATAAACCACGAAAACGAAAGAATTTGAGCACACATAGTCATACAAGGACTCCATTGTTAAAGCGGTGTATGTGTATTGATGCGCTTAACGGAACTTCTTTCTTCCACTACTCAGCAATAAGCACGAATCCACTTCACGTGAAATCAATGGAAGTAGACAGCAGCAGAGACAGTTGAATGGCTTCTCAAGTTTCTAAACAAACTTAATTTTTAAAAATAGATTATTATAATTAGCTAATTGCCTTCCAGTAAAAAATATCTAGAGTAATTAATAACCATTTCCTTAATTTATTATTTGATTTTATTAAGTAATTCGGTAATCAAACACGCGGCTGGCTTCATGTGCAACGTCGAGTAATACGTTGCTTTGGTGAGGGGGTATGTATCGCGGTGCTTTATAATTTTAAATAAAAATAGTATTCATGGATGCCTACCTCATCTTATAAATTATTTCGAGACGAATAATTGTACAGCAAAATTAAGGTTTTATGCTTAATAACAGTGCTCTAACTGCAATTCTTTGGCGACCGCTGCTAACGATTTTGCTTTTCCCTCTTTCTGCCATGTTTGTTGAACTCTGCGCACTTCCGGAGTGCTCCACTGCCGCGCAACGCTATCACTTCCAGGGTGTGCTTGCGCGCAATAAAAAGGCTATGTGGGGTTCCCTTGTAAGTAACGTCACTAAGATTAGTTCCGACGCCAACATCTAGATGACAACACTGTAAAAGCACTCGAAGTTTCCTTTCCTGGTATTATTCTTCCATGGGATTTGTAATTAGTTTTTAACCCATGCATTTGCTACAAATACGTGAAAACGAAAAATGCCTAAATAGATAGCCCACTACCCTAGTGGGGACGAAAATTAAATCGGCTTAAAAACATTTTCAGCTTTTTTTTTTTTAATTTTTTTTTTATTAATTAAACATATAGAGTTCACTTTGTTGTTCTCCTGAGCTGCTGAATGATGAGAGCAAAGCTCTCGAAAAGCGCTTCTAGTATCAGGTCGATTCTTTTCTATTCTTATTTTGTTGTGGTGAAAGAGTTTCTTTATTTTTATACCCTTAATTATCACTATCCACATAATTTTTTCCGTATTGTTTTAGTCTATTTCCGGTTGAACGTTCAATTGAAAACTACTTTCAGTAACAAATGATAAAGGCTTGTTAACAAACCTTTCATTAGGAAATTCACGTCTGGGAGTTACCATTGTTTTTCATCCTTAACAATTTATCAAACGACGTCGTCATAAATTTTTCCATGCTTGCGTGATAACCATTCAGTTGCAGGTTAATTGACAAGTTTTACAATGCTGCTCTGCCAATTTTTATAACCGCAACGTGGGTACTGTCAAGGCATAGCCCCCTATATTTGCTATCTTGAATTAATTTTTTTTTATTTACATAGCGATTTATTAAATAGTTGTACGTTTTATGAAACGTTCCCTGTTTTATTTCCATAAGCCAATAGATTTTAATTTTAGGTAATGGATATAATTGCTGGGGGGGGGGGGGGGGACGGGTTGTCCCGGGGGTCGATTTAGTTAAGTAATTTCAGGCGCGGCCAGCTGCTGGCTGGGTGACAGCCAGTGGCTTAAGGACAACTGCTGGGTGGAATGGCTATTTGGGGCACAGCTGTTGGGGGATTTTAGTCTGACCCATTTGCTGAGTGACCAGTGCTGGATGTCCAGCAGCTGGTGATAGCCACTGCTTTGTTCGTCCGCCAGCAGCTCTTCCATCATGAACCCCCCCGTGCTTCGGAGGGCACGTTAAGCCGTCGGTTCCGGCTCCTACTGTCATCTCGTAGCAGTCGTTAGTTACTGGGATAACGCAAAACTCCCTCGAAGGAGTAAGTTCCGCAGATTATCGTTCTGCGATAATCTACCCTCTATACAAGATAAGATAACGGATATAAACATCAACTCTCTCCTGTTTTTGTATTGAAAATATCACGTGCATACCCTCCGTCGTGATAACTTGAGCCGTCCCTAACAGTGCATTACAAATTTTGACACCAGAATGCGTACGCATATTTCGCATGTACAGTAAAATAAAGTCGAAATCGTCAATTGATATTTGACAGTGGCCTTTAAACCTTTAATAATTTTTTTTTTTTAAATTTCGAAACTATAAAATATTGTGCCAAATATTTGAACAACGGGAAGTGGGTGAAAACTTGATTGCAAGTTTTGAACGAAACAGAAGTTGGCCAACCCCTGAATATTAGCATGGGTATTTCCATAGATCCGAATAAAAGCAAGTGTAAGTTTACAGAGTCCTTTAGAAAACCAAATATTAACTCCACACAGTCAACTCATATTCTGCAATGATAATGTTAAAGGTATAAAAGTAAAAAAAAGTGTAAAAAAAAAGAAAAAAAAAAAAAAGTTTCAAGAAAGATTTAGGAAATCTCTGTACCAAATGCATCACGTAACGACCTCTTACACCAATAAGTAAGTAAATTTGGATTATTAAAACTGTACATAATCCAAATTTTTATGTAAATCAATTCTTTCCTGTACAATAAATTTATAAAATAAAATTAAGAAAAAAGTTATAATAAAGTATAAGAGTCCAGTAGAGAAGTACTGATACTCTTGAAATAATTACTGCGTAATGTGTTTTTGCTTGCCGATAGAGAATTTTTGAACGTGCATTCTTTTTAAAGGGAGCTTTATGCAAGTTTTAGAGCATATTTTAATTATAGCTTATGAAGTTATTTTAAATAAAATCTTTAGAGTTTCAACCTTAAGAATTAATATATTTTCATCGTGAATAAATTTAACAAACAGCACCCCGTTTTAATAAAAGTTGAAATCATGTAATTAAACATGAACTAGTATCAGGTTGTTGCAAAAGTTTCTTCCGGTTCTAGAACCCGTGCCCAAGAAGGGCTCGTTTTCCGAAGGGGGGGTGTTCATATTTTTTCAAACAAATTATTGCATTCGATTCCTGAATATCTTTGCTATATTACATCCAAGAATCAATTTTCTGACTATACATCTGTGAGTGCCATCAACGGTCTGAAATGGACCTTTCACGCGTGCATATTCGAGCAATAATCCTCTACGAGTATTCTGGAAAGATCAGTGCTGCGCAGTGTCACCGAAACATTTGACAACGTTTAGATGATGGCACTGTTATTTTACGTACAATAGAAGAATAGTATTGCCGGTTCAGACTCGGAGATAGCACTCTTCAAGATGCACCTCTCTGGTCGGCCAATCATGATTTTAGATGGTGATCTACGCCAAGCAATTGATGAAGATGACAATGTAACAACGAGGGAACTCGCAGAACAGTTCAAGGTTCACTTTTCAACCATTGCCCGGCATCTGCGTGAGCTGAATCTGTCATTCAAGTTCAATCGTTTTTGTGTTGGAATAAAAATCTGGAAAAAAACTTTTGCAACAACCTGATATTATCCTTTAAAGTTGAGTGTACGACAAAATCTATGGCTTGTTGATATAGTCTACATAAAGACCATTATATTTAAATTAAATTAAAAAAAATTAGAAACTAACATGGGTGGTTTAAAAACTAAAAAATAAAAAAATTGATTCCAGATGATGTGGTAAATGATTAGACTTTCCCATTGCTGAGTTATCGCAACAATCAAAATCATTGAGATTAAACTTCCAAATTTGGTCAAAAATTGAATTTAAGTCAAAGAAACTAAGACCTTCCGTGCGAACATTCACTTATTGAAAAGCATAATTAGGATATCTTTACTCAATTGTAAGTCATTTTCGATTGTCTGTGAAGCTGTATTGCAAGACGACAGAGAAATAAAATTTTCTGAATTATTGATTTAAGCCTCCGTTTTACGAAAAAATTGAACACATATATCCATTCCAGCCATGTTCGAATCAATATTTTATTTTAAAGTAAAGACTAACATGTAATATAAAGTCTACAACTGAATCGCTGTATTCCATCAGCACTGTTGATATTGATCTCCTTAGAGACACCGTAGTCTTTAAATGTAAATAAAAATTTCAAGAACTAGCAAGACGCGATTTAAGAATGAAAATAATCGATTCCAGATGAGTTAATAAACATTAAATTTAAGTCGTATCATATTCAAGGTTTCCAGGGTCTTGTTATAATAAATATGAATGAGGCTGGTCTAAATTTAAACAATACTAAATTTTACGCGTTTCGAGGCTTTCGCTTCATCAACGTAGTAAGCTCTTTCTTAATCTTTAATAAAATTTAGTATTTTTTTTAAAATTTAGACTGTCTCATTCATATTAAATTTAAAAATTCAGCAAATTAAAATTAACAAAGCAGCGGCCCGTTGAATTTGTTAATGTCCCTGTTTAAATTTCCTGATCTTTACAACAATGAGAGGTTTGAAAAAATCTAACGATTAGTGTCCAAACCATTTTCACTCAAAGATTTCCAGCCTCTGTTTGTGTAATGTTGCCCCATTATTAGATATTTAATCATATTGAAGAGGGCATGCGTATAAGGGACACGATTCAATACAAACGCGGAAAAACGCTAGGAGAAAACTTTTAAATGTTTAATAGTGTTAAAAACGCTTTCGTAAATTTTATATTTATTTATTTAATAACCCAACACGAGGCTGGAAATCTTTTTAACTTATGAAAAATGACAACATTGCAAATCTTAGTTGTTTTTTAGTTAGAACCAAGGAAAAGCATTTTTGCTGACGCAGAAGAAAAACCTCCCATCAAAAAATTTTAAGACATCGATTTCTTTTTAATCTTCTAAGAGTTCTTTAAGGAATCGATTTTTTTTCTTACTTTTAAATTTTGGATTGCTTTTAAAAATTCATTCACCCCTTAAGGTATCAAATGAAAAATTTGAGAATCTTTCTTTTTAATGGATGAGGAAATATAAGTATTCGGATTTTCTGTTCTGTGAAACTTTTAAAACAAATTACTGAAATTTTTTTTTTCCAAGACGTTAAGTTAAACTAAGGAAAAGCAACAAGAACCTTCGAATTAAATTTCGAAATTAAGTTAGTACACACCCACGTATATCTAGTTATGTATCGATAGACGGTTACAGTTGATTGGTTTCAATCATACTTGAATTGGTTAATGAAGTTTCAAGAAACTCGGACAATTGCTTTATGCATATAGCACAATACAGAAGTGTGCAAACAGGCAGTAGACCGAAGCTATATACAGGGTGTCCCAAATTGATGTATACACTCTTTGAAACGTTATAACTCAGCAACGAAATGAGATAGAAATATAAGATTTGTTGTATTTTATTCCTGAAACTTCCTTAAGCCCGTACATGTTCAAAATGTCCACCTTCTGCCACAGTACACTCCCAACACCGACATCGAACAGAGCGACATACCGACTGGATTGTAGCTAATGGAATATGATTGATGGAATATTCAATCTGATCTCTTAATTCCGTCAGTGTTTGTGGCGTACACCGTGTTCTATAAAGTTCCCCAAAGGTAGAAGTCGAGCTGGGTAGAAGTCTGAAAGTGCTGGTCGCTGGGCTCACTTATAGCTACTAGAAAAGACGGAGCTGTGAAAATGCAAATCATAAGGTGCACATTGAATTACCATTACATTAACAACTCCTCCTCTCCCTTGTAATTTCGCGCATGGTTTTCTCCATTTGACTCCATCAAGGTGTTTAGGGAACGCAGTGTGTTCATGGAAAATGTGGCATGTTGTTTCAGTGTCACTGCAGTTCCCAGTGGGTCAGCGTCTAGATCTAATCAATTTTGAACTCAAAATGATTGTAGGGGACACGTAAGGATCGGCGCGGTGAACGAGGAGCACTAGAGCTACTTTTTCTAATTCGCTTCTCGGCCCTTTACGTCCTATATCTGCCAGTCTCATTTTGATTACAATTAGCTTGTATGGCTTTCGCCTCGTATTCAAGCGTTGGCCATTTAACGCTGATGGCAGTAACTAATTTCAAAGAGATGAGAACAATTAGCGTATTCCCTTCGTTTGCAAGCCCTGGTTGCTGACATAATTTTGGTTTATTTAAAAGATTTGTCTTGGCAGTTTTCCCTTCACGTTATGGAACATCACATTATTTCGATTACACTTAGCTTCAGTTTAATAAAAATTATTCAAATATTGAATCGCTTATGTACAAATAAATATACGCACACTTACATGACTATTTCTTTTTATAAACTCCGTTTGAAATAGGTTGTCAAAAGTTTTCATTTAAGTATTAAAATTGTGATGGCTACAAAATACGCAGAAACCCATTCTCGCATCTATAAATTAACGATTTACGTTTATCTCCGCTATTGTCTTACTTGACGGATTGTTATTGTTGATAAAATGAATTGTTAAGGTGTTGTTTATAGGCGTGGCAACAATGTGTAACGTCGTCAAATCGAACTCTCCCACCTGCAATTACATCCTGCCAGTTCGGGGCGGGCGGCCCCCCCCTGCCAGGACAGGTTTATTTTACAAAAGAATTTTGTTCATGATATCGGTTATCATTGTTATTAGGCATATTTAAAGTAAGGAGAACAAAAATTCCGCGACTTGGAATAGAACTAGGGACCACGAGTATCCGGCTTGTTGCTCTTACTTACTGAGCCAACGCGGACACAGCTATACCGATACTGTCTCAACGTGTCTTGTGGATCCATGAAGTCTTACAGTAGTCTTTATGGAGGAGCAGGTCGACTCTATACTGTGTTCGCACTCAAGAGTGACCGCGTAATGGGCTTTGTGATTGGTTGATTTAATTTCGGCATCTCACTGCGCGCCAATGAGCGTGAAACTCGAACGCACAGTTTCTCCAGGCGCAATGTAATATTGGAAAGTTTAATTGGTGTGATATTGAGTTATATTAATCCGTTAATGACTTGTTAAAATTTAATTAGTATTAAATTGATCTTATTAAAATAGTTCAAGGTTCTAATGAAGTCATTTCAAAAGGGAATGACGGCTTAAACTTTTTCACAAACTAAGTCCGCATCGAGCGTCTATCTCCGAAACTAACGGACGTACATGCGCGTAAATTGGAACGATTAATGCGCTATGTATTCCTATAGTGCCCGGCCAAAAGAATAAGGAAACTGGCGCTTGCGTAAATGAAAAAAAAACTCGTTCAAAAGCGGAAAGGAAACGGGGCATTACTTTTTATTGATGCCAGGAATGAGTAATACCCCGTTTCTTGTTCGTTCCTAATTGGTTGAACGAGGTTTTTTCACTTAAGCGTGCGCGAGTTTCCTTTTTCTTTCGTGCCGGGCACTATAGTAAGCCGTCAAATTTTCGTGCAGATAGCTAGCATAGAAGCCGAGTTATTAGCTCATTTGTTGCGAATTTGACGTAATCACCTTTCAAAGTCATTTTTCTCGAAACGTCCAAGAATATTTTCGTTTCTTTTTGTCCTTAGGAAACGATCCTCCAAATAGCGCCCAACATTTAATTTGCACCCTGTATATTGATAGAATTGCTGAATTTTGAAGTCACTAATAAGGACAAGCATGAACAAATAAAGCTGCACGGTGCAAAAGACTCGTGCGAACACTCTCGCAAAAGAGTGATACGTCCAGACAGGTTGATTTAGTTCATTTTACTTTTTTACTCGTATATCAACAGGTGCGATGGGTCGATGAATATACAGCCACCGCTAACACTATCCACCTTCTTCGCCTTTCAGTTACCTTTTTCTCGGCACTCTTACCCTGTCGTCCAACGTGTGCGTTCAGTTGACAATGACAGATACATCCACCCGAAAAGTAATGACGATGAAACAAGTCGTTGAGTCGCTTAAATTGACTGGAATGAGAGACTGCACCCATTTCCTTCTCTTTCATTGAACAACCTTTTTCCTTCTTTCCTTACTGTGTGCTACGTGTGTTTATTTATTATTTTGTTTCTTCATATTTTCTGCTGCTTCCACAAAAAAAAGGAATGTGTAGTTGGAAGCGTATAATTTGTAAACGTTGCGTTATCTCGCAGAAGGAAGAAAAATAAATAACCCAGAAGAAGAAATAGGATATGAAAAACATCTTGTGAATATTTCTTGTAAGCGAATATATGAAGTCGGAAAAAGTATCAGATACCAAAAAGTACTTTTACTGCAAGGAATACATTAATAGAAAGAAGCGGCAATTTCTCGCGTTAATATCATTTAAAATTTGGTTCCTCGTGTTAAGGGAAGGTAGGTCAATTGCCTTCCTAATGTTCTGGTTGCGTTTCTTTCCTTATTACATTAAACATCGTTTCAAAGAGATTTTTATATTTTATTGGCAAGTTGATGTCGGTAAATTATTCATAGGCAGGCAATCAATTCGAAAAAGGATTTAAAAACAATTCGGTTATAACTCTGTTTTCGAAAATTTTCCATAAAACTTTGCCGTTTTCGAGTTAATGTAATTTTTTTATAATCATAAAGGAACTTGGTTATTATTGCATTTAACACATGCCAAGTCAAAATGATGGACCCGATGGACTCGGCTTAATGTGTGTCGGGTTACGCAAGGCGCTCACATATAACACCTGTGATGTGATGTGTTTGAAGTAAGCTTTCGTAGCATGTTTATTAGATTTCACAGAGTGAACTTCTGAAATGGGGTCCATCATTTTGACTTGCCCTGTATTGCTTTTAACAAAGCTTCTTAGAAACAACAAAAAGTCAGAATCTAAGGTTTTTATTAAAACCATCCTAACAGACTCCGCTCCCGAATCCACCTTCTTAATCGGTTGAACATTGCTCCCAAGCGCCGGCTTTAATATCTAAATTAATACGCTCATGCTCAATAGTTAAAGGATTTAAAAGATTGGGCTGTTCCGGTCCTCCCCCGAAATCTCATGAAACTTTACAAACGTTGGCAGCACTGATGCTTGCAAGCAAGCTGTCACAACCCCTCCCTTCTGCGGAGGTTGTTTATAATGCACGTTTGGTCGCAAGACCATTCCATGTGGACAGTGCAGATGACGTTCAATAGGCCGTATGATTGCCTCTAACAGCTACACAAGTTGCAGAAAGTTGCGGCATACTGCAAAGTTAAACAGCAGTTCTTGAGGCAGTAGGTCCCACTCTCGAACCAAAGTCCTAGGCGGTGGTAGCACAGATGAAACATGCTTGCTCAATGGGATTCAAATCTGGGGAACAAGGCCGCCAATCCATATGCTAGATGTGCTTTCGTTTCAGATATTCCTCCACGATGATGTGGAAAGATATAATGATGTTACATGGTATGGATCTAGTCCCTTGCTCTCTCCAGATATAAACGCGTTGAGAATCGCTCGAACTCACGAAGTCATCTGTAGACACTGCATCGAAATACACTACATGATCAAAGGAGTTGAGACACCTGCTGCTCTACCGTAAAGCCGCAAAAAGCTTCAATCAGTAGTGTGTAGGACCACCCCGAGCTGCTATCACTGCCTCCATCCTACATGGCATACTGTCCACAAGTTTACGGTATGTGTCCACAGGTATTGACCTCCATTCCTCGAGGAGTGTCGTGGTCAGTTCCTGGACAGATGTAGGGCGAACCATCCTGGATCTCACACGTCGTTCCAGTTCGTTCCAAAGATGTTCGATGGGGTTGAGATCAGGACTCTGGGCAGGCCAATCCAGTTCTTCAA
>JAHWFO010031644.1:513313-549084 GCA_023313115.1 Rhysida immarginata
ATCCAACCTTCATTGTCTCCATCTTGGACGTTAACAATCAACGTTTTTCCGTTTGTTGGAAACAATGGAGGTTGGATTGTTGCTAGCACCCCGATGGTCAGGTGACTTTTCCGCTTCCAGGTCTTGTTATCTCGTTGGCCTCGTAGTCATCCATCTTAGATTTTAACAATCAGTGTTTTTTCGTTTGTTGGAAACAATGAAGTTTGGATTGCTGCTCAGACTACTGTGATCAGGTGGCGTTGAGTGCCCAGGCCTGTCTTTCTCATTGGCAATGTAGCACGGTCTTTAGATATAAACAGACATCGAGCTTCAGACATTTTCCATTGTTTCGAGAAGCTAAGGAAAACAGATCGCGCCAGATGCCGCATAGATCCACTAGGGCCGAGCGTGACTTACCAACACCACCTACAGTCCGGGATTCAAGAGAAGACTTCCGAGTTGCACAATTCCACCACTACACGACAGAAACGTTTGGGCGAGCTCATTTCTAAAAAGGTTGGCAAAGGGGATATTGCAATTGTCATATTTTTCTCCGGCAATTGTTGTCTAAAGCACGCGCGCGACAAAAACAACGCAGACACGAGGAGAGACAACATGCGACGCAGGAGAAAAATATGACAACAATTGCAATATCCCTGTCCAACCTTTTTTAGAAATGAACTCACCCAAACGTTTCTGCCGTGTAGTGATGGAATTGTGCAACTCAGATGTCTTCTCGTGAGTCCCGGAAAGTAAAGATAAGGCCTTAGCATTGCATCATCAAACTTAGACAGACAATGTAACTTCCATTGTTTGCAGCAAATGAAATACACGGAACGGTTTTTCGTTTGTTGGATGTCCTGCTTTCCTATGCAAGTCATTTAAAGGACGGCGGTCTCTCTGATCTTTGAGCCACAGTTATCGCTTTCAGACAGACTGTGGACCATTTTTCTAACTGTTGATTGCTCTGGATATCGCACCTTTTAGCTGTTTCATTGTTTCGGTCGTAGCTCAGCTGGACCAGTCCATTTTCCATGCTTTTTCTCATGCTGATCAAGTTCCATGAATAGACTCACCTATCTCCTTAAATAGATAATTACACGCTCGAACATATGGCCTCAAACTATTTTGCATAATAACGGATTAAAACAAACTTTACATATATTTCACAGATGTTTCTAATTCATTGGCCAGTGTATGTAGTTAAAAAAGGGCGATATTTGTATGCACAATTTGAGTAAATAGACGTGCAAAAACTTTTTTATCCACATCCGAAGTATGGACTTAAAACTCGGCGAAAATGTTAGAATTTCACCTGCGAAATACAGGGTGATCCAAAAGTCAGGAAAAATCTTAAAACTCAATAATTCACACACGGATGCAGATAAGGAGATTGTGTTACACAGAAACGATTGAAATGAAGTCGGATTTTTTTTCCTGGAAAAAAAATTTTAATGTTAGAATTATTCGTTTTTTGACCAACAGATGGCCTTGTCATGTTACAGACATCAGTTTAATCACATTTTCAGACGGTTAGATGCCGGATTAACTATCTGCTTACAAATGTTCAATGTGCCGTCCATAATTCAGCAACACAGCCTTTTTATACCTTCAAAACGCAAAAGAATTTACGACACGCTCTTTGAATATCATTATCGTGCTTCCCTTTACATAATCGGCCGAGATCTCCCTTTACATAATCGCAATCGAATTTTTTTTTTCAGGTAAGGCTTGAGTGGGGCCGTGGACGAGAATGCATTTTGCAACAAATAATGATTAACTTTCGTCTTTGCTGCACTTAATGCAATCGTATTGCGGGTCTTTCGCTCCCACAAAGGATCGCAATACCTCTTGGTTAGTACTGAGAGCGAGTCCATTTATGTTTTTGTTCAGTTTGCTACTTGGATCAAACGAGCTTTTATTCAGCTTGGGGAACTTTCGGTCTATTTCTAGTTGCCTCCCTGGAAGTTGAAAATTGCCTTGACTAGAATGAATACAAGTTCTGCATACAGCATATGAACAACTAATTGCAGAGTAATTCTCCGAAAGGCGCTGGCGACGTGTAGTGAAATTGTTGCTGGACATCAATGCTGCTATTCTTCGTGGCCCTAAGTATGGGTCGAAATTGATTACAACATTCCTTTTAAAAATTTTAATTGCTACTTGTGATATGGATGATTCGCTACATTAAAAGACTGGTTTCATAAAGAAAATTGTCAATGTATTCCTTGGTCCTTTGCGATTTTATGCGTTTCAAATTTGCCACTCCGTTACGTATTACCGCCGCCAGATGGCATCGATTTCACAGAAGGAACCTAGGGTGTGTTTAAAAAGTCCGACCGGTCGCGAAATTTAGAAGCCAACAGTTCAGTCATACCCGCATTTTAAATTTTCTCCCGATTCGGACGACCCTCGATTCATAATGCGACCGGCTTTGGATTAGCGGTCCCAATTAGCGCGACCGGTCGCGTTATGAATCGAGGGTCGTCCGAATCGAGAGAAAATTTAAAATGAATAAAGCCAGCTACGTATGCCTGCATCGTTCCCGCGTCGATCGGACGTAGTCAAAATTTCGAGTTAGTCACTGGTGGCTCCGAAATGAGCTTTGTGACGGGCGTTGACTGGTCGCGACCGGTCGGACTTTTTAAACACTCCCCTAGTGGACGAATTGGAAGTGAGCGCAGCCCTGTCACTTTTTCGGCTCAGTGAAGTTAGCTTGCTGCATCTGCCATACTCACCAGATCTCGCAGCCAATGACAGATGGACTATGTTGAGAAGGATTGACGACTCTGTCAACCTCGGCTATCGTAGGATAATACTTTTAGATACGAATTTTTTTATTCCCCCCACATATTTCTAGCTTTTGTTCCACTTTTTAATGGGGATCCTTTGCTTTTACCTCCCATTGCATTTTCTCGATAAAACAAATAGTTTACTACTTAACCACTGGTTTAGGAGATAGCTGTTTAACAAATAGATACTACTGAAGAGCATGGATGAGATGGTAATGTGTGTCTTTTTAATTACCATTTAAAATAATTTTTTATTTTTTATATAGCCCCGCTGAAGAGCAGGGCATTAAAAAACTGATTCGCAGAAATTCAGAAGAATGAAATTGATCTCAAACCCTTCTTCTTATAATGAAGGGAAGTGACGATGATAATACATTATAAGGTTTATAGCAAATTCTAGTCTTGTGCTGGTTTTCCCACCCTAACTCGGAACTTCGCTTCACTTTTATTGGCTCCCCGTATTTAATTTCTGATTTACTAAAAACCATTTATAAAGATTATTTTAGTCTCATTTTTCTTTCACTTACACAACTTCAATTCACATATTCCTTATAAAAGATGTGTGAAATAAAATTCTTAACGCTTAGCACAGTTAACAATTTAAAGGAATTGTATAGCTTTCTGATGATATGTAGGGAAGCCTTCCATGCAAACTTAAGTTTGTGATTAACCGCTTAAAAACGAGTCGTGTGTGCATTGAAAATAAAAGACTGCGCCAATATTCAGGGTGGCCAAAGAAGTCTTTCCAACATTCTAGAATTTTAATACAAAGAAGTTATTACAGTTTTAGCTGCATTACTTGTCGCAAGAGAAAGAGTAACTCGTTAAGATTTTTATTTTACAATGTAAATACATTTCTACATGCGCACCCTTTGAATATCGCTTAGAATATCGTTCTGTGGGGGACAATTTCTCGCCATGTATTTTTTTTTTTTTGCAATATTTCTTGTTTTTAACACCAGCAACATCGTCAGTAATCCTTTTTCTCAATGTGCCCAGATCAGATACTAGTGTTGCAAACACTCTGCCCTTGACATGCGGGCCCCCCCCCCCCCCGCCAAAAAAGTCTAGGGGGAATGCCACAAATCACACTGCGCTTTCTCCTGAACTGACGCAGTTTTCAATTGTTTGCGATTGCAGCACCTCTTATACCAATTTAGCCACTACTTATAACAAAGGGAAAAAAACCTTTCATGAGTTAGTATTTCCAGAATCAATACATGGATTAGGTCTTAGGGCTCTCTTCCAAAACGTGTCCAATTACACAGAGATGGGATATTAGCGCCAGCTGTTGAGCGCTCACTGAATCGCTGTCAGCCCATTCTATTCATTTGACATGAATTCAATAGCGATGGTTTCTCAATTGGACACGAACCGTAGCATTGGGCAGTTACGAGTCCTAAGACCTTATCCATCTATTGATTCTGGTCTTTCTCTCGCGATAACTATTAAAGTCTCTTTGTAATAAAATTTTGTAATGTTGGAAAGACTTTTTGGTCATCCTGCATAAAATCTTATTGCTTATACTTCATTGGATCAATTATTTCTAAAACAAGTGGTATCCTTGCTGTCGAATCAATTTTTTTTTCAAGGACATGCGTAATTGCATGACAATTATGTCAGATTCCCTGTAACTAGAGCCGACTATGGCTTGAAGAGGTTTGCATTTCACTTCTTCCTTACCTCCATAGGATTGAAGTTGTTACAAAGAATGGTCATAAAATTTTTATTTTGTTGCACTATTATTTATCATTCTATAACGCAAAAAGAATTTTACAGAAATCAATCATAAGTTCTGGAGAAGTAGCCACGGGACAAGGCAACGTGCAAAGAAGCAGCAGCACCACAAAAAGAAGTAGCGTAGGGAACAAATGCCAGTAGAGTAGAATGCCAAAGGGAGGGATGGGAGAAGTGGAGGGGGTGGGTATGAACATGGGGGCGAGGACAAACAGATTCGGATGTCTCGCGGGTGAATGATTGAGGGGGAAACATCCTGCTTTGGTGTACGACTCCAGAATCAATTTACTGCTTGGTCTCTCTCCATCCATCACAAGGGCTAGAGTATCACATGACCAACGACAGCTTGGCTAGGGTTAACCATCCGACAACGCATCTTCTCCTCCACTGATGCACACACGGAACACGGGGGCATGGAGGAAAAGGATCTCACCAGAGGAGGAAAAAAAATGAGGCCGTTCGTTTTTTGTTTCTCTTCCTTTCCTTCGAAACGATATTTATATTTCTTACGTTGTTGTCAGGCTTTGAGATCCGTTGAAATTCCATCCCCCCCCCCCACCTTTGTACACCCCTTATTTGTTTTTCTTTACGAACCTCGCCCCTTTACTTTTCTATTGAGATTCTTTAAGTTTCTCCAAATATCGATCGTCCTTTTTCCTTGGAGGACTGAAAAATAGAATTAATATTGTTTATCATATTCTTAATGCTCTCCTTCTAGCGTTTGTGTTTGCGCTTTCCATTTAAATTCTGAATGTTTAAAACCAATACATACAACAGCTACAATTTTATTCCTATAACATTATTTGTAATGTTTTTTAGATTATTACTTTTCCATAAGGTCACTACTCCTCACCTGGGAGGTAAGGATAGTTTTATTAAAGATATTTAATTAGGCATCATTTCTTTTGGATGCTTTTTGAAAAAAAATATTGTTTTAGCAACGAAACTTCAGAATGGATGGAATATACAGGATGTATCAAAATACGTTTACAAACTTTAAGGTTGGGTTCCTCACACTAAAACAAGAAACCTAGTCCATATAAACATATGTCCGAAAATCCTTGGATGTGTTTGTGGTAATAAAGATCCTGTCTCAGCAACGCGACGACAAACAGCAACAAAGGTGGAATGGCTCGGCTGTCTTCGGTCTGGGAACGCCATCTTATACAGCCGTTTCTGATCTGGCTAAAGGGACTTGATCATATATTTAATATAATTGTTATTATGCGTTCCGCTGGGAACAATAAAAGGTGACACGATATTATCAATCCATTTGAGCTTGTTTTGTCATGGTTTTTGTTAAAGATTAGCTGTTGCTCGCGACTTCGACTGCGTGGATGTTTAAAAATTCTAAACCGGAACGTAGCTGAAAAAGTAGCTACGTATAGATATTAGTATGTGTATATGTATAGGTACTTGAATATAACCTTTGCATAATAGAATATAATACAAATTTTCTTTATTGACATCAAGGAACACTACAACCAAACGATAGCGCGTTTTAATTTGATTGTATCGCCATCTGTTGTTGGTTTTGTGAACTAAAGTATACCTTGATCGCATGTCAGCTTGTATTCAACTACCAGCGTAAGAGAGTTTAGCCTAGAACCACGGTTTTCTAGAAACTACCATGGAAAAGATAAAACATTGTTACGTCGAACTGGTGGTGCTATTACAGAAGTTAGTTCAACGTCACAATCTTAGTGCTTCAACAATACATTATTGACGTAATGTTCAGGCCTGGTAGTTTCTAGGAGGCCGTGCTAGAACTCGACTTCTAGACGGTGTCTCACGATAAATCGTATATCAATTTTTAAGTTGCACCTAAAACAATACAACTGTGAAAACAATATTAATTTTCGTTAGTGAGTATGTTTTGTGTGATGAGGTAACAAACAAACAAACAAACATACAGACAGACGAAATTCTAAGAATGATTGTTTTGGCTTTTGTTAGTGCTAGTAAGATTGTCGCATAAGATTTTCTTAAATATGTTGCTACAGTTTTATTACAGGTATTGATGAGGCTATTAGCTTGACGATAATGATTATTACATGTTGTTTTATACGAGGGTTGGGGCATAAGTCATGGCAACTATTTTTTTGTGAGAATTCGACCGTGGGTGGAAAATGCGAAATATATAGATGAAAGAACAAGGAATGGAGGAAATGTACGAACATTTAGCAACACGGAAATATTTTGCTCTTCATGTTTATTAAGGTAGTTGATATAACATTACAACTTTCATGTTCCAGAATCATTACAGCACACATACCCGTTCTAAAGGGCCTCAAAGTAGTCCCCTGAACGTTCACAGTACGCTGCCAACGATGTGACAGGCGCCCATATCATCTGTTCACCATTTCTCTCACCATGTGGAAATCTGGTCATCTCCTGTTGCACAATACGCGTATTCTCAATGTCGATTCGTGTCCGAAGCTGTCTACCACGTAATGGTTCCTTACCGTCCGTATAAGATCAAAATCACATGGAGAAAAGTCCGGAGAGTATAGTGGGTGCTCCAATTCTTACCAAAGCCAGCGGAGACCGGCTATATTGAGCGTTGTTCAACTCGGGTTACATCCATCTTGCACGGCGGTTGACTAAGAACTGATTTAACATTGTTCTCTATGGCACAAAAGGAAATCACAGAGCCATCTGGTGTTGTGGAAATATACTATGAATGAACGGTTTCCTCGAGACATATGACATTTTGTGATACCATCCTTTAGCTAAGAGAGAAAAAAATAGTTGCCATGACTTATGCCCCAACTCTCGTAGTTTACAATATTTTGCTTTGTATCCAAAGGTATAGTATACCAAGCTTCGATCATGTTGTAAGAGAAGGTTCTACTGAAGGCGATATCTTAGTGGACCTTTATAGTCAGTAGAGTTCTTTACCAATCAATAATAAAAGTCCTGGATGATTGTTTAGTGTAAAGGCTTAGTAGAGTTCTCTCATGTGATAATAACAATTAAAAACATTGCTTTTGATTAACAATCCTTGTAGCATTATTTCATAGGGCAGGAGCAACACCATCTCTTTAAGTGATGTTGGCGGGGATAGGCAACTTTCGGGCTCTTCGCGTATTGTCATATGACGCTCCAAAATTCAAAATTATTAGTCAACATATATATAAATTACCTGTGAAAATTTTATTATATCCCCAATATTTTTCCAATTTCTCAATATCTGATTTGGGGCAGGTTTGGGTCTTTAAAGGTTGTCGAACCCTGGCATACGGTGATTCTTGAATTTTATTAAAACCCGAACCTTGAATTTTTTTTAATTTCTCGTAAACGATTAGACGAAAATTAATATAAATTTCATGGCAAGTGCCGGAAGTGACACACTTCTGCTTCGAAGCGCTGCATGTTATCCCTGTAGCACGTCTCAATATTACATTATCAGTCTTTTGGCTCTCACTAGAGCACTAAATAGCAGGTACACGCATCCGCTATTTTGGTCTGACTTCCAGTATATCGTTATAGAAATATTTGAGTTTAGCAATAAAAATGCATAAAATTAATAAAATTTACTATTCTAAAACCACATCGAAAATAATCACGTTGATTTTTTATACAGTTAGTTGTCTAAAGCCTTAGCTGAACACTTTGAAACACTTTAAAACCCATTACAGCCACCCATTTTAGAAATAGGAAAGTGAAGTTCATACGATCATACTGCACTGCCCGTTTGATCAGATCTGGAGAAACGTGAGTATTCCCAAAGGAGGCACTTTGGAAGCTTGTTTAGGCAGTTTGGTAGCTTGTTTAGACCAAGTTAATGGCCTTTTAGGCTTCCTCCACGTGAATAAGAAAATAAGAATTATACGTCACGGGTCTATACACCATTTCTTTTTAGATGTCCCCACGAAAAGAAATTATGACTTCAAAAGAGATTGAAGTCTCGACTGGCTAGTCAGAGCCCCTATTTATATTCCATTGATATTTTAGATGAATTGGAGCGAAGACTACGGTCATCCAAAATCTGTGACTGACCGCATCAACGCCTCTACGAGAAGAATTGAAGAAAACTCCTGAGGCTATCGACCAAATTCTGGTGGAAAGTCTTCCTCGTGATAAAAGCAAAGCAGGTTCAGCACCGTATTAATTTTCGTGAAATCATGCTTGCAGTGCAAAAACATAGATATCCGGAAACTTTTGATCACATAGTGCTAATTAATGCTAAAGAAGACTCGGTTGAGAAAGTTATTCGTGATATGGGGCTGGCAGAAAGAACTTTGTAACTTTTATTTTCAAAGAATTATATTTTGCAAGAGCAATCCTTTTATGTTTAATATGGAAATAAGTGCGTTTCAATGCTGATTGAACACAAAGCAAAATAGGTTGAAAAATTAATACAGTACTATAAGTTTTATGCCTAAGTAATCATTGTCTCATTGATAATACGTTGTTTTTAGCATCGCCTATAAGCTACAAAAGATGGCGTCTCGGCATAAAACTTCAAGAGGAATGTCTTGATTTTTTTTTTAGTATTACACAAAATCGACGTTCCTTTTTATAATTAGCATAATAAAGAATTTAAATACACAAGTGACCAAGCATTGAAAATAATTTAAAATCTGTAAGAATATATTTAGTAAATGAAAATTGAATTGTAGTAGGCCAGCAACAGAACTGTGCCATTCCAAATAAACCCGAAAAATGAGTGAAATTTATTTATAATGCCAACGGTAGGTTGCCGTGCTTGGGTTTACTTTTATTTTGAAAAGTAAAGTGAGTCATTAATTTTTGGAAGTCCTGCCTTTTTTTGGCGGGACTGAAAATGAAAATTCAAAAAATAGATCCTATTTTTAAAATCGAGGCCTACGAGAGAGAAAGACAGGCCGGGCATTCAAAGGCCACCTGACCACCGGGGTCCATTATCTATGTGGTTTCATTATCATCACCATTTACAACCATTATCTATCTACTGCAGGATGAGGTCGCTTCCAAGCTAATTTGAAGGGAAATTGGCCAATAAGTCTCCGCGACGACGATTGGAGGTTGTTAGTAGGGGGCTAGAAGAACGAAAAAAACAAAAACATCCTTGCAACCACGGTATTCGAACCAGCGACCATGAGAGCCAGAGGGCCTGCGCCCTAACACTCTCGGCCTTGGAGATATACTGTATACACTTAAAGGCCATGGGATAGCTGCTCAGTAATGTTGTAGACTCCTCCCAACGAAGAACGGTAACTCGACTCCAGAAGAGGCTGGAAGTCCTCTGGCGAGATGTTGAGCTATGCCATCTGGATTGCCACCCACTCCTTAGTATTGTTAGGTGACGGTACTTGGGTGCGCAGGAACCTTTCCAACTCGCCCCGTAAATATTAAACGGGGTTCAGTTCTTGGAAACTAGCTGGTCACATTATTCGTTGGAACTCTCCCGAATGCTCCTCCAACCAATTCTGTAGAACTTGGGCTCGATAACATGGAGCATCCCATCACTTGTGGGGTACACGAAGTTCATGAAAGAGTGTAAATGGTCATCAAGCAGCTCAAGGTAATGGTAGGAGGAACAAATGACCCAAACAATGCCACGCAAAAGCACCCTACACCAGTATGAAACCACCATTAACCAGCAGGGTGCCTTGTTGAAAACTTGAGTCCATGGCTTCATGGCGTGTGCTCATACACGAACCCTCTGTCAGCCCTATATAACTGGAGACGTCGGACCACACAACCCGACTTCAATCTTCCTAGTTTCACGTAACATGTTCATGAGCCCAGGTGATGCGGCATGTTCGGCGTTGTTGCGTTAGGAGTGGTACTCTGGTGGGTCTTCTGCTACCTATAGGTGTTAAAGCAAGCTGCACCGACCTGCTGGATGTGGGTCTGGAAGCGCCTACATTGAATGTGGCAGTGATTTCATGTAGGAGAACAGTCGCTATGTTGTCCATGTTAGGCAGCAGATGTGAATCGCGGAATGTAGAATTCCTGTACAACCTCGAAGAAAGCATCCTCCATGCATCGGGCACCCACCATCATGCCACGTTCGAAGTCTTGATAGTTCTCGTCGCGTTGCCATGACCTCAACGACAGGGATACAAGTACATAAAACGCTCCCTCACTCTGTGCTGCTATATTTTTAAATGTGCGTTTACTACTTTGCCACTAGGTGTCTGATATTCTTTAGTTCAGTCAGAAATTATCTAAATTTTTAACCAATAAAATCATACAATCCTATTTTAAACGCTCATTTAAAAATATAGCAGCATAGAGCGAGGGAGCGTTTTTTTTGCCCATGACTGTACATGTGCACAACCATTATGTACTATTTTGTTTTAGTGCATGTCATAATGTGCAAGTGCCAGCAATGCTCAGTTTGCATGTCCCATGACTTTTGGCCTATGGGTGTATATAGAAGGGGCATTTGACTAAAAGCGCATCCAGGCTGCTACAGCAAGTGGCGCAAAACGTTTGGGACTTCGCGCCCAGATACCTAATTCCGTGCGCTAGCGATCTGACAATTTGTTAAAGCGTTTTCCCTCAATGATAACTTTAGTTATTACTGATATTTGCGGTCTGCTCATAAGCATTTAAGTAAGGAAATTGTGGCTTAAAGGCTTGAGAAGTTAAAATAAATAAACCAGCAAAATTTTCCCAGCCACTATAATTAGGAATTTTAATTCAGGACATGGTATTAGACGTTTGCTTGGCCTTGTTATCCTTCTTTCCAATTAATTTAGAAGCTAATCCGAGATGATTATTTAAATAGACCAGGGAAAGAGGAAAAATGCGTAGCAAACGAAATAGGGAGACTAATTGCTAATTGATTGGTAAAAAACGGACTCCCAAGAATGATACCCGATTTTTTCCTAAAGAACTATTCAAGTAGATTAGTTCAAGTAGATTCAATTGAGCAATTCACGCCATTTTCCGTTTGTGTTTTGTCATTTATATTAGGCAGACAGACATTTAAGAGATGAAAACACAAATAGAGAAGTTGGTTATATAACAAAAGATAGTAAGTACGTATCTGAAAGAACGTTTTTCTTATAATGAATGGCGCATCCATAACTTGAAAAAATAATCAACGATGCTCTCTAGATATTATCCGTGTATTAGAGGATTAAAACCTTGTGCTACGCGACCATAGCCAAAAATATCCCCGTTATTTAAAGGGCAAATGACATCAAATCAGAAGTTGTATTTGATATAGTTTTGAATACTTTACTAATACTAAATATCAATTTTATATATTTTACTATCATTTTTAATAAAGAAATCATAATTTAAAGGGCACTTCCAGTAATATAAATTCATTTTGAATTTTGTCAAAAACTCTCGCAAAAGCGTTGCTCATGACGTCAGCTTAGCCAAACCACGGCCTCCTAGAAACTACCAGGCCTGAACATGACGTCAGTAATGCATTGTTGAAGCACTAAGATTGTGACGTTGAACTAACTTCTGTAATAGCACTGCCAGTTCGACGTAACTGTAACGACATATCACATGAACTTCTATTATGACTCTCTAATTAAATGGCAATAATTTTAAGTTATTTTAATTATAAGTTTTCAATGGAAATTAATATTAATTTAATTAATAGTTAATTATTCATGGAATTTTGTTAACGTATTAATTGTGAATTTAACAATGTTAAAAGTTACAGACGATCGCTACTTGAAGCGTTCATTGTTGTTCGGCAATTTTGTCGCTTGGCTGCGTTGGGTTGTTGGCGAGTTAGTTGCCTAGCAACGGGCAGTTGTTAGTTTTTTAAGCTGTCATGTTGCGGTAGCGATCGTCTGCTAAAGGTTAGCTCTTTATTTTACGTTTGCCCTTTGTTAACAGCAGTATCCATTCTATATCTGTTAATAAAGTATACTCAGTTTAATCTTTAAATGCACTGGAAAATTTATTTCCATTTCACTTGGCCATCGTGGAGGTTTTGCAAGGAAGCCGCCACTTGTTTCGAGATATAAACTGGTCCTTTAGATTCCGGTATGTACTTGGTCCTTTGTGGACACTTCAAGGGATTATCCAGACTTAAATTTATCTTTCGATCCGGATCGTCCCTACATTCAGGCCTGGTAGTTTCTAGAAGGCCGTGGCCAAACCCGAGGCCTACGAGATAACAAGGCCTGGAAGCGAAAAAATCACTTGACCATCGGGGTGCTAGCAAAAATACAACGTTCATTGTCTCCATCTTGGATGTTAACAATCAGCGTTTTTCCGTTTGTTGGAAACAATGCAGATTACATTGTTGCTCGGACTCGGATGATCAAGTGACTTTTGAGTGCCCTGGCAACACCACCTAGAAAGAAAACCTGCGCACTGAAACGTCATACATTGTTACTTGATCATAAGAAGTCATAATTTAGGGCTAATTATTGGTAGAAATCACGGTCTATAGATATAAATGGTCATCGAGCTTCCGCCATTTTCTATTGTTTCGAGAACTTAAGGAAAATAGATCGCGCCAAGTGGCACATAGATCGCACTAGGGTAAGGCTCTAAATAGGTGCTCTAACTAGGGCCGACCGTGACCTGCGATAGAGATTTTTCATCGAAACTGATAATGAAAGTAAAATTTCTATCTATCGATTTGGCGGCGCTGCGAGCGCAGTTGGACCGATTGTACATGCAGCGCCACTTTTCAGTAGAGTTCCCACCCTATTGGGAACTAGAAACTTTAGCTTCATTTTAACAATAGAGCTCGATGACCATTTATATCTATAGACCGTGGTAGAAATACGATTAACAATGTCCTTTTATGATGATGGCCTTGGCCTTTGATCGAGGCGGACGGGAAAATGGGCCGTCGGCCGCGGCCTACGATGTTTTCAATTTATTTCTAAGCACACAACAAAATAGGGTCCCAGCAAAATTTTTGCACGTGAGTGAAGCGATGGTGATTTGGCCAAATTTTTAACGAAGATGGCGTCAATAACTAAGATATTTTCCCTAACCTTCTTTATCTAGGTTAAATAACCAGATTTTCTTTATAACTGGGATCTTTTGTAATGGAAACCTACAGATAACCTGGATGTTAAAGTTTTGGAACTTAAATAACTGGGTGTTCGTTTTTCAAAAATAGTCTGTTTTGCATTTAAGAATTAAAGCGCCCCCTCGAAAAGGGATCTAACGACCAAAAGTTACTTTTAGAGAAAAATGGAAGAATGTTTACCAACGCGATTTTTAACATTTATTTTTAAACTCATCTGCAAAAACGCATTCCATTTTATAATACACTGTAAAAATATTTCATAGCTTATGCATTTTCTTATAAATAAGCAAAAATTGTTGAACGAGTGGAATACGGATCTAAGTGAATTAGTGACATAGATCCGTCTTCCATGATAGAAGTATCTCCAAGACATTATCATTAAAAGCACATGAATGAAAGAATTATATTGCAATAAATGAAACCAATATAGGATAATAACATTATCAGTTATGCAAAACACATTTATTTCTGCAAATGGAATGTCGATTAGGCGTAATTGAATTGATGCTGGTTATGTTTCTGTAGAAGGCCTGATATTCTTCTGCTAGATTCAGCACCATGTCCTTCAAATCCTTCAGCTTTTCTTCTTTAATTGGCAGATGTCCATTGTAAGCACTAGGAAGCTGTTGTGGAATTATTAGGACACGCTTTGGTTGACCTCCCTGAATTACCAGTACTAGTCTATACGTACTCCAGCCTTCCATAATTTTGCGCACGCTTATCCCACTTGGATCATCACCTCTGTATTGCATCCACATAAGCTGTTTCATAAGAACGCTCAATAAGCGCAAAGTCCCGATCACAAGGCAAAAATGAATGGCCGGACACCTGACTTTTCTGCTCTATTGCGGTGAAATATCTGTTTTTGACTACATACACCATAAGATCAATCATCTTCCAATTGTTGTTTTGACCAACACATCGGTCTGTCCAAATGGTGAGCTTTCTGTCTTCGGCATTGGAAAGGTGTTTTACGTTTTCCTTAATATACTGCAATATCCATGAAGCTATATCAGTTGATCCTCTCTTAGCAACTGTTTCGTCCCATATGCACACTCTTGCATGTCCAGTAGCTGCATCGTGAATATTGAAGTTGTAGCAAGATAACTGTCATTGGTAAAAAATGCTGGAATGGCTCAACATCGGAAGAAATATCATCTGTTCCAAATCTACGCACAATACCATGTTAGTCGGGTTGCTCATTCTGTTATCAATGTCCTCACGAAGAGGCTGAATATCCTTTTTCTGCTGTTCGGTGGTGGAACTCCATTTGTTGTAGTTCACTGTTGGAAGCAGATATAACGGTCACACAATCCGGTGTTTAAGCTCTGTAAAAATGGAAAACATATAGATCCGTTTTCCACGTGCAAGAATACTCACTGCGTTAGGTAGAGTTTTCGATGGAATAACATCGCCTTTCCGTGTTAGGTGTTCCATTCCAGCATCTTTTAGCCTTTTTCGTTTGTTATCCTTCCAGTTGAAAGGATTTACTTGTCTTTTTATGCCTTTGTTTTGAGTATTTAAGTCCAAACCTTCTCCAGGCGCGCGGCCATGTTGCTTTCAACATAGATCCCTTTTCCACAGAGGGGAAGTTTTAATGGGATAAAACGGCACTAAAAATTTAGAAAAAATTGCAACAGGTGGTAGCACCTATATACAGCAATAGGAAAGAAGTGCATTCCACTCAGTAGTTTGATTTTGAAAAAAATGGCGCTTAGATCCCTTTTCGAGGGGACGCTTCAATTTTTACTTTACCAGTGAATAAGCTTGAAAAAGCCCATTGAAAAAATAAACGCGCTCCTTCCATTAGAATAAATTCGATATCTAACAAAGAAATACAGAGAATATCTTACGCATGAACCGACAAATTGGGCGTCAATATCTGAAAGTTATTCCGCTATATGGAAATTAATATTAGCTGAATCGGAAATATGAAGATCGAAATGCTGTTATAAATAGATTTCAAGTATTATTTCGTAAATTCCTCTCTTGATTGATCCACTCGTCCGTGAAATTGAAAATTGTTCGAAGCGCATTATCAATTAGAAATTACATCTTAATGGACCGTGCATTAACACTCTATTACGACAAATTTGTAGCAGTTTGTAACGCAGACTTAAGTTAAACCACAAAATTATTCATTAGCAATAAAATTAATCTTCACTTCCTCGATATTTGCAATTCTAGACAGTTTTAATGGCCGCTGTTCGCCATAAAAGTTGAGAGCGGTAATTTTTTTAAAGTTGCTTCGTTGTATGTTTTAGAAAAAAAAAAGAAAGTCAATTTACGAAGTGAAAGAGCGAGCCTTCAGTTTATCTCCTCCAAAGAAATACATTGTTTCTTTTCTTTTGCTCGCTTTCCCTTTTACGTTGCCTTCTTCAAAGCCTTGTTAATTGAAATGGTCGTTAAAGTGAAACTGCCTCGCAACCCATTGAGCGGTGGAAACTGTGTTTGTTGTAGGGTACCGAGAGACGCCATCCATTATTGAATTGTTGGTCGATTCACGGGCTTGATATATATGCAAAGGGTTTATCACGCCCAGTTGTTTCAACCAAACAGAGATAAAACGTGGTTGGTAATTCATGAAGAGACGGATTCTAGCTGCTTCTTAGATGCCATTCCTTTATCAAGTGCGCATCACGGGTCGAGAGAGAGAAAGCATAGGTCAACGCAGAGGTTCAAAGAAAAGGATTTAATTGGAATTAAGAGACGATGAAACGGAAAGCACAATTCTAACCTAATGTCGTTTTAAAGTGTGAAAAATTTAGCAGAAAACGATTTCTTTATTGGGCTCAGGCTTTTCACTGAAAACGTCCCTTGTGTCAGAAATATTCCATGCACAACGTACATGCGAAAGTAACTATAACATTTTTAAATTGTTTATCCTTATCGTCTTTGTAAACACTTCACGATTGAGATATTTCGCTAAAACTCTTTAAAGGGCATAGTCTTGGTTTTATATTCGATCATTCATATTTGGCAAAAATATAGGCAATTTCCATATATTTACTGGTGATTTTATGCTATTAGCTTTATAATCTATCTGTAATCTCTCCATGTAACTACGTAGGGTGTCCACAAATGAATGCTCCTTTTTTACGAGGAGATATCAGAAAATAACGCCATTTATGTTTTTCAAAGAAAATTACAAAACCTTGACGATTTAGGCATTTATCCCAACGCTGCACCAGTTCCAGAATACCTCGCTCATAGAACTACGTCAGCTGTGAATACAGTCAATAGCGCACGGCAGATTTGAGTTCCTCGTCAGTCTGAAACCTCTGACCACCCATGGGGCCAAAGAGGTAGTAGTCCGAGGGCGCTAAGTCCGGACTGTAGCTTGGGTGATCCAGAACCTCCCAACCGAAATGGACCAGTTTTGCTTTGACGACGTTGGCCATATGCTATGCGGGCGTTCGTATGGAAGAAGTCGAACATAGTTTCCTCTTTCTGGTCGCTTATTCCGTATAGTACGTCACAGTTTTAGTGAACGTTTCACAATAGGTGGCGGCATTGACGGTTGACACACAAGACAGAAATCTGCGAGTAGGACCCAAAACTCTGTAAGCATAATCTTCCGAGCTGAAGGAGAAACTTTGAATTTTTTGCGAACCGGAGAATGTGGATGATTCTACACCACGCTTGCATTTTTAGGGTCCGGTGTGAAGCGCAAAACCCATAAGTGCAATTTATTTTTCGCGTTCTGATTGTTGTGGCCATTTTCGTTATAAAACGGATCGGCCACGGTGGCTCAGTGGTTGCGTGATCGCCTCTGATGCCCGAGGACGCGGGTTCGACCTCGGCCGAGGACGACGAGGATTTTTTCAGGGGGAAAATCGTGAGATCCGCACTTCCTTCGGAAGGGAAGTAAAGCCATTGGTCCCGTGTAGTCGTTTGCCGGCTGCACGTTAAAGAACCCTTGCGAGGCAAAATTTGCGGCCCCTATAACGCCGTCCTGAAATAACCAGGGCAGTTGAAAAGGACGTTAATACCAACCAAAACCAATCATTATAAAACGGTTCAAAGTGCGAATGTTATCTTTCGACCATTTTGAGAATTCTTGATGAAAGAGCAAATTAATTTTAAAAAAATAAATAGGAAAAAAAGGATAGCCAACATAAAAAGGAAACTATAGTCTGGTCAGTGCGCATGCTCAAGTTGGTATCAACCCGCGTTGGAAGAGAAACTGAAACTATTCTAAGGCGTCTGCTTAGTTGCCAGTATTTGAAACTTCTCACTAATGGAAAAAATGCACAACACTTTTTAGTAACGAAAAAAAAAAAACACCTACTTAATTTTGTATTTATTAAATATCGGAAGAATGTCCGTCTGTCTCCTTCATATTTTCTACATTTTTGACGTACAAGGTTGAAATTAGGGATGTAGCTTACCATAAACATGTCCTACTTTGGTGTAAAAACAAGGAAAATATTTTTTCTGATTGGTCGGAGTTACGGAGGTGGGAGTTAGAAGGGACTAACATATTTGGCAGAGAATATGTTAGTCTTTAGCATATGGACTTCTTCGTATGTTTTTAGCGTTTGGAATTTTTTGTGAATAGGTTATGCCAGCGCAACTTAAATTTTAAAATTTATACAAATTTTATGTAGGTTTTTAAGTTATTTCTAAAAATCACGCTTGATTGAGATCGTATCGAGACAGGAGCCTGAACGCCTGTCTTTACCTAATCACTGCTTTGCAATCAGTTATCCGCTGTATGTGAAGACAGAAATGGAAATCACGGAATGCAATTTTCGTGTTCGAAAAAACTTCGTTTAGAATTATTCTAGAAGTAGACGTGGGCGAACTAAGATTATGGAATCTTTTGTTTTACACGTTTTTATTGTCTCGTTATAAATGTTTGCAGCCATTGCCTGCTCCCTCAATTGACTCAATGAACTCGGCGGGATCAGGCGCGCATCTCAGTAGAGCTACATAAATTCGAAATTAAATAAAAACGCTGGAGGTTTTCTAAAGAAAAACACCTCATAAATCAAAAAAAAACTCTCGCCAATTTCACGGGTTAAATGACGGAGAGCCGAATAATTCCCAAAATTACCGACCAATCATGAGACTCCTACCAATCGCCAATTAGCTTAAAAACTGTTTTTCCGACAAATGGATAATTTGAACAAATTCCATCCAACCAAAACAGACGGCGGCTTTGCACCTTGATCACCTAGACAATATTAAATATATTTCTGAGGATCATCCACGTCCTCGATAAGAAAAAAAATGTTCATATCGTAAGCAAAGGCCTTCCTTATACTGATGGCATTATCAAACACCTTTGGTCTTAATCAGAGCCTATTTAAGCAACCACCGCAAATAATGAAGTAGGCGCAGATCTTCTACAGGAGTGTCATGCAGCAATCTAATTATGTGCTATACGCAGTAGCTACGAACCACATGCTGATAGTGCCTTTAAACTACACAATATGTATCTATGTAGACGAAAATTTCCTTGTAAAACAATTCAATCTTGTAAATGAAGAAAAAACTAAATGAAATCAACAAGGATCGAAGGATTATTAGACAAAGGTATGATCCTCGACAAATAAACGATCAAAACGCTAATAAAAACTAGTGGAATCTCCAAAAGTATTATTGACTTCGACATAGTGATCACCAGGTTAGATTGCCTATACAAGAACCATAAGAGCGGCCTTTTCCCCTCGGCAATTATGCGACCTAAAACTTAAAAGAACTCTTATAGAGCCTATACTATCTGTCACATTCAATGGGTGTAGTTAACCAATGCATCCTAAGTTAGGCAATCAAATAGATATAAAAACTTGAATCCTCTTTAATAACGACTTTTTATTTTTTATTAATGCAATCTACCCATTTCTTCTTATTTGCAATGTTTTTAGATGGTACAAGTTCTCAGAGTTCGTCACTTCATAAACTGTACAAAAAAAAAAAAAAAAACCACCAAAAAAATCTTCATTTAAGCCATTTCTAAGGGACACGGATCGTTTTCTTCTTTTGAGTTCGGCCTAATTTTCGAAACTTATTCTTCGAGGCCCTCCACTATTTATTTAGCTCGTTCAAGAAATGAATGGAGGCCGCTAACATTGTCTACATTGTTTAGGTTAGGAACGTTGATGAAACTCCCCGGCCAAATTTACTTTCGAGAAAGAAGTGGTAAAGAAGGAGCGAACGGGGGTCAGGGGTAAACAACAAAAGAACGGCGGGTAAGCGACAAAAAAAATAACGGGCTTGAAGTTGAGTCTCTTCTCCAAAATGCGATTTTCTCTGGGGTGTCGTCTTGACGCTTAATCTATGCGGTCTGCGTTCCTTTGAAGTCTGCTGGACTGCGTCGACCTGCCTTTTCCTTCGATCTTCCATAATAAGGTTAACCATGGCGGAGGCCTATTTTGCTTCGATGATTGTCAATTTTTCCTCCGTCGTTTCTTTCTTTGCAGAGAATCGCATCCTTATGGTCGTAATTGCTTAACTTGGTTCGAAATCAAAATTAAGGCTTCGCCAGCCGTCCATGAAGAAATGAAGTCTGCCATTTCGCAATGCAGATGTCTCTTATCTTTATTAATACATTGTTTGAACTTCTCCTTTGGTCAGTCCGATTGCGAACTTGGATAAGATTGATGTCTCAAGTAAAAATTACGTTCGAATGCCGCGTTTATTTTCTTTTCTAGATCTCGTGAATGCGACTGCTTTTTGCATGTCAATTCTTTCAAGTAGGTGGAGGCTCGTAAAATGTTCCTCACGAAATTTTGCGATTGTCTATTGTTGTAACTTTACATGCAGACAGTAACGAAATTATCTCCGTATAAAAATGAAATTCTAGTATTAATAGAAAATTAGCTAAAACCTAGCTAAAAATAATCAAAATTGAAGAACCTCATCATCTTTTGTGGATCGGCCTCGGTGGCTCAGTGGTTGCGTGATCGCCTCTGATGCCCGAGGACGCGGGTTCGACCCCGGCCGAGGACGACGAGGATTTTTTCAGGGGAAAATTCCTGAGATCACGCACTTCCTTCGGAAGGGAAGTAAAGCCGTTGGTCCCGTGTAGTCGTTTGCCGGCTGCACGTTAAAGAACCCTTGCGAGGCAAAATTTTCTGCCCTATAACGCCATCCTGATATGACCATGGCAGTTGAAAAGGACGTTAATAAAAAACAAATCAAACCAATCATCTTTTGTGGTGTTCGTAAGTGGGTCAAACCAACGCAATGCAATCGTTGCACTATCCGCCTGTCGAATGGTGCATTCATATGCAGGACTGCAACTTGTTTTCAAATGTTGCAAACAGTGTTGGCTTCATACAGCTGAAAAAAGTAATTCACCCGATCGCAAACATTTTCCATCCAACCCTAATGCAGCGTTTGTGTGGGCGTGTACGTAAGTCGACTGCGCGGAAAGACGCGCACAACACGCACCCACTTACACATTTATTTATTTTTGTTTCCAGTTTTGCGATCAGCTTTGATTTAACCAATTATGTCACTTATTTGCTTTGATTCCAGCACTTTCATAAAGTCCCGTACATGAGAGTTCTGCACCTTTACCGTTGTGTCGGAGACGCTGGCTCATTTTCTTACTTGTATTTAAGCATTCAAATTCAAACGCCGATGGTTTCTAATATTTATCCAGTAGTCAACAGCAGTGACAGTGAATAAATATTAAATACCCTTACGGTATTGCCTCGTAGGAACATCCTGGATGCCGATTGAGTAGTCCCTGAGAGAAACTGTACACCGAATGTTGATAATGTAATGCTAATTCATTATATTGTACATAAATTAGTTTTTCCTGACCTCTCTATCAAGAAATGTTTAAATAATATTCGTATAAAGCCCCTATAGTTGCTTCTTCATTTAACTTGATTTCGTTTTTCAGTTACTGCTAAAGGGTTTCGATTTGTTAAAGGATTGGTTTTTCCAGTCATGATGAAAATATGGTTGGATATCTTTAAATTATGTTGCTAATTCACGATATGGTAAAATTTTCTTCCGAATATTCGATAGTACTTAACAAAAATTGTGAGGTAACATCACCCAGTCTGTTGCTCACAGAGGTAATTTGTGATACCGTCGATGATGCGTCTTAGGGGCCCGGCAGGATACATAGAAGAGAAACAGCACTGTATTCAGACTGGAATGCATGCAGCGCATTAACACCTTTACCGATCTTGCTAGAAATATACGATGAAATTTCATTAATATTTTCGTCCCTGCTGACGTTTTCTTTATCAGAGGGAAGATTATCGTACTCGGGTTCAAACGTGTAGGGCTGAATCAAACTTTTTTACTTCATCGTTTAAATTTTTATACAGCTTTTGGCTAGTACAGCGAGCAATAGAGAATACACGCGTTGGTGATCAGACCGCTTAGCGACGCCTCAAAGGGTGCCTAATAATTTCCAATATTTAGGGATTGTTATTGATCTATTACCGAAACAAATTATACTTTTCAGATATCCTTTAAGTTCGCTAAATTTTAGACACAATTTATATTTGATTGGATTTCCCCTTTAAATTACCGTATGGCCATTATTGTACATATTTTGTGTTTCATATCTAGAAGAAGAAGAATTAGGCTGCAAGTCATTGGTGCTCTGAGGGAATATGCACAATACGAAAATTTATCGGTGTAAGTAAAAATGACAACACAAAAGATGAGCATGTGGATGGGAATTTTAGGAGAAGGATGTCAAGGATAGTGCCGCAGGAATACCGATAGATATACAAGGTGATTCAAATCGTGTGTAAAACAGTAAGGGGGTATTATAAAAGTCAAGGTAAACACAAAAAGTCCTATTAACGTGGGTCCAATTTTTATTTCTTTTCAAGTTACAAGAATTGTTTAATTGTCCTTTGATTGGGTTGATTTAATCTAAGTTTCTTTTGTGACGTATCACGGTCTATAGATATTCATGGTCATCGAGCTCCATTGTTAAAATGCAGCTAAAGTTTCTAGCTCCCAGTAGAGCGCGAACTCTATTGAAAAGTGGCGCTGCATGTACAATCGGCCCAACTGCGCTTGCAGCGCCGCCCTATTGGCAGATAGAAACTTTACTTTCATATTCAGTTTCAATGAAAATCTCTATCGCAGGTTGCGGTCGGCCTTAGTGCGATCTGTGCGGCACCTGGCGCGATCTGTTTTCTTTAGCTTCTCGAAACAATGGAAAATGGCCGAAGCTCGATGACCATGAATATCTATAGACCGTGGTTTGTATAAATTTTGATATTTATTGTATCAACCTTGTCCAGCGGGATTTTCAATTGTTGCTTTCTACGTCAGCAATAGCATTCTTGGAATTGCAGCAGTTATAGAGGTTACTGTTTTTTTCTACAGCAGTAATTTTGTGTGAGCTGTTGAAGTTTTATAAGAGCATAAGTAAGCTCGTTAAAGATTGCAATTCCATGAAAGTCCGGAGTTGATTTAAAAGTTAATAAAAGTTAGTAAGGGTTAGTTTTCGAACCTCGACGCCTGGATGGAGGTCCACTGGCGACAAATTGGGTCAGCGGAGCAGTCCTGGGGATGATCGAATGCAGTTTGGCGGATGGAGGTATTGAACGCGTATTCTTCAATCAATCAATTCCACTGGCAGTAAAAACTACTGATCGTCCAGGTATATTCCTCAGCATAATCTGTGGGCGAGTCAGTGTTCTATAAATTTTTGTTCACGAGCCGTATTTAGGTGGACTGATTTTTTCCTTGTATTTTAAAGTTTTGCGCTTAGTAGCGCAACAGACATCCTGCCCTTGATTAGACAGAAATGTAGGTTTCTTATGAGGACAGTTAAAGAATTATTGCTCTATATTTTTGGACTACTATTAGTTGATAGGTTAAGTGATGGTTAATAAAGTATACCTTGATACTATTAGGTACCTCACTACTGATGATTATGTAACAATCTTTAGATATTGTACATACAACCCTTAATTGGTAATAATTCGTTAAAAATTACACTATACGATCACACTTAATTCAGGCTTTTAACTCTGTTTATGGAGCCTGTATTCATATGTATTAACATATTGTTTAATTTACATGAGTCCCTCTTATGTTTGAAGACATATTTTAAAAAGGATATATTAAGGTAAAGCAATCCTGTACCCTGGTAACTCTATTTACTTGTTGGAAGTAACTGACTCCAGATGCGTTTTCTTTAAATATGATGTTTAATGGCATACTTGTTTTTTAGCTGTTGTAAACTTGATAAGTTATACAAATGATCAGCTTGTGCTGGATACTGTTAGTTGAGAAGAGAAAATAATTAATTCATATTTATTTCAATCAACTATTGTAACTGATATCAGTAATTGAATTTTGAATATAGTTCCTGGGGTGATAGTCTTCCCTGTGTCAAGTTGATGTAATTGATATTTTACCCACGTGGGAGGGGACCTTATAGCTTTCGATACTCTGGGGACGTCACACTTTGCAATACTGCCTGTTCTCTCAAAAGGATCATGGCGTATTATTATATTTTATAACTTCATAAAGTAATATGAACTTGCTGCCTGTTTCAAATGATATAAAATTACAAATATTCATTTTGAGAGCCTCGTGTAACGCGACCAACATCCAAACGATAATATTAGCGCTTGTGATGCGTCTTCGTAGTTCTGTCAGTGGTGGTATATATATTTAAGGAGCTGATGGCAGAAGTTTTTATATGATCTTATCTTATGACTGAAGTTGAAACGTGTAAAAGACCTCATAATAAAAAGCCGGAAAAATCATTTCATCTATTATGGCGCTGCTGAGTTTTTAATTAACAGTTATTTAAAAATGCAATAAAAAAACCGCTCCTATATAATTTTATCGTGTCAGTCCCTTGTTTTCAACGTTGCTTGTCAATATGACATTGAAATAAATGCAGTCGGCTGAAATCTGTGTGTCTAAGTTTTTTTTGCAATTTAATTTTTTTATTGATTTGAAAACTTCTCGTTGGAATTCGATCAAATTTTAAAGGTATACCATATATATCCTGTTATTCCTCCAAATTTTATTAATTTAGGCTTTACAGAACTTGAGTTATTAACTTGTTAATCTCGGTAACGGCATTTTTATTTCTATTCATATCTCAGTTATCGTTCAAATTCGGACCCATGTTCATAGGACTTTTTGTGTCTTCCTTGACCTCTATAATACTTCCTTAAATTGTTTTACACATGATCTGAATCAACCTGTATACAAAAATACTAAAATACCATAATTACTAAAAATAAGCAATGTTATGGTCATTAGCGACTATGTAAGTGATGAAAATGATAATTAATAAAAAATATAATGGAAAAACAATTAATAATGAATCTTCATAATACAAAGAAATAACCTTTTTTTTTAATTTATTAGTTCATAAATTTAGTTTATTGCCTTGCTGTTAGAATAAATTAAAAATATTACGTTAATGTAAATAAATAAGTTAATATAAATCAATTTATATTTTCATTCTATATTCTCATGGTTTTATGGAAGTAATGGTAATAAAATGCTGTTTTTATTTAAATTGAAGTAGATCAACTCGCTTGTTTTCCTTACCGTTTTTTGTAGAAAAAAAAAAAACTTCAAATAATTGAAAAAAAAAAAAATCAGCAACGCAATCAGTAATGAAACTCAAATTCAAGAAAATGTAAATTCAAATTTAGGTTGTTTTTTTTTTTTAATAATAAAAAATAAATAACAATTCGTTTGATAAATTTCTATACGATAAATCATTTTTCTTACTTTGACATTTTTTGGAGTAAATTGGAAATATGTCTGCTAATAAGCAACGTATGCAGTCATTGACTGTCAGTCAACCGTTGACAAGAACCCTGACGCGGCCTCTGGGCGCCCTCTGGTAGACATTTTTTTTTAAGATAAAGTAATTTCTTGAAAACTGTAAGAGAACTCTTTTCTTAAGTCAAGTTTCCGCAATTCACTTAATTGACTGATAGTGTCATATGACGCTACTATACATCAAAATGAATTTTAGGGGACGATTTCCGGATGATAATTTAGTAGACAATTAGAGCTAGGAACTTGAATCTTGACGCCTCTGTATTTTTCGTTTTTAAAGAATTTATTGGCTTTCTGTAATTATACGACATCGCATGACTTACATCTAACACGCTTCTGCGTGCATCTAGCCACCTAGAGACGTTACTGTACATCAGCATATGATTTAAGACATTAACTCTCCAAACCGTTACAGCTAAGAAGTTGGATCTTAGAAGAAAAAAAAACAGCTCATGAACCCAAGGACAAGCATACTTGAATTGAAGTCTAGGGTCCAGCCCTTTTGAAGGGGATCGATGTAAAGACAAACAAACTCGTTCACTCATTCAGTCCCATTAGTTTTTTATATTAACACGGATATTTATAACCACGATATTCACTCTCTTATAGATTTGTTACATAAATTGAGTTTCGAATTTTTTATTGACATTATTAAATTTATTAATTCATTTTTACACAGAAACGAAAATAAGTATTATACAAAACAAAACTCCACGAAACTCCGGTTTATTTATGAGATGAACAGTGTAAGACTTGTTTAATACGAAGTCCTATGGATACCGGTATATCTACTGACTGTCGCATAATTAAAGTGAACAAGAACATAAGACCAGCTTTCTTTAAGAAAACTCGTGTCAATCATTTCCGAGTTTGAAAATATAAGTTTTGAACACTATTAAGTTTGAGGTGTTTGTATTTTTGAATACTGGCCCTCTACATTGCTTTGATTGCGACTGGGAAAAAATAAAGAAGTGGGAAGAGAAAAAAGGTGTTTGCCAGCATGATAGCCCCTGCGGCATTAATAGTGCATTAGGCAGGGAAAAAAGCAGTCTTTGTACTCGCCGTACGATTGGATGAGCGCTATCACGTGACATAAACGCAGCCGACCATGAATTTCTGAGTGAGTCAAAACGTGAGGGAGAGAGATAGAGAGTGAGGAAAAAGAAGAGAAGAAACTTTGGTATATTTTTTTTATCTGTTGAATGAAAGCCAAAAAATGACAATGACGTCAAATTAGGGATTTTAGTCCTATGAATAATAGAAAAGTTTAAAGCTGAAGGCAAGCGACCTCGTAGTCCAGATAGTAAAAGCAGAGTGTGTGCTATTAAAAGAGTGTTTCCATTCACATGTATTTTTTGAAGTGGCACATATTATTAAAAAAATGGTTCACTAGGGAGTGGTTTATGAGATGTATTAAAAAAAAAGTTTGTTAGATTTTAGCTCAAGAGCCATACTTCTAAAAAAAATGTAATCAAAGCTTTGGCCGATTTTATAGACGACTTTCTAGAATTGGTGTTAGATGATCTCTGCCTTTAGAAATGAAACAGAAAATTTTAGGTTTAATTCTAAATATAGCTTTTAAAGGAAATTTTAAGAAATTTAATTTTATTTAAGAAAACATTAAAAATTTAAAACTTTGTGTATAAACGCTTTGCGTTATCTTTCTTAAACAATACGTGCTAGAATTTTCAAATTGGGTTAATTTTAACAAAGTATAACGTAAGAAAAGTAAAATGTCTACGTAAGGTTGAAGTTGTTAACAATTATACGATTCCTCATGACTATATCATGTGTAACGATTGCACGCGAATAAACCTCTGTAAAATACGTCTACGCAGTTTTCTGCCAAGGTTAAGCCTGAAGAGTTGGCAAAATTGAACAAATTTTAACAAATACATATGCGCTCTTTCCGACACAGACTTCAGTTTTCTCTAATAATTAGAAAGTGCGAGGAGCAGCGTCTCGTCGTAAGTACCTTCAGTAATGTTATTCAGAGGAACAAATTGCTTCCACTTCAGGACAGGGGTCGTAATGAAAAACGAACCAGAAAAAAATTAGGTTCTGTTTCTTTGGGTTGAGTAACCCGTGACACAGCCAAAAAGCTGAAAATGTCTCAAAGAAGTGTCACACGCATCATTCGATAAAACCTGAAACTGCAATGTCGGCATAAGGTCATCGTCTGACTGAACAGAACATCCGCGAACGCTTCACTAACGCCAGAAAACTTTACGAACGGTACCTTGCACATAACGGATGACAATGGAAAGGTTGAGTATATCTAGATGGAGGTTGGGTATACCTCGATGACACCAATAAGCCCCGAGCCAATCATTGCCGTCACAAATTTGGCAAAGGACGGGTACTTTTATCAACCAATGCAAGGATAGTTTTCCAAAGGGTTTATGGTTGCAACTGCATATCGTGCTCGTCCTCGTAACCTTAAAATCAACTTGGCCTACTTAATAACAGAAGGAAATGGGCCCAATTTACCGTTAAGAAACTTCCCGTGTCTACGGTACAACAATTATCGAGTATATATCCACATGGATAAAACAGAGAGCCACACTTGCGTTCTTCACTAGCCTATTCTGCAGAAGAAAGAAATAGGAACTGGAATCAAGATGATCCCATGTTCATCAATCCCGATTAAGTCCTCAGGCTTTGGACTCCTTAAATAGAGCATGGAAGCCGTCGACCTACAACGTTGAGAGGCTTGTGGAAAGTGTGCTTTGCAGAAATTTGTTTAGTGGAAAATACCATGTTGGGCCATTGTTCATAAGAAGGGGAGAAACGGGTATCCCGAAGAGAAGCTGAAGGTCAAAATCGTTCAATTTTTAACTCCTTCAGTCCTCTGTATTTTCTTTATTCCCACTACATATTTCGTAAGCATTTGGATTTTAAGCTAAATAGATTTGGAAATCCAGAAAAGAATCGAGTGTATAGCATTCTTTATTGTTCGCACTTGGCTGGACAAAATTACTACATTCCGCCTTACAGCCCTGATCTGGCACCCGCAGATTACCACCTCTTTGGTAAACTAAGGAACATCTTAGTAGAAGGAGGTTTGAAGATAACTCCCTCGTGACTGCTGCCAAGTAGTGTCTCAGACACGCCGATCCGGTGTTTTAGCGTTCGAAGGTGGCGTAAGGCAGTTGAAAAGGATGGAGATTATGTGTTGAAGTTACAATTCTTTCTTAAAGAATGTCTCAACATACTTTACACTGAGTGGCAAGTTTATTATGACCACCTGACAGTTTTAAGCAAATTGGCTATTGCATCACGTTGTTGTCACTTTAATGCCTACGAAGGTAGTAGAAATGATTTGTTTATGAAGATACAGATAAATAGTACAATTTGACACACTTTGAATGTGGGATGATTGTACTAGGTAACCACAAATGTTTTTGCCGTTTTTATGTTTCCTTAAAAGGAAGTGGTAGAAGATATGCAAATGAGTGTACAGTGTGGTCCAAAATCTTTCAGGGTGGAGCAGGCAGGTTAGCCTGTATAAATATATGGCTGTTGGGCATTCACATCAATCACATCTCGTGCAGAAGTGAAGACAAATGGAGGTATCAAAAGAGATTGTTAGGTGTTGTTTGCTTTATGACTTCAAGGTGGGCTTGTCAGCAGCAGCATCAAGTTGCCGAATGTGTCTTGCGTTTAGGGATGATGCTGTGAATGAACGCACCAGAAATTCAGGTCGGGAGAATTTGCCATTTCTGATGAACCCCGTAGTCTTGTGTGTCTGGTGGACTAGACGACAAATGGTTCACCACGAGCTGCTATCAACTGGTCAAACCATCACTGGGGACCTGTATCCCCAGCAGTTGGAACGTGTGCAACAGGCATTGCAGCAGAAAGAGCCAGCATTGGTGAATCGCAAAGGGGTACTCTTCTTTCATGACAATGCCTGGCCACATATGACGCAGGTGGCCAGGGAAACCATAAAGCGGCTTGGCTGGGAAACTTTGTGTCATCCACCTTACTCACCAGATCTTGCTCCAACGGATTATCACCTTTTCCATTCGCGGTGCTTTATAATTTTAAATAAAAATAGTATTCATGGATACCTACCTCATCTTATAAATTATTTCGAGACGAATAGTTGTACAGCAAAATTAAGGTTTTATGCTTAATAACAGTGCTCTAACTGCAATTCTTTGTCGATCGCCGCTAACAAGTTTGCTTCCCTTCTTTCCGCCATGTTTTTTGAACTCTGCTCACTTTCGGGGCGCTTCACTGGCGCGCAACGCTATCGTTTCCACGGTGTGCTTGCGCGCAAAAAAAGGCTATCTGGGGTTCCCTTGTCAGTGTATAAAACGCAAAGTTGAAGATTAAATACGGACTTCAGAACAAATATGAATTATTTTTTTCAATTGAACCACGAACTAACGATTATCTCGGAAAACCAAAAGAGAGAGAAAAAAAATGTCAATGAGAAACTTGTAGAGAGAGCATGGTCGAATTAGACTGAAAATCATGCTAACAGTTTTTTTTAATTGGAGTAACGGTTTTTAGGATATTTGGCCGTTATACTTTATTTGAAACGCCCTGCATATAAACTTGTATTCAGTCTTCACAGTAAAACAAAAACAACTTAAAATTTTAAAAATTAATATCTTAAAATTTAAGCCCAATATTTGCATTTATTAGGATGGATAAAAAATTTCAGGAATTTAATTTTTTTCTGAAAAAAAAGAAAGATCAAGAAACGAAACGACGCAAAGAATGTATGAAAAAACGGAAGAAGAAAGCATTGGCTTAATTTCATAATCTGAAAATGTCAAATGTTAAATGAGAATATTCTCTCAGTAAGTTAATGTACAAGGAAAGGGAAAAAGCATTAAAAACGACAGTCTCATCTCGCAAAGAAAATTTCTATAAATATTTAAAGGAGAAAAAAAAATTTTGACCTGGAAAAATTATGGTAAAGAAAGTGAAGCTTTTGGCCATGAAAGAAGGGAAAAAAATAAAACTCATTTTCCAAATATTGTTTTTTCTTCTGCATATGTAGCGATTTTTTATTGTTTCTTTGAAAAAAATGAACTTCTTCCATCTTCCCGTTATTTCCTTCTTAATAATGAAGGAGAATGGAAGAAAAGACATTCTAACAAGAAGAAATCGAACAAGAAATGGAATGTCAGGTTTAGTTTGTCATTTTCGAAATGAAATTTTTCATGCAGTTTCAATTCTTTTAAAAATACGGTCACATAATTCATTTGTTCTGAAAGTTTTCCATGTCTTACATCCGTACTTGCTTAAAATTTGGACTTCGGTTAATACAATTACTTAAATAACGTGATTTTTTTTATTTTTGAATTTATGACATTACCTCGTAACATTTCTAAAATTTTTTCATGAAGCTACGTTGCCATCGATTTATAGGTTACTTCTGCCAGCTGAATATATTTATACAGACACCGTCAAAAGCGATGCAACTCATTGCTGATTTTATTTTCTTACCCTTGCAGTATGTCACCCTAGGTGCTAACGTCAATATCACGTGTAGCCGCTCACGCATATCACAATAGCTGCTCAGCCGATGCGACATACCGTTATACAGAGTGCGGATGAAATCCTATGGTACCGCTCACCATGTTGCTTCAAACTATTGAGTAGGGCGGGAACATTTCTTGGTGTCTGCATCTTTCTCCACATGTGGGCAGACATACTCGATTAAAAAAATCTGGTGGTATAGCCGGGCAATGCAAGACATCAGCATTCTTTAGAGCTAATGTGCAATCGAGCATTGTCCTGCTGGAATTGTCCATCTTGAAGGGGGTGGCGATGAACCTAACAACCTCATCTGCATATCGTTGATCGACTAGATCGCCCACTATGAAAACTAAGGCAGCCTGACAGTCCTAGGATATGGGGCCTCACATTATAACACCACGTGAAGGTCCTGTGTTGAGTCAGATTTGTTTCTTGAAGCTCTACACCCATTGAGATCTTCCCTTGCATTGAAGATTAGAGGTGTATTTTGTTTAGACGTCGAGAACGAAGCTGGATACGGCGAAGAATAATGCTGTTGGACGCACTCTATGCAAAGGACTGTGTACGTCCCTCAGGATGTCCGAAGACGTGGTAATTGCTGCACGTACAATGCGCCAATCTTCCCTTGCATTCGTTATCCGTGGACATTCTGGATGTGCACGGGGATGTTTTGAATGTTATTCGCGCCTCCGACGAAATGCACCACCGGACTATACAATTATGTGACCAACCAGCTCTAGAAAAAGCATTAATGAACCCTCTCCTAAATGGGGTTAGCTGATTCGCTGACGCTGTCGAGGCATCGAAATGGTCACAATGGACTGTCAGAATACAGAATTCTTCCATTATCGGGAGAAATATCTGATAAGAGAATCCAAATCTAGGGATATACGATATTTGACTACGCCGGACTGTCGCACAACGTTGTAGAAATGTTTGAATTTTTGATCATTGCAGCTTCTTTTCGTGAAGGTGTTTAATCAGTGTTTTAATCTGGAATAATACCAGATTGCATGCAGTAATTCGGGCAATACACGAGTGTGTGTTTAAAAGTTTAACCTTCTATCCGCCTTCATAGAACTCCTTCGAAATGTGGTATCTAATTTACAAAACAACTACGGGTCGTAGATATATACAGTAGTTTCTTCAGTGTTAGACAGGCATTTAGCTAGCGAAAATAATACAATGAGTCGTTCCGAAGAGCTTAGCGACTTCGTATGTGGCACTAACATTGGATGCTACATGTGCAACAAGTTTGTCCGAGCAATACCTCCCAACATCAGTAACATCAATGCTTAGGTCGGTTGGGTGGTGTAAAGCTCGACGCAACCGATCTCTGTCGGTCCAGTGGAAACGGGTTCTTTGGAGTGACGAATCACGTTACACCATCTGGCGGTCCGATGGTAGAGTTTGGGTCTTACGGACGCCTGGAGAATTCTACCTCAGCGAATGTGTTGTACTAACTGTGAAATTTGGTCTGCGGATGCTTCTCATGGTTTCTATGGCTTTCTTGCGACAAACCTTTCCGGGGAGAGTACAGTAATTTTTCGTTATGGTGACATCTCCTGGTCGCCACGGTCAGCCGACCTCTCATGTGCTGATTTTTTCCTTTGGGTGTATTCCGAACACTTTGTGCCGCAATTCCTGAGTTGAAGGACCGCATAAGAACTGCCATCGGCAATATCCCAGACGAGGTATGGACAGCTTCCAACGCCGCTTAGATGAATGTGTTGTACAACGGGGACATCATTTGACAGGAGTCATCTTCAAACTTAATTAATCCAATCAAACATTGACTTACAAATTAACAAATGGCATACTTGTAACTACTATTTGACATAGAGTAATAAATAAAAAGCATTTACTTCCTTATGGAGTGCTATTAATATTACGCTATGAACGCTGCCGCGCTCTGTAGAAGGATATTCTGGACAATTCAGTACTTACAACATTGTGGGAATAATTAGGGGGAGGCCCTTTTTTTTTTTTTTGTTCCATTGTTGGAGAAATAGCCTGGCCAGCTCAAAGCCCAGTCGAAGCTCTTTAGGATGATTTGGAATGCCGATTGCGGGCCAGTCCGATCCGGCCAACATATACTGCTGACCTCGCCAACCCACTTAGGGAGCAGTGGAACGCAATTCCTGCAGAAACTTAACAGAAACTAGTCGAAAGCTTCTCCAGCAGAGTGAAAGAGATCCAATGACATATTATTCACATCATAATCAAAAGTTGGGGCAAAATAGGGCATGTTTCTATAAGATATAAATTGCCATATTTACAGAAAACCATATTTAAAAATATTATTATATTTATTGATTATTTAGCCTAATCAACGCGGCCGTAGATTCCATTAGCTCAACTTGAAATTTATTAAGTTATTTGTTTATTTTATAGTGAGCACTCTTATCGATTGTTTATTTCTATTAATAATTTATATTTTCGGTAGATTATGAATTATTAAAATGTGATATGGAAATCACGACGTGGTACGTTCATCGAGAATTTGTTAAACCCCCTTCCTTTTATCTCATTGGAGGTTGTAATTTAACGAATGCAAAGAACAGAGTTTTCTAATTTGTGGTTTTGTAATATTCCATTTCCCGAGTCTCTATTGATCCCTAAATTCACTTTATAAGTCTCTTAGGCTTGAAACCTATTCCAGTTTGATCGTGGAGTCAATGCAAATGAGCCAATGCCCTCGATACTCGTTCAATTACAGCGATTTTTCTGTAATGCATCCCGAAGTGTGTCTTCCATTCAGTACAGTTTGCTTCTTTCTCTCTCTTTGCCGTAAAAGCATATAAAAGAGATTTTTTTGTGTAAATTTAATGAATTTTTATTTTCTCATTAGATGGCCTTAATATGTGTACAAATAAATTAAATAACAAACAAATTTTCAAAGTGCTCCCTAAAATATTGACGATCGTGCAGTTTTGTTTGTTTTTTGTGTTTTTAATCGCGTATGGATATCGATCGTTGCAGTAATTTATGGATAAAATATTCTTAATTCATTCAGTAATTTCCTTCCTGTACATCAATCAATTCCCAGAGTGTGAACATTGATGAAAGCTGTTGTGTTTATGTAGGTGTTTGTCTTGTTCAAATTATGTCGAGATCGAAATAAATGGAAATCCGGTTGCACGATGAAGGGAGGATATATGAGGATTTCCTGTTACGTATTATTTATTACTTTGCTAAATTTTGTTATTTTTTTTTTGTTATCATCTTATAAAGTAGATCCTGTTTTGCAAAAGACAGCGTAATCATTTAAAAAGAATAATCAATTTACAGTCGAACCTCGTTATTACGAATACGGGTAATACGAATCATCGCTTAATACGTTTTGTTGCTCTGGTCCCGATCCCGTGACTTCAGTTTCTATATTATATAGCCAATAGCGATTTGGAGACACATGAGAGCGAAGTGGCATTGTTTACAATGCAGAGACTGTGTCGTTTAGCATTTTCAGGAATATAATTCCTCGTAAGATAAACGGTTGCTGCGACAGGCATGAGATGATAGTAAGCGATTTTGATGCTAACATAGCCGGGCTACGAGTCACGTGACTTGGGGATGCTTGTAATCTTCGCAGAAGACACTACGCGCTCTATCTTATTTCTCTTCTCCTAATTTATGCATGACGTCAGGACGCATGCGCAATACACTTCAACAGGGTCAAAACAACTTCCGGAAGACCTGCGTACTCACTAGTTGATATTCATCTCGCTTGTATTCCACTATAAATCAGCATTTAGTTTAATTTCCTTTTAATTTTAAAAAGTTTTATTAATTTTTTCATTTTCTCTGTAAAGGTAAACTCCACACCCAAAACAACTTTGTTTAAAATGAAAGATGAAAGTCTCAATAACAACGTAGCATGTATAAAAATTTTCAATTCGTACTCGAAATTGATAAAATATACTAATAAAAAATTCATTTTTTCCCCTCCCCCTGCGATAGACACAAGTTGCCGAGACGCGGAGTTACGAATTCGTGACGTCACACATTGGACGCTATCGGTCAGTTGTCCATCGCAATGGACTATGAATATGAAACAAGACTGATACCCAAGACCGATAGTGACGACTGCGATTTTGATAACAGTGACAGCGATATATAAGAGCCGTTAGAAGAATTAAATGCTACTGCAACTTCTGCGATATACAGCCCTATGCATTAAACCGTTAAACGGGGTCTTCTGCTTGCCGCGTCGGCGTGTGCACATTAGGGCGGCGTGTGCCCTACACAGCAGATAGGCTTACCTCCTCATTCCTTCGGCGTTTAACGAGTGCTGTTGCGGTCGTTGTTCTTGCAGAACGCCAGGCCCGGGAAGAGCACCTAGTTCCACCTTATACGTGATCTAGTTTCAGCGAATTTCTTGTTTGAATTGATACTGAATTTAAAACTGCGGATGCGTACACAAAGCAAGACGCTTCAAATGAGCTGTGTGGAATTGGATACCAGTTCCCTCGCTGTCAAAAACTAATCCACTGTTTTTTAATCGATTCTGATTCTGGAAATCTATGAAACGTAAAATTTCTATCCGACTGTCTATTTACATATCCAAACAGAGAACAAATTGAAGGCATTCCGACATAAAACAGGTTAGCAAAATCTTACGATATGTAGAATCGTTCTAAGCGACTAGAATCTCGGCAACGAAATTCCCCGAGGTTCTCGCGGCAGGAAATGACGGCTTGTTCCGCCGTGTTTTGTGGAGAAGGAATGGAAGATCCCACGCAAATTTTCAATTTTCCGAGGCATTTTTCTTAATAAAATATTAGGAAAAATCGAAAAATTTTGAATGATAAATACTCTATTAACCTGGATTAATATTATAATGCAAAAAAAAATAAAGTCGATTTTTTCCGTGGAGTTTACCTTTAAGCGTGTTAAAATGCTTCATTTCTGCTATGACGTTGGATGCAGGAATATGCCAGAGCAAATGGTCGTCAACGCGCGGGGGTTTTTTTTTCTACTCTTACTGATTAAATCTTTATTGATTTTGATAGAGAAATTAGTCTTGGGGTAATCTTAATTCTGCTATATTTATA
>JAHWFO010031644.1:549184-563672 GCA_023313115.1 Rhysida immarginata
TTTTATTGTTTGGAAAATTTAACGATTATTTTGTTATTGTTATTGATGTACACATTTTAATATTATACATTTGAGGAAATAATTTCATAAGAAATAGAATAATACCTTTTATAGTCTAGAAGGAGAAACATAGCCATAAAAAAAAGCACACATCCCCCACCCTCTCCCGTCGGTGCGAAACCGCAAGTGTTGTTTGGTTTGTTTTGGTATTAACGTCCTTTTCAACTGCCATGGTCATTTCAGGACGGCGTTATAGGGGCCGAAAATTTTGCCTCGCAAGGGTTCTTTAACCACACGGGACCAACGGCTTTACTTCCCTTCCGAAGGAAGTGCGTGATCTCAGGATTTTCCCCCTGAAAAAATCCTCGTCGTCCTCGGCCGGGATCGAACCCGCGTCCTCGGGCATCAGAGGCGATCACGCAACCCTTGAGCCACCGAGGCCGATGCGAGTGTTGTATTTAAGAATTTCTTTATACAACCTCTGACAATTAAGTTCGGTGAATGAGTTCACACAACAAAATGCAAAACAGATAGAGCCACATTTACGTTATTGTCCTTCGAAATAATCACCCTGGAAGGCAATACACTTTTGAGATCGGGTGTTTAAGTCCTGGAAGCTCCTTAGGGATGGCTTTAAGTTCACGTGTCACATTTGCTTGAATGTCTGGAATGTCCGCAAATCTGTGTCCCTTTAAGGCCCGTTTCAGGCGTGGGAACAAGAAAAAGTCTGCCGGTGCCAAGTCTGGTGAATAAGGTGGATGAGCTATGGATACGACCCCCTTTGTTGGCCAGAAACTGTTGCACGATTACGGCAGTGTTCCTCTTTGATCCATTATCCACAGTTACGTGCGCACGCTACACCTTCAACTGAAGAAACGAGCATCTGCTAAACCATTGCACGCACAAACGTGACCTGTCTGAACTTGCTTAAACAATGACTGGGCTTGTATTCACATGCATTGTTACTCGCGTAAAGCTTGCACAGATTAGGGTGTGACGTCATTCACCGAACTTAATTGTCAGAGGTTGTATATACTTGCTTCAATAAACTCGTGAGGCTTGAAAACAACATGTATCGTCAGTCTAGTGATATAATTTTTGTAGATGGCTGAAAACAATTTAAAAAGGCACGAAAAACCATCGTCGGTGATGGGAGAACCTTAACCATTGCTTAGAAAATTTATTAACCTATTCGACCCATGCCGATTAAGAAATTTGCAACTTCAAATAACGAATACCATTTAATCAAAGAAATAAATCCACCATCGCAAAACAAAAACAATTAGCCTTACATCAACGCTTACGCTAATTACACGCAGAATACCACTCATACTCGTTTCACTTCTGAACACCCGAATAAATTAGGGCCAATAATCTTTCACTCGCGAATACAGGTTTCTCTCTTCTCTCTCTCTACACCCCAGTTTCGAGATGATCGAGTTTTCTGCTCACCCAACTGCCAGTGACGTCACGTGCAGATTTCGGTGTGCATGTAAGGTTCTCCTCGGTGATGCCTCGCCAACCAAGATGCCATGGTTCTTCGAAAACCAGTGCGCATGGCACACGGGGGAATCGTACGAACACATCAGGTGTATGGAATTGTGGCACATGGACAGACGCATGCATGCATAAACGCATGAAATTGTGGCACATGGAAACATTATAAGATTATTAGCACAGAATAATATGTTATTGCGTGATATTAGTATCAGGAATAAGAATGCGAATGCTCTGGCACATAAAATGAGTATTAGCATCGGGAAACGAAGTGCTATTTCTGCTTCGAAACTTGTTAATTCATTTCGTGAAAATGATCCATTCCATTATTTCATTCTTTTTTCATACGCAGGTTGCCAGTTTTTCGTTTTCAGCTAATCCATTCATAATATAAATCAATTCAGATATTTTAAGCGTTTCAGGTCATTCAATCTGTAAGCCATGACTACTCGGTCAGCTGCAAGGTTCTTAAAAAGAAGGTGGCCAAGGTTCATAAAAAGAAGGTTCTCCCTATTCCCTGGGTGGCCTCTATCGGCCGATTTCTCTCAAAAGCACTCTCATTGCCTTCTGGGATTGTGACGTCACCTGGAAGGTTGGCAGCAAGCGATCCGTCCCTTTTAACATAACAAAGCTGAGATGTCAGGAGTTCCATGTACTTTTGCTAATAATAAACACAATTATTTATTATTTTTAATCCAATATTATAATGTAGAGTAGATTTATTAGATTCCCATGCATTTATTCTTTCATGGCAATAGATACGAGCAAAATTTCATTAAATAAGCAACCCCCCCCCCCCCCCACCTCTCCTTATAATGATAAAGAGCACACTCGTAACGAGCAGGAGAGTTCCTAATGTGCCCTTAATACGAGTGTTAAAACGCAGAAATCCAACAAATTGCACTACGAGAAAATCGAAAGTTAAAAGAAAATCCGAAACCTGAGAGAGAAGTTTAGAAAATAAAATATACACAAGACTCTTCGCTTTCATCTTCACCTCCTTCACTCGTACCAAAGCTGTTCAGTGTCTTCAGATTCATTTGAAGACTATAAACCACGTTCAGAAAAACGACGAGGTGGGGATACGCTTTCACTCAAATTGTAATTTGAGCAAAGCGAAAGTGTTCAGCCTCAAACAGAAAGTAATCGGGTATGTAGGCATTACTTTTTTTGTCTCTATCTCTATCATCTACAAGTATCGGCAGATGTTTAATGGTGTACTATCACTTAATGCTAAATGGGTGAAACAAGTTAACCTTTGAAGAATTGCTTTGACGAGGTGGCGTACTTATAACCAAATTTGATGGAGGTACATAGTGGACCATGGGATTTCGATTTCTAAAAAAATAAAAATTAGTACCAAAAGTCGCCACCAATAAAATTTTGACTCTGCAAAAGTGTATTAGTGTGAATACTGAATGAGTAAATGCCAAACGACACAGCACACATCAATTTTATTAACAACAAATGATTGTAACTTACAAATGAGGTTCGATATGACCACCATCGTGATGTTCCAAGAACTTCATACGATGCACGACATTTTCCACGGCACCTCGCAACATATCAGAATTAATTTGTCTCACCTGTAACGTTATTCGATCTTTCAGCGTTGCGATATCGGGAACATGTCCTAAATACACAACACCTTTAAGAAATCCCCACAACCAAAAGTCACAAGTATTGAGATCGGGCGACCTCGGTGGCCATACCGTAGGAAATGCACGACTAATGACTCTGCTGTGATAGAAATGTTGCTGCAACACACGCTGTATCTTGAGTCCGATGTGGGATGGTGCACCATCCTGCATGAATGTGGTCGAATCGAGACATCCTCGTTGCTGCAGTTGTGGAACCACGAAGTTCTGTAACATATCGGCATACCTGTCAGCAGTAATGGTACAGGTCACTGGTCCACTTGCACGATTTTCCTCGTAAAAGTAAGGACCGATGATATGAGATACTGTAAAGCCAGACCACACTGACTTTTGGCGAGTGGAGGGCTCCTGCACACAAGTGTGCGGATTTTCGCAGCCCAAATGCGGTAGTTGTGTGTATTAATATCACCGTTCAAATGAAAGTATGCTTAGTCACCCCATAAAATCTGCCACTGCCATGTACCATCAACTTGCATGCGTGCTAAGAATCTCAATGAAAAATCCAATTGGGTGGCCGCATCGCTAGGGAGCAATTCTTGAACAGAGATTTTATACGGGTAAAACTTCAACATCTGATGCAGGATCTTCCGCACCGTTGAGTATAAGATCTCTACACATTCGCCATCTCCTGTTCGACAACAGCAGTTGCAACTTCTTCAATTTGTTGCTAACTAACCGCTTTGCGTCCCCGGCCTGGTTGCTGTGCTAGAGTTCCTGTAGTTTCAAATCGTTGGATCAGGTTTCGTAAGTTTGTTATGCTAATCGGTCCTTTTTGCAACTTCTTTAACCGCCGAAATTCACGAAGGGCAGCATTGGCATTCTCGTTCCGCTGATAATACAGCTTGACTAACAAAGCACGGTCCCGTAAGGTAAGAGCCATCGAAAGGCAGTTGGCCTCAGAATGATGAGAATTCTCTCAGGCTTTCCTTTTATATTCATGATCGCTACATGGAATGCGTTTATGCAAATTAATGCATTTTATTCAGTAAACAGCGCCAAAATTATATTGATGGTGACTTTAGGTACTAATTTTTATTTTTTTTTTTGAAATCGAAATCCCATGGTCCACTATGTACGCCCATCAAATTTGGTTATGTTTCGTCTATTGCTTTACTCGCTAGAGGGCTCTGGATACCTCAGGTTATTTTATAACCACGACTATTGAGTTAAAAATCCGAGGCAGAAAAGATACTAGAGTTAAACATGTGTCGTTTGCTAAACATGACCCGTCAATTTCGCAGCGCTCTCGGTGGCAAACATTTTTCTGAGGTAGGGTAGATGTACAGTCCTCATCCGATAAGTTAAACCTCGACCTTGAAGAGAAGAAATTTATTCTATTGCTAAAATGGGAGGCAAGAGGATAAATTTCTTCTCTTCAATGTCTAGGTTTAACTTATCGGATGAGGACTATAACAGTAATTGACAGTTTAAGACATTACTGTGAAACGATATTGTGTACGTAAATCAACTTTCATTTTGAAACTTTTCTAGTTATACCATTAAATTGTAAATATAATGCAGAATGTGCCAATCTCTAAACAATTATTATATTTTTAAAAGCTATTAAAGTTATTAAATTTTTTTCCTAACTAAAGCATGAATCACTAGAAGTTGACAGGCAGTATCATCAGTAATTGACATCATTTTATTTACACATTTTTATTATATATTTTTACAAAAAAAATTGAAACATTCAAAAGTAGCTTCTAATGACCTGATTAAATCAATCATTTTTAAGAATGTTTTTAAAGTATTTAACATTAACTGAAATTGTGCTTTTTAAAACTTAAGATGTTGTTATATAGATCATTTATCTTTTCATTCCTTTGAAATAATAAATTAAATCGGTCCACTCCTATGTAGAGTGCAAGGACCATAGAAAATGAAGGCGTTTTCCACTAGTGCAATATCATCAGATCTTGGCCAAACGTATTGCCCAAGAAATTGTTCGGAGAAAAACTTGATTTTTGACGATTGTTCTCCTACTTGCAAAATTCATCCAGTTCATCCTATGCTGCTACTTATCATAGTAAACAGAATAGTTGTTTCCTTCTTGGAAGATAACTTGTCCTGAGCTATCTGTTAATCGTCTCTGTGACAAGATTAAGGACCAACAAAAAAATCGGGGAATAAGGCCTAGAAGACGTCAAAATGGGTGATCTAGAAATTGACAGTCAAGTCCCTATAATTGACACACCTAAGTCAATTACTGGAAATTAATCCTAAAATCATCATGTTTCCTTTATTATTACCCTAGATTCTTTATCACATTAATATATTTTTTGTTTGTTTTTATAAACACAGAAATTATCAATAATTGACAGGTTATATCAATTACTAGTGATACTACATATCTGGGTTCTAGTTGTTGACGGTGGATTAAAACAGTTAACACATTGGTCATCTGAAATTCTGTTACTACCAGAAGTATTGTCCACTGATCACACAAAAAGGCACACGTAAAATTAATAACAAGTATTGCATAACATTATTGAAATAAAGTCAAGTAATCAAACCCTCGCCTAGTGGTTCGTTAGAAGGTTTTTTCGACTCACAATGTCAGTAAAGCATTGAACAATCAACATATGTTTGCGACCACGTTGGGAGCAAAGTTCCTAGTTTTTTTACTATTCTGGGAAGCTAATACATTGTTTAATACAAAATAGCAGACCAGTCTCTTTTCTTGCCTTGTTACTTTACTAAAGGCCTTTATATCGTGAATTGTCAATTACTGGTACACTGTCAACTACTGGTACATCTACCCTAAGCATTTATGGATGGAGTTTCCACTTGTACATATGCAGTCATTTCTTCAAGTTCAGAGTTAAAAACTACAGTCTGCAGATGAGCCCCCGTTTCAACCTGTTTCTACGCACGTCGTCCGACTCATTATCGATTATGTCTTTCAAGTGTGGTTGTAACAGTAGCCACGCTTTGCATTCCTCTATGCTTGTTTAAGCGATCACTTATTCTAGTTTTCATGGAATCTTTTACTCTAAGAAAGTCCTGCAGAGATTTGAACAATTGGTAATCAGATGTTGCAATGTCAGGGGAATAAGGTGGACGGAGCAGAGCTTCGCAGCCAAAATCTCTGATCTTTTGCTGGGTCAGTCTTGCCGAGTGAGGGCTTCGTTGTCAGGTGAAAGTTGGTGTGGGACCAGACTTTTTTTCTCTATGGACCTTCCCTCTCTATTTATAGTGCTCTTGAACAGTAGACCATGATGAACTAAGATATTCGGATAGTTTGAGTCTCTCGTCCTGATCGTCCTGTTCCATTGGCCTTCCTGCACGTCATCCAGCACGTCATCCGAGAAGTCGAAATTGCCCGACCAGAATCTAGCGCTTGCGTTTTCAGACATTTAATGCATTCGGTAAACAGCGTACACGTTTTTGGTAACCACGATTGCCTTGTGAAATTCATGGAGCATGCAATGACTAACATGATTCTCCTCTAGTTTTATGTCATTCATTTTCTTCTGAAAAAGTTAAAGGGGAACAGTTAATTCATTTGTACAATCATTTATTTTACGTTGATTGTACGAGGGGGGGGACTCTGAAAATAATACTTCCTATTTTATTTTGTATGCCTGCGACGTTATTCTTGTGGACATTTTGAACCATGGGGAACCCATCAACTCAGACCGGATACATCGCAACTCTGAACAAGCTGAAAGCACGAATTTCCAGAGTTAGGCTAGAGAAAAAGAATAATGTTGCAACATGGCAATGCCAGACCCCATACAAGTGTTAAGACAATCATGTGTTCGGGTCAATGAAAGATGGGCTTCGTGGTCAACATTTTTCAAGCAAAGATGCTGTCATAGGAGCTGTAGCGTTAATTAAAAAAAAATAGGCGGCATTACTTTCGGAGTGCTTCTCGCACTTCAAAACTGTTCCACAAAATTAGTATTTTTCTTGCAAAATGCTTCTAAATCTGAAGGAATCAAATTTGCTTAATTAATTAACTATAATAGGCTTAAGAGCAATGTCAGATAAACATGCACACTACTAATTACTTATTCTACGCTTTGAAAAGAAAGTTTGTGTCTTCTGAGAATAATTCCTAATCATTATGACATTCTCATGCGAAGATGAAAGAAGATATCAGTGTTGCGTGACGCGCTTTTCGTTTTTAATATTAATGTTTCAATGCATAATGAATAATAAGTAAGAGTCATTATCTAAACGTTTATTAGGGAATACGTGGAAACCTCATTGGTATGAGAAACCTGCTAGACAATCAATTACATTTATGGAAACACTTCGGGTTATGTAATATCGTGTAGTAACTACATAGCAAGAAAATTAAAATTAGCCAACGTATTATTACATCATGTTTGCTTAGATGGTGACAACTTGAGCTTCGTAAAATATTTATCAGATTGCTTTAATGATAATCCTAATTTTCTTTCTTCCAGTTGTTCAGTCTAATAGGATCAACTTTTTTTTTTGGTGTATTTATAGATGGCACTGTATGTCGAGCAATCAATCTGGACACCTGTCGAGGAGCTCTGAACTCCGTATGGTACAATCCAGTTTTCGGAGGCTCTTGCTTTTGTGGAGATAGCATTACAGAAGGCGAATGTCACCACGTAAAAAACACTCTTTCCGACCACCCCTGTTTAAGAATTCCTCCTTTTGGTAAGTTCTAATAAGCATTTCGGTTAAAGTTCACTATCTGCTCATCGCGCGATAACTGATCATGCGACCAAGATAAATAAATTTATTTTTTAAAGACTGGGGGGCTGCGCCCCCAAGACCCCCCCCCCTCTAACGGGCTGATATATACCCCCTTTTCTATGTAGTCGCTGATGGTTAAATTTAGTAAATTTTCATTTACCTTGGTCGCATGATCGGTCATCGCGCGATGTGCAGATAGTAAGCATTTCTTCTACTTCCATTGAACAATATAAAACTTAAGTTTTTTGTTATTGTTGTTGTGACCTACCTGATGATCTTACTTTTTGTTGCAGATGCCACAGTGCTTAGGATTAATGGTGTGGATAATTATCCTACGTGCACGTATGGCTTGCAGATTTGCAAAGGGAATCCCGAATGCAATAAATTTTATGAATATTTCCGTAAAATGTGTAGAATCAAAGATGGTGCATGCGCAATGCACAATTGGTAAGGGTTGTTTATTATTTATTATAAGATAAATTGTACAGTTTGAATCATTCTATAAATCACAACCATAAATATTACAATAATTTCTAGTTTTCACTGTACTTACCCCCTCCTTGTCTCTCTCTTTCTCATTGTGCCTGTTATGTGTGTTGACTGTTCTTTTTATCTGTGTGTGTGTCTGCTTTTCGTGGCTGAGGACACTCAATCTTCTTTCCTTTGGACGGTTCTTTTCAGGGTGAAATGCGAGCGGGCGTGGAATAACCTGCAGCTGACCCCTATCTACGGGTGCCTTTGCCACGAGGAAGAAGAGCTGGACAAGTGTGCCAAACTGTATCGCATTATCAACCGGAACCCGTGCGTAGGTAATGGAACCGAAGAAATGTTGAAGGGCACAAAGAAAAAGTAAAATGAAAATAAAAATAAATGCCAAACACCTTCTTTCCATCATTGGTCACTTTGATTGATTTCGATCGATTTCCCTCTGCTTTCACTGGTTGTGTTCTTGCACTCTATTTTTCCAAATTCACTGCCGTTATTTCTTTTAAAGCATTGTCAATCGGATTATTAAGTATAAATTAACTGTTTTCGTGGCTCCAGTTAGTCTTTATATATTCTTCTGTCCTTCTTTTTTGTATTTAATGTAATCACGACATTCATTACGTAAAAAAATTATTTACCTCTTATGATCATTTTATTAGGTAATAGTTCTTAATGAAATAGCTGAAATAACTTAATCCTTCCATTCCCTAATCTTTTTCTGTAAATTAAGTTATGTATAACATGCCTATAGCTTTGTAATGAAATTGATGCTTTCGGCACTGAATATTTGAAACGAAACACAGAGACTGATGTTTAATCATGCTCATAGGATAAGATCAGTTATAAATTATTTGGTAATTATACACTGAAATACTAGAAAAAGCGGTACAGTTACTGAAATAATATTTGGGATGATGAAAAATGCACCATGGGATAGGTCATCTACAACTTCCTATTCATTGGATTCATCAAAATTGACATATCTGCTTCGGTTACGAAAATAAAAAGGGGGGGGGGGGGGCTCATTTTTGTATCCACCATGTATAGCTCTGCTACCTACACTACCCTACGATAAGGGAACGGGCAGTCTATACCACAAGTACTGAGGAATATTTTCTTGAGGAAATATTTTTCTGAAATTACATCAGCCACCCTTCTGGGTTCCGATAAACGGCGTCTGGCATTTGGGTCAATTCTTGCTGCAAGAACATAGCCATGTCAGCAATACTCTCTGGCCATCACTCGACGGAAAGCATTGACATTCATGACTGCGTGTTACTACCTGACGGAAACCTAAACATCACATGGTGCATTATCGTCCTGAAAAGTAACAATTTTGAATCTACAACCACCAACCTAGATAAAAGCCGATAGATTGGAAAAAATGCACTCGGGTTAAAGGTGCTCCTTTGGCATTCGCCATACCCAAACAGACCCATCCGACTGGAGCAAAGCGTAACGTGGTATGTCACGCCGCAAAATGTTTTTCCACTCTTCGACAGTCTAGTGTTGGCGTTCCAAATACTACTGAACACTCGAAGCCTTGTTGTTTGGTTCGATGTTTGGTCTGTGTGCGGCTACACATGTGAATGCCGAGTGCATGCAATTCCTGTTGGAACTCCTTATTGATGAACCCGTTGGGATTGTCATCGCGATGACTGTAGTGTTCTATTTCTCCCGTTGAAAGTGGTTGCGATAACTTTCCCGAAGTCATTATATACGCGTAAAAATTAAGAAAAACATCCAATTGATTATATATTGTGCTTTTAAAAATATGGTTTCAAGCGTTATCCTTTTTAAGCTTGTGTAAAAAAATCACTCACTTTTGATTAACTTGTTTAGATTCTATTCATTTGAATTAAAAGATGGCTTATTTAATTGGGGTTATAATTGTTTCGTTTATAATTTTGCAGACAAGCTCAACGATAAGATGGCAAGTTACTGGTCTTCGACAGACAGTTCCCAGTCGGAGAGTAGCGAGGTAACCTGGTTCCACACGGATGACCCCGTCGACGGATACGGGACCATTGGTTATGCCACTTCGAGGGATGAATCGAGCACATTCCCTATTCCCAGTGCAATGAACTATTCTGAAAACAAGTTCATTTCGGCGATATTCGGGCAGCAAGTCCATTTTCCCAATACAGTCATCACCATGCCGAATGGTATAAGCTACTGGGATCTAGGCGATCCGGCTCGGAATGAAGAAGCTGCGAGAATTATAGGTAAGTAGGACTGCTTTGTTGTAGTTTTTCTTAGGAGATATTGAACCTTTAAGTGTGTTTATAAACAGAAAATATTCAGACTATAAAACAATGACAATATAAATTCAATAAATGAAAACGATGGATTGCAGCTCTGCTCTTGCGTCGATGCTCTAAGTCAGAAGAGAGGGACGTCGAAACGAAGTTTTAACAGCTGCGGGAATTGACCTGCTGATGAGCTGGACGAAACTTTTCTTGTATGTCTTGATGACGTACACGATCCTCCAATAAGTATAAGTCTCTAGGGAGACTAAAAAGAACACGATAAAGAAGTTTCATAACAAACATTATATTCACAGGTCACTCAAAACTTAAATGTTTTCCCACAGGGGGGGGGGGGGGGGGGAATTTCAAGAAGATTTTAGTCGTTTCGCAAGGAATGAACCAAATTGGTTTACAATTAAGTTTAAATATGAACTGGATATCATACAAAGGACTCCCTGATTTTAAAAGTAGGAGTTTCATTCTTCTATGAACAAGAATGAAACATTTCGAAAGCCGTAAAAATCTGATACAAAATTAATTTACAAGGTAGTTACAAATGTTGCCCACAGGTGGGGCTGGCTCGCTTTAAGCTGGATTGCATTGCAACTTTTCGGATGGATTTCCTCGAATTACGCTGGATAACTGCAGAAACCTTAGCGACCTTTTCAGGAGTAGTTGCACATTGCCTGGGGCCAACATTTGCCATTACGTACAGCGCCACTTCCTTCAGTACGCTACCTACAGCGCTACCTGTTGGCAATATTAGTAACTAATTTGTAACCAATTCTGAAACTTCCGTATCAGATTTTTAGGGCTTTCGAACTAAACATACCACTTGTTTCATTCTTCTATCGATCCCAGTTTCCGAGATATTTATTTTTAAAATCAGGAAGTTATTTGAGGGACACCTTGTACTGTGTCCATGGAGAGAAATACTGTGCGTCTTCGTATTTCGGATTTCAATTGTCGGGCATTGTTGAAAAGTAAAATTAAGAATGCGTAACAATTGAAATAGGAATTTTAGTTGCGCACATCCAGTTTTATTTTCGTTGGCCAGAGTATAGTAAGATCATGGGAGTCATAAGGCTAAAAGCATACAATGTAGAATAAAAATTTGATGAAGTTTCTGTTTAAGTCTCTGTTTGCTTGTTTAAGATTAGAAAGATTCTTTAAGATTGAAGCCACCTACTGACTACTAATGGTTTGACCAAATACAAAGGCTGAAAGCCACTGGAATTGTATGGTTACTTGTAGCCGGGCTTTAATCGTCCTCGCTATGCTTGGAGGCAGGATGCACTTTTGAATAAAACGTCCCGGTATTAAAATGCTTTTGCTCTTCATTCAAATGAGACAGAGGGAACCTTAAACCTAACGTACTTTCTGAATTTAAATCTGCTCGTGGTCTTTTTCAGATTAGGTCTGGACAATCCATAGCGAAGAGTAGTTGCGGGCCGCACAATAGAACTACATATTTCCTTAACGATCAGTAACTTCCATGAGAGATAGTATTAGTCCTAGTAAAATTATTTCTGCAGAATAAAGGTTTATACTACAACGTGTGTGGTCCTTTTATTAGATGTAATTTATTTACGACTACAGTATTTGAAACCTACTTTTTATTATATTATTTGTTTTTTGAAGCTATTTTTGCGTCCTAATATTGATGTAATTAAGTTTTATTGTCATCATTTTTGTAGCTAGGAGTACGTGTCAGAGGGCTTACCGAAGATGCGAGGAGGATAAAACCTGCTGGGTACTGTTAGGCAACATGTTACAAGCGTGCGATACTGATGGTGTGCTCTGCAATAGGACCGAGTGCATGGCGTCCGTGGTGAGCTTCTTCATGCTGGGCAACCCTTCCATCACCAAGACCGTTGCTTTCTGTATTTGCAAGTAAGTAGTGCTTCACTCTCAGACTATATGGTTTAAGTACGCCCTGTTTATTCACTCTGAGATTCAACTTGGATTTAAGCATTCATAATACGTACATGTACTTGCCTGCGTTTGGTGATTTTTTTTTTTTACTAATAACATTAATACTCTGGTCGATAAATATGCTTTCTTTCTCTAGAATAACTGTACACCCATACCTCGTTATACGTACGCTCGTTGTACGTACTTTTCGATTTACGTACTTTTCAAATTATGGCACGAATTCGTTTTACGTACCCAATATTTCGTCACACGAGATTAAATAAAGAGTAGAGTGGAAATACACTGATCATCAGCACCAGCACTATGACCTCGTCAAGTACGTCGTCATTATTTCCACTCTAATAAATTAATTTAGGCTATATATTTTCGATTTTTGTTTCATGTGTATTACTATGTTTATGAAGAAATAAAAATAATAAACTAAAGACTATAAAAAAATAAATACTAACTTTGCTGTATTATTTCATAAAAAAACACTGAAACAGATTCAATTTACTTTGTGTATATTTTGTATCAAAATCATTGATGTGCATTGTCAAAGCGTTATCACGAAAATCATTGATGTGCATTGTCAAAGCGTTATCACGGAAATTTATTTTTAAAAAAGTACAGTAGTGACCTCTGATGAGAGCTACATAATAAAACGTCTCACGTTTTTCCATTGCCTCGACTTTTCTACTGACCCTGAAAAGTACGTATTCGTTATACGGATATTCGATTTACGTACCAAGTTTTTGGAACCAATCAGTACGTATAACGAGGTATAGGTGTAATTAGGGAAAATCAGCATTCCTATATTCTCCATGCTATGACAACAACTTGTTATTAAAAAAAAAGCACCTGTAACTGTCCCACCGATTGTTATGTACCAAATTCGTATGTATTCTTTGAAATGCATGCAAATATTAATTCATAATTCTCAAGAACAAGAATAATTACTATGGACAACATATATACCTAGAAAATATGTCAGTTTTTTAACTTGTACTAACCGTGAGCATAACTGTTTCAAAATTGTGTGATATATTTGCGGCATGACGGCAGTTTGTTTAAAGTGGGTTTTTTTATGTATCATTTCGAGGATTTTAAAGATGGCCTGCTACACTCCAAGCGAATTTTCTTCGAGCATTCCAAGTGAAGTTTCGAGTGAAAGTTGGCCCAGACAGACACGCAATGAACAAATTTGGTTCGTGAACAAATTTAGGACAACAGGTTCCATTCTGGATGATCACCAGCCGTCGACATCGAGATACTTTGGAATGCGAAGGAAACTTTTGCAAGAATGCTTTCAAACTTCACTTGGAATGCTCGTCTCATGAGTTACGGAATGTAATTCGCGATGATGCAACCCACCCCGCAGCTCGGTGATGTAGGCGGCCATTTTTTCAATCTTGCAAGCTGATATAAATACGAGTTAAATAAAATTCCTTGACGCCACGAACATGCCACACAATTTTCAAACAATTGCATTTAGAAAATTGTCGTTTAATGCTAGTAGGTAGTTAGGTTTTAGGTCGCCCTATACATGAGCAAATGCACTTAGAGAAAGTGACAATCTTTGTAATAACATATCGTTATGATGGTTATAACAGCATGAAAGTAGGTACGCAATAGTCTATAAGCTTTTGGCAGCCAATATTGTTAGACGCCGTCAAAAAATAGATTCCTCGATATTACCTCTTACTTCCTCAAGGACTTGATCAAATTTCAAATGTTTAAAAATGATCTACGGTTAAGAACAGACAACCGCTCTGAAATAAACAGAAACCTGATCGATTGGAATCTAATCTGAGATTGTTGCTAAATTGTTATTAAAGTTAAGGCATCATGAACTTCCATATAGAAAGCCAAATCTATTCGTGTATGTTTGAGCTAGTGGGTATATTTTTTCAATTTCATTAAGAAGTCGTGACAGAATATGTGTGAGTGAGAAAATTATACAGGGTGATTTACATCGAATGTAAAATACTTAAAGGGGGTATT
>JAHWFO010031644.1:568047-640909 GCA_023313115.1 Rhysida immarginata
TTGTACAAATCCAACTTTTTCTTTCTTTGCTGTGAAAAATTTCACGTTCTTTTTTTTTGTGTGTGAAACATTTTTTTGGGGTGATCGGTTTAGATAAACTTCACAATTTTATCTGTAGAGTTTTTTCATTCACCCAGCGATAAGGAGAAGTGAGAAATAGTGTGGGTAAGATAGAGAGGGGGAAAAAAGAGGTAGGAGAAAGAGGATTGTAGAATAACATTGAAATGACGAAACATAAATTTCTGTACGAAACGAGAAAGTTGAAGAAGGAAGGTGCAATGAATTTTTACGATGATAGCTTCGTTTTAAAGCGTTGATGGATATGCAGCAAGCGAAGAAGACGGCGGGGACGATTGTGCCGAATTAAAGGTGTTTGTAAGAATTGGCACTTTTAACAATGGGCTGCGAGTGAAAACAATCACCGTTAGATCCCCGTAGATTAATACAGGGTGCAATGAGCGTGTTCTCCTTTGATTCAATGAGGCCGAATGGAATTGAATAAAGAGCAGGGGAAAGTGAAGTAGTGAGAAAGACGGAGGAGGAGGAGGGCCTGTTACATTCCATCTCCGTCCGCCCACCCTCCTCATCCCAAAGCGGGGAATGAAAAGTAGAAGACGCAAAGAAAGTGAGAAGGTTGTGTGTTGAAGGAGGGGGAACATTCCTTTAGGGGAAACCAGCCGGAGAATGGACGAGATTAGCGGCAGGAACCCAAATTATGCACGTGGTAAATCCATCATGTTTCGCTCGAGCCTCGGATTAGATGAGCGTTTCGTTCCCATTGGATTGCCCGCCCCCCTTCCCATTCCTTCATGACCCCCCCTCCTCCTCCATACTTTTAACTTACCTCATCCCCGCTCCACTCTACTTCTGATGCACATGCGTAGACATGCGTTGCATAGTCTCCGACGTGAGCGCTCGTAATCTGTCCGGACCAACTCGGAAATGTCGACGAGAAATTTTGTTCCCTGAGGGTTTAAGAGTACTGCGCTCACTCTTTGATTTAAATAGGAACACCGCCGCTATTTTTTTTAATTCTCTTTCTCCGTTTTTCTTCTTCCTTTTCTATTGTTTCATGCAGATCCTGTAAGCACTGAAGAACGGCAAAGTTCGTAATTATACTGGGAATTTAAAGAAAAATGAATTAGGCTCTAAAGGAAATTAAAAATGAAAATTTTATTAATATGAGAAAAATTTATTAAATTATTTTGTGTTCAGTTACAAAACAAGAATTTCAATATTTTTAATTAAAAAATCACTGCGATGCCAAATATGAAATATGTTTTGCTACTGATTAGAGCGGATAATTAATTATTTAACAAAGAGCGCATGGATTGCTTTTTAAGTCGAAAACGATTGGCGCCTTTTTATTTTAAAAGCCTCGATCTTCTTTATTGCTAAAGACAAAAAAGAGACCGCCGTCTTGGAAAATTTTAAAATTGAATTCAATTCTTAATAATGTTCGAATAAATTTTTGACTCTCCCGCTAAGGTAATTGTATTTCGCTTTTAGTCATGATAAATTTACGATTTTTCAAATTAAAGCAAAAGAATGTTCCCGCGGTTTTCCTCTTGTATCTGCTCCAAAAACTCAAGTTACAACTTAATACTGCTAATGGCAAAAGTTTGCCCTCGCCGCTGTAGAATGACACCGAACAATAACATGAACTGCGGGAATTTATCATCTGTGTTGAAGCAAAAGCATTGAGATTTATCCAGACTATGCCATATAGCGACTTATCGGGCACAAACTTTTCTTTTCCGCAAAACTTCAATCAAAACACGGGAAACTGATGTTGCTGATATCTTTGTACTTTGTGACATCCTCGCATGTCAGTCGACGCTCTTCTTAAAAATTATCCGTCACAAGTTTCACGCTTTTGAAGAAGATCGTCTGTCGACACGGAAACGTTTCGCTTTTCCTGGCCTTCAGTCGTCTTGGATGCTGGCTGAAACGTCTTTGATGAAATCGCGCAACCCAAAGGAATACAGTGTTGCGTAAAAAAAAGCCTGGCTGGCGACAAGGGGTCACGGAAGGCTTTCCAGAATCGTAATAGCCAACCAAACAGAGCCACAAATAACGGTCGATTTCAATGATTAAATTTGAAAAGTTTATTTACACATCTGGCAAAAGCTTCACAAATGCCGAGATTACTGTGACGATTCGAATAAGCTGCTATGGCACTGATGTGTTAGTTCCTTCCTCCGTCGATTATAAAAGTAGTAGTCGTTCCAACTAGTTGATCATAAAAGCAGAACAATCATGACGCAATCAATTATCATTTCAATGAAAATGCTTCGTGAAGAAATTTAAAGGTGTTAAAAAAGAAGTGATAAATAAATGCTTGGGAGTACACTGACTGAGCAAAGCTCATGGGATAGCAGGTCGCTGATTCGATTTCGACGATCGTGCATGAATTCGTTTTCACACGTTAAACCGTGCCTAGGGTGTACCGTGAATGGTTGGAGGAAGGCGTAAAAGTCCACAACAGACACCAAATCGGGCGTCCAGCCACCCTCGAAGACCGTGACCGGCGACACCTGGGACGAATGGTTAACGGAGACAAGAGGGACACAGTGCGACAAATCACGGACCAATTCAACGTCGTCCGAGCTAGAAACGTTTACCAGTGGACAATCCGTAGAAACATGCGTGTCCTCGGCTATAGGAGCCGTCGCCCTACGCGCGTACCTCTGTTACCCCCACGTCATCGGACACTCCGGCGTGCATTTGCCACCAATAACATCGGATGGACACTTCAACAGTGGGGTAACGAATCGTCGTACGAATCGCGGTATCTGCTGTTCCATGCCGATGGAAGGCACAGAGTGTGGCGCAGAGCTCATGAGGCGATGGATCCATCATGCCAAGAGGGCGTATTCCAAGGCGGTAGAGTATCAGTCATGGTCTGGGGCGTGTTTTTCTGATATGGAATGGGCCCCCTTGTTCCTTTGGAAAACACGTTGAATGGTCTGCTCAGCGGTATCGTTAACTACTCGGAGACCATCCCCACCCGTCTTTGGCCTTCCAACACCCCGACGACCTTGCCGTCTTTCAAGATGACAATGCGCCAACACATCGCTCCACTGTCGCTCGAAAATGGTTCGAAGAGCATGCAGGGGAGGTCCTATGACTGGACTGGCCACCCCAAAGCCCTGATATGAATCTATCGAGCATATCTAGGATGCCATTGAAATCGGGCTCCGTGCGCCATTGAAATCCTCCACCCACGAACAGACCGCAATTGGCTACCGCTCTGCAGACTGTGTTTCGCCATCTGCCTCCGGAAGTGTACCAGGGACTTGCAGACTCACTTCCACGCCGTATCGCTGCGCACCACAGGGCCAGAGGGGGCCTGACCAGATATTAGGTGAGTTTTGCTCAGTCAGTGCACTTTTCAGTGCCTTTATTCACAGATAAATCCGTATGCAATATGAAAATGATTTGGTGTTATCTCCCAGATAAACTTGAAGAATCCCAGAAATTAGTTGGGTAACCAGTGACAGATTTGTTTCACTTCATTTTTTTCTGAAAATCCTCAATTGTCAAGTTTTCTTTTCAGTGACTCGATACAATGAAGCTTCCCTGAACGGACCACCGACAGGGAAAGGCCAAGTGGTCCTTTTTTTTATTAAATTAAGTTTATTTATAGAAATAGGATTCTAGAGTTTGTGCTTCTTGTAGGTCAAGTGCTTTGCTATGATAATGTCTTGAACATGATTCTCCACCATCTTTCATAGCAATATGCTCTACTGCATCTTCTTTTATATAATTGTTCAGAGTTTTGATTGCGTCAACTGCTTCTGAATCTTCAACGATTTTTTCTGACAACTCTTCTTCATCCTCTCTGTCACTTACATGTTCTTCATTTTCAACACAAATGGTATCAGGATCACTTTCGCTATAACACTCAGTGTCTTCATAATTTAACTGCCCAATTCATAATGCACTTGCAATGTTATCTACATCAGATTGAACCAAATCTTCAGTAGAAGCCTCCTCCTCCATATCTGAATTTACAATATGGGAGTTACAATATTTGATTATTGTGTCTTCCTTGATATTCTCCCTTGCATGTTTGATCCAATTCACAGCATCCAGCACCATTATAGACTTTGCCAACAACGAACCAGGGCTTGGCTGAGTTCAACTTTTCAGTTGCATGTTCGGATTAGAAACATATGTATTTTTAGGCAGATAAATCTGCAAGTTTTACGATCTTTTTTTTTTTATCTGCTGGTTCCTCGCCACGTTTTGTTATTGGCGGTTCCAAAAACCGTTTTATGATTGGCTGGTGAGATTCCCTGTAAAAGAGGTTCATTGTCCCCCGATTCGAGAAAAACGTGGTTCTTGGTCCTATTGTGGATGGGGTTTCATTAGGGAGGTCGTCCTGCAGGGAGGTTTCACTGTATCTTTTATTCAAACAACTGCAGCGGTGAATGTGGATTATATCGAGAAAGACGAAGAACTTTCCTTACTACTTTAGTTGGGCGAAACAGTGCTATTGTGGGCAAACAACCATATCGTTAATTTGGTCGAGTAGTGGCCGTCACCCTTTAGACTAGCCTAATTATTATTATTATTATTTATTTATTTTGACCCGTACCAGTCATTACAATAAGTGAGAGAAATAAGAGCGTTACATAAGATCAGTAACATAAAAACAAAAGAATTAACAATTTAATAATACATATTGTTTCAACTTAAACTTAAAATGAGAACATGAGTAATGACACAATTTATTTTTACACTACAGGGCTAACCTTCGTAAATCTTTGGGCAACTGATTCCATTTTCCACAAAAATTCCATGGAAAATAAACAGACATATTATCATACTCTTTAGGTATATGAAACAGGAATTGCTTTTGGCTGCGGATATCGGTATTGCTACTAAAAAACTTATGATGCAAGGTACATCTGATAGAATTTGCAGTAGTCTTAACACTTGTATAAAAACACCATTGCTGAAAAGTAAAAATTCCATATTTATGGAACCATGGAGACAAATGATTAAATAATCTTACTTTAAACAGTACCCGAAACAAGGAATTATATAAGGTTCTTAGTTTGTTGCATGAAAAGGAGGACATATTTAACACAAAAAAGTCATAAAAATTTAAAGTAGAAATAACATATGCGTTAAAAATGCTGATTTTACCCTTATTAGAGAGTAAATGGCGTAATCGTTTAAAAATAAAAAGATAGCGTCTTAATTTAACATTAATTTCTTTCACAATTTGATCAAATTTTAAGTCGTTAGACCATGGAATGCCCAAGATGGACAGACATGAATTAGAATTCGTAGCTTTTTTAATATTTATAAATTTTGTTTTAGCTGTATTAAAGGTCAAATCTTTAGATTGCGCCCATTCTTTCAATTTCTTAAAATCAGACTGAAACCAAAAATCTATAATATGACTTTCATATTCCCCAGCAATGTAACTGATAACGATGTCATCTACATAAACCACCAGATTTCCCTTTAATTGTAATTTAAATACATCGTTTATATAAAAAGTAAACAGTGCACTTGAGAAAAAGGCACCTTGGGGAATTCCTCTCGTTGTCCAGTAAAAATTATTCTCATCAAAGGTTACAGTCCTTTTCTTAAAATAAGATTTTAACAGTCTAATACTATGGGCATCAATGTCGAGATCTAATAAAATTTTGATCAATTTACATCTATTAACGGAATCAAACGCCTTACTTAAATCCAACGCATACACTTTACATTGCATATTCCTAGTCAGCGCTGAACAAGCAGTTACATATAAATCGGCTGAGGCTAAGAACATAGATCCTAACGGTCTAGATCCATATTGCTTATAATTCAACTCCAATGTTATAGAGTCAACCATTTCGGTAAATAAACATTTAAAAACTATTTTATTTAAAAGTAGATCTTGGCTGACTGCTCTATAATTTGAGGCATCGCTTTTTAAACCAATTTTGTAAACCGGTTTAATGAAACCAATATTAAAATTCTTGGGGTAAACGCCTGAATAATAAATGTTTCTTAACATTTTTAAAAACATGTGATAAAAAGTATTTATATCTCTTAGCATTATCTCACTATTAAAAAAAATCAATGTTAATACCGGTCCTCTTTTTAACAGAACTGATGACCTCCAAAAATATATGATTGACAATTCATAATGTTTTGGGGCAGTGTATATCTCAGAATCTAAATCTTTTTCAAGGGTTTTTGTAATCACACCAGGTGGAAAAGCCACTGAAACAAATTGTTTTAGAAATTTTTGTGAAAACGTTACATCTTTTTTCTTGGGGTTTATTGTTTTCCAAACACTTACTTTGTTATCAGCATAATATACACTCTTTGTTTCATAAATCCCCTTTTTTAATTTTGTATAAAGAACTTCTCAAATCTTCATTAGTTTTAGAATTCAAATAAATCTTATAGGCTTCTTTCTTTAAGCAGTTCAGAAAGTTGTGGTGACCATCATGGTTTAAATTTCCTCCTGTTCGATGTAGAGTAAATACCTAACCCAGTAAAATGTTATGTAGTAACATATTAAACATGTCTAATATCACTCAATGTATACGATAATAATGTTTCCTGTAAACCCTTATAATCAATATTACTATAATTAAATCTCCGAATATAAAAACCGGATTTACAATCATAATTGTTTCCACTTTCTCTGATATCAAACGTTAAAATTTTATGGTCAAGCTTTGGGAAGTCAATACTTTGTCCCAAAACCACTTTATTTAACAACTCGGAATGGATAAAACACAAATCTACACAACTATACGATTTTAAAGTAACTTTCGTAGGACCTTTAACAATCTGTGTCAACAAAAAGGATTTTGCAATATTCTCCAATTCACAGCGGGATAAACTATCTACGTTATAATTAACATTAAAATCTCCTAACAGTACAAAATATTCACAACTATTTAAATTATCTTGTAACCAATCAATAAGAAATTTTAAAGGATAATTAGGAGGTCTATAAATGAACTAATTTCAACGCCTTCCCCTTCCATAAATGTACTTTCAACATTAATATCTCACAGCCGATTAATAGCATGTGTAGGTAATTGAGAAAGAAAATGGCCTTGATGGTACAAAGAAATAATGATGAGCGATCTAATGTGAACAAACTGTCAATGACTGGTCTTGGTGAATCTCTTAAAGCTTACAGTGATTGCATTTACTAATAAACACCTCTTGTAACCGTATAACGCTTATAATTGTTTTTCTTTTGATTCAGGCCCAACGACAACGAATGTCTTACCCACCAGCGGAGGCTGCACCCTCCATGTTCTCAGCGCCACGAAGTGGAGCCTCCTCAATGTCTTGACGTCAACAAGCAGTGTCAAATTGATCATAAATGTCGGTGAGTATAACGGAGAAATCCTTCGAAGGATGCTCTCATTAATCGTTGTGATTTGTTATTATTATTATTATTATTATTATTAGCAAACGAATGTGGACAAGCAATATAATGATGAAGAAATAACGCCATTTTTGGCATCTAAATTCCAATGTCAAAGGGTTTAGATTAAAGAAACGCGAAATTGATTTCCTATTTTGGGAGAAACTTTTAAATTACGAGTGTGGTGTAGAAATATTTCGCATTTTCCATAAAATTTCGTGTTTTATTGACACATTTTTTGTTGTTACATCAATAAACTTTCTTAACGTTTAATATTTAATCGTATATTGCTGCTTCGTATGCATCTTATTCAACGCCGTTTGTTGTTAGCAATGAATAATGCATTCGAAGCAACGAAACGTTAAAAATTTTCCATTTCGCTTAGTTTGTTATTCCGTCTGTTTTATTACGTAGCCTTAAATTAAATTATAACCTTCTTGGAATTGACAATAAGAGGACGCTTCTGTCCGTAAACTTTCTATCAGTTGTTCTGTAATATTTATCTTTTTTATTCTTTTCATAACGTTGTAAAAAAAAAAAAAAATGACAACAGACCTCGAATGAAAACATTCGTCGAGGCTTGTGCCGTAAATCCGAACACCCTCCAGTGCCAAGGCTCCTTGGAAAACTGTCGTTCGGCCCTCGTTGGCATTCTCGGGACGAAGCTGCGGACGTCGTGTGGCTGTGCCGGCAACGACATCGGCGTGGTCTACCGCTGCATCGACGTCCAGAGGATGGTCTGGCTAAATCCTTGTGTAGGTAAAGAGCTACCATCTAAGTCGAAAACTTTTGAAAACGAATTTTGCGAGCTGCTTTTATTCCCCCCCCCCCCTCCTCTTCCATAATCTTGTATGTCGAACCCCATTTTTTTCTTTGCTGCTCGTTTTGTTCTTTTCTGTCTTTGTTTCTTTTTATTTATTTTTTTTCTACCTGCTCAGAATGAATGTTATAGAAATATAACTGTGTAGTTGTTATTATTAAATATAAGGTTCACCAAATTGCTCGTAGCGTTCAACTGCGTGTAATTCCAGAACTTAAATAAGAATAAGTTTAGTTGGCTGTGTTTTCAGCATGATTTTTTCCCCAAATAAATTCGAAAACGAAAGATACGTATTAAGTATGTGATCAGTTAAAAGACTGGTCACCCATTGTTCTATAACGTAGCTGTTCTTTCTATGGATAGTATGTAACTGCTGTCGGATTGATAACAAGATGATTTTTGATTTGTTTGTTTATAAAATGAACATTATAAAGTTAAATCGTGAAAATTTTGATTTCGTTGTTTAAATGGATGATGGAACCACTCTTTGTAAAAGAATGACATGAATTATTAAAGGGCAACTCTACGGTCACATACAACTTTATTTAAACCGAAAGCTTAGCGTATTAATAATATCGTGTCATATTTAAAAAATTTTTAATTCGAACCCTAAATGTGTGTTAAAAAAACAAACTAAAATTCCGAACGCAATTTCCAATATCAGGGCGTCCATCTTGGTGACGCCAACGGAGGCATGGTCATTGCTTCACAGTTGAATTAATACATCGCACGCGAGATTAATCATCATCAACACATACATAAATAAAATAAAATTAGTTAATTTAAGTAATTAGTTATTTGATGATGATTAATCTCTCGTGCGATGTATTAATTTACACTGTGAAGTCGAACCATGCCTCCGTTGAGGTCATCAAGATGGACGCTCTGCTATAGACCTTCCCTTGAAACCGAAACTGGAGTAACTGCGTAGAATCAGGGCGTCAAAAAACTTCTGGAGTATAAGGTATGGTCGATCATTGCCTTCTGGGCTCTGGCTGACGTCATCGATGTTCCCGCCATCTGGGGAGAAACGGCCCGATCGAGCCACTCTCTACTATACAGGGTATCCAAAAGTCTGGTAAGATGGCAGATATCTCAAAGCTGCCAGGTAGGCGAGATCTGAAGAGTATGGTTTATAAGTAATAGGGGGGGGGGGAATTCATTGCCGCACTCAAATTTGACTTTGACCCCCAAATTTAAGGTCATCCATTTGCTAACTCGAAAACTATTAAGATCGACAAAAATTTCCAATTGCAACCCTGTAGAGCAATACCACATTTAGTCTGAAAACAGTTTTTACTCGCACCCTTCCTCTTGAAAGATTTTGAGAAAATGGGCGAGAAAGAGTCACTCAAGGAAAGAAAATTCCCAACGGTGTGCTTCACTGCAATTCAAATGTGTTAGAAACCTCAGCTAAACTGGCCAGCCCAACCTGACCTCGAGTGGCTCTTTCCCGCCCATTTTCTCAAAATCTTTCAAGGGGAAGGGTGTGATTAAAAATTTTTAGATTAATGTTGTGTTGCTCTACAGGGTAGCAATTGGAAATTTTTCTCTATCTTTAATAGTTTTCGAGTTAGCAAATGGATGACCTTAAATTTGGGGGTCAAAGTCAAATTTGAGTGCGGCAATGAATCCCACCCCCCCTAATATCTTTAAACCACACTCACCAGATCTCGCTTACCTGGCAGCTTTGAGATATCTGCCATGTTACCAGACGTTTTGGACACCCTGTATGATAAGTGGCTCGATCGGGCCGTTTCTTCAGATAGCGGGAACATCGATGACGTCAGCCAGAGCCCGGAAGGCAGTGATCGAGCATGCCTTATACTCTACTCATCTTGGTTCAGTGCATGAACTCGTTAGTCGACGGAAGTCACGTGATAATTTACAATGTTAGTAAATTTGAACGCTTATACAGGGTGCATTACATAATTCCTTATCCGTGTCACATGACTCGTAGTTTGCTCACTGCTCCACGAATGAAATGAGGAGGATCGCCGGAAATGACGAAGGAATAAAAGATTTCCTTCAGTTGAAGGTCAGACTCTGCTCTGTGGTCGGTGCACGAAAGAGGGGGGGGGGGGGGAGGCAGTGTAACGCGATTGATGAGTAAACCGGTGTGGTTAAGATTCTTGAACACAGTGCACGGTGTTACGCTAACTGAATTTTGAACGGTTTTCAGGTGAACTGCACCGAGGGTGTAGATTCTTGAACACACCCAGTGTTTGCACATTTGAAGACAGGAAACGGATGCCCTGATTCTGCGCAGTTACTCCAGTTTCGGTTTCAAGTAGAAGGGCTATTAGAAATTGCGTTCAGAATTTTAGTTTTTTCACACATTTAGGGTTTGAGTTAATTTTTTTTAAATATGGCATGATATTATTAATGCGATTATCTTTCGATTTAAATAAAGTTGTATGTAATCATAGAGCTGTCTTTTAAAATGTCCTACTCTTACTTTTCGATATCGAGGATGTTAAATTATCATTGGATCTATTTGAAATTTAATCCAGCAGGGGCGCAACCTATTGAATCTTAGCTTGGTCTTCCAGGCACTCAACAGGATTCGAATCCGCGAATCGCTGATTTCGAGAGCGACAACACCGAGACGGCTAAAACGTCCTACATCTCTAAATTGAAAGTAAACGCTTTTAAAGTGTATGAAATCCTAAATTTATAAAGTCGAAAAGTGTTTTTAGCAATTAAAACACTTAAATCACTTTTAAGTGTTTGGTTCGATTTCAGCGTCCCTTATTTTAAAATTTCGGTTGAGCTAAATTTCATTAGAGTAATTACATAAAAATAAATATTCTTCAGTTTCGCTTAAGGTTTTAGATTTTCATTAAGCGGCATAACAACCACTGAGGAAACGCTTAAGAGCATATAAGCATTCATTGTAAGAAGGTACATATAAATCTTGATTTTACGTTAAAATAAATGCTCCCTCTATGCTTGTTCCAGTTCAGGCGCAGAAGGATTATCTTGAAAACCGCACCAACATTCCTACACCTCCTCCGCTCCCGCTGACGCCGACCACCTTTAGGCGATTTACGATCCCCCGCCGGAGCACCACGTCCACCACGACGACGACCAACTTTCCGTCGCCGACGCCTTGGCTCGTCACCGATAACCCGATCACCCTCCCAAACGACATCATGACGACAACCGACAACAACAGTAAATAAGACCACGTTTTTCTCTTTCGTTTTTAATTTCTATCTTCTAATCTCTCCCGTTTAGTTAAAAACATGAAATTATCCTGTTTTGAACACGTACCTAATAATGCGTTGGACCATCAAAACCACTCGCTTCGATACGTAGCATGGAAGAAACGAGTTTCTGAAATCCTTTTGGTAGTATTTCCAATCTGGAAATCGGCAGAATGGCCGTCAGTTCCCATATAGTCGCTAGAGAATTCTCCCTCCTCTAGAAAGCAACGTGATTCAATGTATCACTTGCTACCTAATCACAAGCATAAAATTCTGGGAACTTCTGTACAGTTTCGAAGTTCTTGCGCCTATTGTATCGTATATCAATGGGACTCGAATGGATCGCCGCCTGTTAAATCCCATTTATGACATTGTGCAGCGAATGGTATCAGCAGAAATATTTGTCTGGTTACCGTTACTGTGTACAGTGATTCTTTGAGGAATAACCATCTTTTATGATCCTCTTTAGTCGTCGTCGCACACATGACTTGCTGCTTATTTTTTCTTTTTCGGTTCACTCATTGAGTATTCTTGATACGATCGCTCTGGAAAGCCGGTGAGTTCTTACCGTATTTGAGATATTCGCACCAGCTAGTTCATCACGACTGGGTGTTCCTAATGATTTGCATGTTCCGTGTGTATAATTGCTCGAAGTGAGACTTCCGCATATATATCTAAAGTGATATAGGAGGTATGTTTAAAAAGTAATGAGAATGCATGCACAGCGTGCTATCTGGCAACTCAGGAGGAGTCTCCCTCTAGTGGTAGTTAGACAAAATCTGCTCGATCTTCAGTGTAATTTTCAACTTCTACCGTCACTACATTACTGATACGAAACGTTCGCGTGAAGAGTGTTTCTTTGCTGCGTCACGGAAATGGATGTCTTGAAACTGGAAAAGCGTTCTACGAGTGAAACCAAGCACTGCTGAAACTTGGCTGGTGCATCATGACAATGCACTCTGCCATGCCCTTTCTGGCCCAAAAAGGCATTTCACCAGTACCTCAGCTTCCCTACTCCCATGATCCTGCGCCATGTGACTTTTTCTTCTTTCCCAAGTTGGGACGAGGAAACGTTACCTCAAAGGACGACCAACTGAAAGTGCTTACTTCTCACGACTTCTAGCACTGCTATGAGGAGTGGGAGCATCGTCTCCGTCACTGTGTGGCCTCTCGAGGGAACAATTTTGATAAGGGGATAAGGGTTGATTTGTAAATAAGAATTAAATAAAGAGTTTTACTGGAACAGTCTCATTACCTTCTAAACAGACCTCGTAAATGTGAAATTGCAATTTAAATTCAGTTTCTTATGAATCAATATTGCATACTTTTCTGAAATCATATTCTAATTAGTGTTTTATAATTTTAAATGTTATCTTTTTAACTTTTCCTAATCTGTTATTTTATTTCTTTTTTTTTCTTCCTCTTTTAAGAATATTGCATCGCCAAAAGTTACGTGAACAGCGAAGGAGTGAAAATACCTGTTAACGAAAAATTAAGGGTAACAACATCGCAGCATTCAAATTATTTTTAAATTTAATAATCTATACACTAGATATTGGCAAAGAAATACTTTTTAAATTTATTTCATCTATAAATGAATTCTGTAATTCATTGTAATTTATTGGTTTAATTTATTGTATATTGAAATATTAACTTGAAATAACTGTATTTTGAATATTCAAAATTTAGACTTAACACGAATTTCAGTTTATGGGAGTTAACAGTTCTGAGTACAGAGATAATATTTATGCATATATTTCGACGCTAGGAGTAATTTATTTTTCCACTATGAACTTTGAGTTCAACAGTTATTTCAAGTGATCAACAAAAATGGACTTTTATCAACTTTTAAAACAGGAGCATGTGCTCAGACTACTTTAGAAGGAGAAAAACTTAAATCGTGCATTATTTTTTTTATAAACTTTCAGATATATGAACATGGTAAGCCCCACTGTTCGATGATCTGCTCTTGTTCACCAGGAGATCCGCTCAATCTCAGCTGTCATCAATTGGGCTGCGTCGAGATGCTCCCATGCAATTCCAGCGTTGCAGTCTATGGTAAAAGTTCTAATTTTTTTTTTTTTTTTAAATTTTCTAGGTTAAATGGAGAGAAGCACTTAACCAAGGCAATGGAAACTTCCTGATTCTTTGTAATTCGAAAACCACTAAAACGATTGCAACCAAACCGTACTAGACCACATTATTCGCCATTAAAGGGGTTGGACAAAATAGTAAAAACATAATTAGTGTAGATGTAGGTCTGCCTTTTGTTTGCAAAACAGTTTGAATCCGTTCTGAAATGAACGCAAACAACTCTTGAATTGCTTCTAATGGGATGTTCAGCCATTCTCATAACTGAATTGTACACACCCACTGGTGTTCTCCAGACGTACACACAGGTTTCCATTGCTTATACACTTTGCCTTCTTTTGTATTGACTAGCTTGACAAGTTTTTCGGCAATAGCAGTTCGTCTATGAATATTTGTTTGTGAAGTTTTCGTCCTTCACTCTGTTTTTGTGGAAATGACGTGCTGCAAATGCAGATTGAACTCTGCCGTCATTTTCGTCGCTTGTCGGCGCTGACGATGCTCTTCAATGCCCTCCTGATTCTGTCAGTCAGTATCGGTTTCCTGTCAAGCTTGTGCTTTGTAAACTTATGTTTTCCCATATAAATAAACGGAAAACACTACTTTACATAGGTATTTTATTATAGACTCAGATGTACATTTCGGATTTCAAAAATCCATCATCAGTGAGTCTAATTTATTGTACTTAGACTAAGATACATTCTACCCAGGTACACAAGTCTTCAACCCTGTCCATGAAACGAGTTTGGCACCGTTTTTCTCCCACGTGACAGAGGGCGCTGCGGTGCCATGTAGGTAGAACTTATTGTGTATTTACATTGGGGAGTATGCTATTTTAATGTTTTACTCTTGTATTTTCTTTACTATTTTTTTTATTTCACTGCATTTTTTAAATAAGTGGTGTCTAAACATATATACAAAATCAAGTGACAATTCAAGCATTTTATTTTCTATAATTTTGACAATTTTCGGTGGCTTTTTTGTTTTTCAATGTGTTTGTTTTTTCTGTTTATAGATCTAATATAAAAATGCATTCTTATGGTAACGTAGAATTTTGTCACAAATTTTAAGATTGAATTTGTTGGGTGTTGTATCCAATAGGGAATTTGGAAACCTTATTGATTTCTTCCAAAACGAGCAACACCAAATCCCCATAAATTGGGCTGCACTTCAAAGCATTCCCCATGCATCTTTCTATTGCCAGTAAGTGTTTTCTTGAGTTCTTATTAAACTTTGTAGAGTGGTGAAAACGTTGATCCTCTTGTCCCCAACCGGACAATTGCCAAATTTTGGTGGTCTGGCAAGGTTGTAAACGCTCAGTAGTCGCGTGGCCAGCATGAATTCTTGAGGAGATGGATTGCTATCCGGTCCATTCAGTTGGCGTATCAACCCAAAAAAATGCTTGAATTAAAAAAAAACATGTATTAAGATACTATAATCATGAGGAATGAATTATTTATTCAAGTTCAAAATATAAGAAATAAAAAATAATGAGTCTTATATCTACCATTAAACTATTAAATTATGTCATGATTCTGACAGGTGCCATTGCACTGCAAATCAAAATAAACGTAATTACACTTGCATAATTTAATGCCATTTAAATGCATTCATGCCTCTAAAATGTTCTGTGTCCTTAGGAACAATAAACTGGCTAATACGTTTAGCATCCTTATACCCAGACTTGCAACCTGGTACACAGCAATAGTACATGAGTTTTGGCTCTAAAAGTGAACCAAACTACGTGTTGAAGTGGAAATATCTCACGTCGTGCTACAGTAGCGCCCTCAAGCGTAGGTCAGAAAACAATTGCCTCGCCTTGGCAGGAACTTGGGTACCTGGGTAGAATGTATCTTACTTAGACTACTCACTGATGATGGATTTTTGAAATCCGAAATGTACATCTGAGTCTGTAATAAAATACCTATGTGGAGTAGTGTTTTTCGTTTATTTATATGACTGTATCCACAGTTTCGGCTATTTTCCTACTTTTATGTTTTCCCACTAACATTGTAAGTCACGACTTTTCATGAGTAGCTCTCGATACTGCAAGTAACAGGGCGGCTTTTGTAACGGAAGCGCCAGCTATCTGGTCTTCCTAATTTGTCTGTCATTTTTAACATGATAGCCGCTCAACTGATGTATAATGTACTTGCATCATATCTACACTATGCAGGAAAAACAAGGGATCATTATGCAAAGTAATTGGGTAGAACCATTAGCATGAGCAGAAGTCAGTCGGAGATGATAGCGTTTCGTCTAACCACTGTAACAAGTCTTGGAGGACAACTTCTATTGTAAACCTTGGTATATTGTGCTAGATGTAGTTTCTATGTTCGGATTTATTAACCGGACTAAAAAAGGAGGCCCGCCTTTTACAACGACATGCTACGATCTACAAATACTAATTCATCTGGACAAGTAATTTTTAAAAACATTTTCTCAGTTTTTAAATGAGCTCTGATAAAGAATATGGTGGAGTTGGAAAGTCTTCAGGCAGGTTTAATTGAAATCGACGATGCTATATAATTTGGCTAAATTTTCATTTTGTTTAATCTTTTTTATCAGTATTTATCCGTCTGTAACAATGTCTGTCATAATAATTAAAGGAAAATAAAACCTTGTTTGAAAAATTATAATTCCATATTCAGTTCAAACAAGATTTTTTTTAATATTTAATATTTCTTGGAAAAGCTCAGAAAAAAAGGTTCTCTTCTTTATTATCGATTAGACTCTTCATTTACATAAGCAGCGAATATATAAATATTTGGATATTATGACGAATTGCCTAAATTTTGTTAAGAAAAAAATTTTCCCTTCCAATATTATCATTGGATTTTCTTTTTATTATAATTTATTTTAAATTGAAAGTTGATTTTTTTTAAGATTAAAGATTAAAAATAACCTCTTTAACGTTAAATGAATGATAATTGAATATGTTGTGCATTTTGCTTCTAGTTTCTCCAAATGAAAAGAATTCTGTAGAAGATCATCTGTATCTGCTCTGCTTTAATCTGAGAATTGTTTTCTTTATTGCTGCTTCATCTAAAAGCACTTGACCTCTAATGGGCATCACTAAAACCTTTATCATCCAATTTAAAGAGTTCATGATCTTGGTTAAAGCGAAATGTTTCATTCTGTCCTTAATGATCTACTTGATTGCAGCTAAATTGCATTTACAGATATAATCCACTGGTGATATTAGCTGGTCACTGAAGTGGTCACTTTTTAGAGCAACTGACATAACTTTCAGAAGGATATAATAGTAAAGGGATTTTTTATTGCTTAATTAATTGTGAAAACGAGAAAAAGTTATTGCGCGTTTAAAAAGCTAGTGACATTATTTGTGTATGAAAATTAAGCCTTCACTAAAGGTATTTTGCATTTTTTTAACACTAATAAAACATTCGTGTTTTTCTTCCAGATCATGCTTCCCCCGGCTACACGGCGACTCAAGGCCATTGTTTGTGCTACTCAGGGAAATTCATCTGCATCAAACCCTCCCAGGGATCCTATGAACTAACTCCAGGTAAATTTGAAATTCACAAAACATTTGTTGAAATGAAAAATATCGATTGTTTTGAAAGCTTCTTATTCAGAACCGTGTCTTAAACTATATCAAAGAAGAAACTTCTCGAAATTGTCAAACGTCATTTAAAATAATATTTCTGTATTAGTGTTATTATTATTTGCGAATATGTGTATCCAGAATAGGATGTTAATTAAGTAAATAACGTTTAGATATTCTCCACTGTCATTTTTAAAGAGTTAATCTAAGAATGTTTGCTTTTCATAGGTGTCTACCTCTTTCTCGGCTACAGCAAAATAGATGAAGAACTTCTAAGGAAAAACATGAGCGTGTCTATAACAGACGCAGTTCGTTTCATTCAACGTATGGTTGACAACCATTGGGTATGTAAGATTTCAAAGATAAACTGGTTTTTTTTTTAAATATCACTTTCTACGTGCTAAAATATGCTTAATATAAAAATATTCATGAGTATAGCATACAATTCAAATAAAGTGTAACAGTCATGTTCGTGTGTATTAAAATTTTTAAGATATTCAAAATTCTGAATTTAGATTCTTAAAGACCATCAAAAAGTAGAATAGGATGTCTCTAAGATCCGCCCTCTATCTCTTTGTCTTCATCGATAAAATTGGGGTTCAAAACTTTAAAAGTTCCACACTTTCAGGGCCTCAATCTCCTAAACAGTTGAATCAATTGAAAAACGCCAAGAATAAAACATTTCTCAAATGTCGTGTACAATCGTGTAAAATAGTTCTTATTTAAGATTTCAAAGTCATCCCCACCCTCACGGTGGGGATGGGGACCGAGTTTTGTTTCATTGGATAGCTTTTTGGACTGGTACATCTTCAGACCACAAAAAACTGCTCAGCTATATTATTGTCACAGTATAGAGTAAGTTAAAATGATGGACCCGATTTCAGAAGTTGATTCGGTGAAATCTAATGAAGTGAGACATGTGCTTCGAAAGGTTAACTTTCACGCAGTGTTTTCACTTTCTAGCAGCGAACGATTAAGTAAAATGGTGTTACTGGAGAACAGAGATAGTTGTGTGCGCTTGACTATCACGTAAACAACTCTGATTAAACTAACGAGGAGAAAACACAAATTCACAATAATCATTTTTTGAGGTACTTTTAACGTATACCTTTGTTGATTTGTAGTTTCTCGTCCTTAGTTTAATCACAGGGTTGTTTACATGATAGTCAAACACACAGAACGATCTCTGTTCTCCAGTCAACACCATTTTCCTTAACCGCTCGCTGCTAGAAAGTGAAAACACTGCGTGGAAACTAAACTTTGAACGTTTACCTTTCACAGCACATGTTTCACAATACCATATGTTCATTAGATTTCACAGAATAGATCAAGATAGGCCGAGGGACGCGGTTTAAACGACCCCCAACAATAAGTTAGCAATAAAACCATAAAAATAAGAATTAGGTGTATTAAAGGCTAAATTTCGGAGGAAACAAAAAGGACAAATGTAATCATTGACAATTCCTGTCGCTCTAATTAACCATCTTAAGAAGAATGAGAAAAATAATTATATAAAATGAGAAATGGTAAAAAACAATACACAGTAATAGAACAACCAATAGGAGACAAACTATATTGGTAACAAAATAAATAAGTGTATAAAATACGCTAGAAATACAGGGTGAGTCAAAAGTCGTTGGACACCTTCCTATTTTGGATACCATTGTAGTTACGCAAATTCCAATACAGGGAATGAATAGGAACTTGAGGGTGCTCTATCTGATGGAGCACCTTTCATCATCTCAAATATGCAAATTAGGACACATCCAAATTCTATCTCGAAAACCGTAAGAAATACACAAAAAAATTCCAATTGCACATTTGTTCAACAGCAAATTCCAAACAAAACAATAAAAATTCACCAAAATCCAATGAGTGGATCACCCACAATCCTCATTGCAAGCTCTGCAAATTTTGATGCACTATCCTCATCCTGTTCTAGAAAGTTCAACAATTTACAATCAAATTTCCTGTGTAATTGTTATAAAAAGGCATGTTGAAGCTGAGAAAAAACAGACCAAAGCAAGATGGCACAGTAGACTAACCAGGAAATGATAAACTTTGGTAAGGCGAGGCAAAATTATCATGCAACAACCAGGCATTGTTGAAATGTCGTGCGGAATTATGCTATGGTGCACGTGGACATCACATTGAAGACTATCTGGATTAATGGAAAGACTTACTTTGTATCAGATGAAGAGCCAAACAAACAGTAGAAGAGCCAATTGCCCTATTGCAGAGCTTGCAATGAAGATTGTGGGTGATCCGCTCATCGGATTTTGGTGAAGTTTTTTTTGTTTTGTTTGGAATTTGCTGATGAACAAATGTGCTATTGGAATTTTTTTGTGTATCTCTTACGGTTTTCGAGATAGGCAAATTAGGACACATCCAAATTCTATCTTAGATGATGAAAGGTGCTCCACAAGATAGAGCACCCTGAAGTTCCTATTTTTTCCCTGTATTGGAATTTGCGTAACTACATTGGTATCCAAGATAGGAAGGTGTCCAACGACTTTTGACTTATCCTGTATAACAACAAACAAACAAGAAAAATCGCTCTGCCATATAAAGAAAAAAATGCAGAGACAAAATAATAAGATACTGATGACCATTTGGGAATATTAAGAAGAGTACGGAGAAACCACTTTTGAAGCTTGAGGATCCTAATTAAGTTATAAGTACTAGTAGAACCCCAGAATATTATCCAATACTAAGACGAATGAATCCATGAACAGTAGAGTAACATTACGTGGCAAATAATTCAACCTGGAAACCAGGCTTTGTTAGGACCGATAGGTACTTATGTTTTCACAATGTGCGTCCGTCCGTCCGTCTGTCTGTCCGTTGGTGCTCTAGCTTTCGAACGCTTCCGAATTTTCGACTTCCGTTTTCGCAATTCGACAATACGGAAATCGGAAGACTGAGTTCGTTGGTTGAAAAAATCTGAACTACTTCCGGTTCAAAAGGTCAAAAATAATATAGGGGACCACGTTTTTCACTATACAATTCCATGTATAAATGGCCTGTGCATTGCCAAATGCTGTTCTCCCTTTAAGATTCTATAGCTAAAGCAGAGAAAAGGCTTGTGAATTAAGTTTAGACACGTGATCATCTTCCTTGATGGTCTATATCAGTCAGAACTGGTTCAAGGGTATGTGGTTTAGTGGTACAATTATGGTTCACTGGTAAGTTTCAATGCTAAGATATGGCATGTACTATATCAAACAGCTTGAAATAACATGTCATGATTGAATATTAACGTAAAATTAATAACAGTCGACATAGGTTCAATGGTATGTGGTTTCATGGAACCAGTATGGTTCAGGGGAAACTTTCAAAGCTCAGATTTGGCATATAATATATAAAACAACTTGGAATGATGTGTCATGCATGAATATCACGTAAAATGAATGATAGTCGAAATTAGTTCAAAGGTACCTGCTTTTCATTGACCTATTGCGGTTCATTGGAACTTTCAATGCTAAAATATGGCATGTAATATATCAAAGGACTTGGAATGATGTGTCATGAATGAATATAACATAAATTTATTAATAGTCGAAATCGGTTAAAAGGTACCTGCTTCTCGTGGACCCATTACTGTTCATTGGAAATTTCAACGCTAAAATATGCCATGTAATATATCAAACGACTTGGAATGATGTGCCATGAATGAATATAACGTAAAATTATTGATAGTCGAAATCGGTTCAATGGCACCTGCTCTTCGTGGACCCATTATGGTTCATTAGAACTTTCAATGATAAAATATGGCATGTAATATATATCAAACAACTTGCAATGATGTGTCATGAATGAATATAACGTAAAATTAATGATAATTGAAATTGGTTCCATGATTCGTGTTTTAATTATACCATTATGAAACTGTTGGAAACTTTCACTACGAAGATATGGCATGTAACTACTTACACCTTATATTATCAATAGTTAGTTTGTGTTAGGCAAATTTTAACAATAGCTAGTAGCTACTCATCCCTTCAATGATACATGCTTACGCAGAAATGCGTTGGCAATTGTTTTTGAAGAAAGATTATTTAATAGAAATGCTAATAAATTAAAGGATTCGTATATGTTCTAATCTATAGAGAAATGCTACTTTCTCCTTTTAACTTTACAGATTGTTTTATTCAGTGTGAAGTATACGTTTCCCTTAGAAGTACGCCTTGCTTAGCAACCATAGGCTTCCTTAGCAACCTCATCTAATTCATAACAATGAAAGGCTTCTTTAGAAATCAAATGCTTTCCTTTTCGTTCTCGATTTCTTTAAAATCCTATCGGTCCTGGGCATTTCGTTTGCCTGACTTGTTTCATATTAAGTTTGGAAAGAAGAGTGTTAATATGTGAGACACAGGAAAGATCATGGGATAAGGTGAGACTTCTGAAATCGGGTCCATCATTTTGACTTACTCTGTACAAGACTATGATGCTGTAACTTTTCACAAGCAGAGACAAAGCTGCCATCTGTTGGCATGCGCGCGCATAAAACAGTATTATCAATCCACAGCACATTAAAACACTTGTGCGGATGCTTATTGCCTTGCCCTTGTATTAATGGCTCTCTACTCCTTTATAAACTATAATAAATTAATAAGTATTATTATAAATTGTAAAATATAATATAACAAAGATTAATTATTTTTGGCTTTAATGGCTTTATAATAACTTTTATTAACTGATTATTTTACAATTTATATTGAGATATATAATAACTTGCATAATAATTTATTATGCAGTAGTGTCTATAAATATCCATAAATTAAGGTTTTTTCAAGAATGAATCGTTCTGGTTGTCCGATCCAAGTTTGGTCTTGATCGGACAACTAGAACAGTTTATTCTTGAAAAATTAAGTATTAATCACATCTTAATTTTATGCAAGAAAGGCACGCTTATATCCAATTTCATTTAATTTTTTTTTTAGCCATCAAACTGCAGATTAACTCAAAGTCAACAGATAGGGGAAAACTTGATCCTGCAAGCCTATTTGGAAGACTTTGCCGAGCAGAGACAGAATAACAGTGTCACGGCAGACATGGTTGATAAAGAAGAGGTAGGGAGCTTTTTTAATTTTTTAATATAGATTATGTTAACTTTTCAAATCCTTTATGGTATTACAGAGTGAATTATGGCATTTTTAGAATATCTCTGAAATTGCTAAGTGTGGTCGCAAATGAAAGCTCATTATTAGATAAATAATAAGTTATTATGTTGTATATATTCATTATTTATCTATCTTAAAAAGCATTATTTTCTTCATTAACTTTTAAGCGAAACGCATATGCCAATGAGCTTTACTTATTGACGCTTATTGTCTTTTGCATAGCTTGTGCATTAATCGGTGAAAGACAAACGGTATTAGCATTTTTTTTCCGAGGTTTCCATTAGTAAAATTGCTTAATAAACAATAAACTGTAAAATATATCAAGTAATAAATATTATGGTGAATAAATATTTGAATAAAATATTATTATGCAATAGATATCTAAAAAAAAAACTCTTCTCAAACATTAGATATTATTTCGAATCCAGGCTGCGGAATTTTCTTTCCTATTTTTCAACATTAATTCGAACAGCTGAGGTAGGCGTACCATTAAAACCCTCACTGACCATCTAATGATTTATTCTTTAAGAATTTACGCCTTAGGAAAGATAGTCCCAGCCTGCGAACTAGGTAACTGCTCTAACCAAGCCCTAAGGTCATGTAAATAGCGGTTCGCTTTCATGGCCGCAGTGGCGCAATTGGTTAGCGCGTTGGCGGTCCGAGCCAAAGGTTCCTGGTTCGAATCCAGGCTGCGGAATTTTCTTTCCTATTTTTCATCATTAATTCGAACAGCTGAGGTAGACGTACCATTAAAACCCCCTCTGACCATCTACTGATTTACACTTATTTATATTTGTCGAATTTGTTCCCTGCAAAACTTTACAATTTTAATATAAAACGCGAATATAAGATGAATTTAATAAATCAGTAACCAGACAATTAGCTTATTTAAAATGCGGTGCTGATTATTTAAATCATGTTTTTTTGTTGAAACAATGAAAACGTTTTTTTCAATTTCATATACAGGGTTGAGGCATTTATCTCGAGACAACTGAATATCTCGGAAACTAAGCATTGTACGAAAAAATGTCCAAAATCAAAAGTGAATTATTTCGCGGGGGAAATTCATTAGTTAAAAAATTACCCCCCCCCCTTGTGAGGGGGGCTAGGGGGAAGGGGTAACTTTGAAATCTTAAATAGGAACACTTATTTTTAATGGCATATTCAGATTGTACACAATATTCGAGAAACGTTTTATTCTTGGTTGTTTTTTCAATTGATCCAACCGTTTAGGAGATAGAAGCCCTGAAAGTGTGGAACTTTGGAAGTTTTGAACCCAATTTTATCGATGAAGACAAAGAGATAAGAGAGTGGGTCTGCAGACATTCCTATTTTATTTTTTGATGGTCTTTAAGAATCCGAAGTCAGAATTTCAAAAATTCAAAATTTTTTAGTGCACAAGTAAACTTTTGGGGGCAGCAGCCCTATGGAGACAGTCTATGCGTGTGTATTGAAAAATATTACATTTTTGAAATTCTGAATTCAGATTTTTAAAGACCACTAAAAAGTAGAATAGGAATGTCTGTAAGACCCACTCTATATCTCTTTGTCTTCATCGATAAAATTGGGTTCAAAACTTTAAAAGTTCCACACTTTCAGGGCCTCGATCTCCTAGACGGTTGGATCAATTGAAAAAACACCAAGAATAAAACATTTCTCGAATATTGTGTATATTCTGAATATACCATTAAAAATAGGGGTTTCTAATTAAGATTTCAGAGTTACCCCCTCCCCCCAGCCCCCCTCACAAGGGGGGGAGGGATAATTTTTTAACTAATGTATTTTCCCTGCGAAATAATTCACTTTTGATTTTGGACATTTTTTCGTACAATGCTTAGTTTCCGAGATATTCAGTTGTCTCAAGATAAATGCCTCACCCTGTATACAAGGTGTGGTCATTCTATTTGAGGCCTTTGCATTGCCTTTACATTAATGGCATTATTATAAATTGTATCTCTTCTATTTTATTCCGAAAAGAATATTTTAGTTACATGAAATAGAACTGAAAAAATAAACAAAAAATAAACATTTTTCATCGATACATTTCTATTGAGATTGTCATATTGCACATTATTCTAAACCGTTCAAATATGATAATTTCGGCGAAAGCTTATATTAGTTAAAAGCAAACAGTTTTCAGAAAGGTGTTTCTGACTTTTATAAATATTTACGTTCAGTCTAATCAGAGAAAATTAAGTTTAAACTTTGCTCTATTTGGCTCTATACCAAAACATATGATAATTTAGATATACAGTTATATATTGTAGCTTCAGGTGATTCCAGGGATAGTTTACCCATTTATTTGCCAATAATGGCAGGGGCTACTATTCTGTAGAACTGACTTGCTGCAAGAAATCCCTGCTTCCTTTTATGAATCATTAGTGATTAGCATGCCAGCATGATGCTAAGGATATTCAAAGGATATCCCATTAAATACTGATAATTTGTTGCCGCAATACCCTGGTATTGGCAGATATAGTATTTCAAAATAATAATTTAGTTAAAATAGTGCAACTACTTTTTCTTCAAAATAGTATTCCTGGAATCCATTTTTCGAAACCTTTTTTTGCTTCAAAACTTCGTCAACAGTAAGACGACTTCCGCGATGTCATTCATAATTTCTCAAGCATCCGTGACTGCAATTTCTGAAGCAAACACGAAGTGACGGAAATTTTGAACTGCGAAATGTCACATGCACTTTTGGAAAGAAAAAGAGAAAGTGATGTCAGGTCATAGATGCTACTAACTTAGGACGCTAAATCTTGGGCGCTACTTTGAAGGATCATTTCTTAAGGACAAAATAAGACGAAAATGTTCCTGTAAGTTTTTTAATAGACAGCTTACGTTTCGAGAAAAATGACTTTGAAATACGTTTGGTGAACCGCATAGCAAGTGCATCGAATATTCGTGGTGGACATTTTCAAGTGTTACTGTAAATACGTACAGTATAGTATTTGTTACCGTTCAAAGGGCCGTGCTGTACAACCAATACATAGTTACTCCTTGCTTAAAACACGCCTGTGACTGTTCACTACTGCACTGCCGGATATGACATAATTCAAAGTCATTTTTCTCGAAACAAATACCGTCTATTAAAAAATTTCCAAGAAAATTTTCATCTTGTCTAATGAAAAAGATCCGCGAAGTAGCACCCAATATTTAAATTACACTATGTATATATCACGATTATTTAATCAGGTGCCAATTCTGGGAACGTTCTAAAACCACCATATGTGCATTGTTCATAAAAGGGTTTGAAAATAGTATGTAGCGTTAATAATTTGTCTCATAATTTGACCTCAATTGTGCCATAGGCCTGTAATAAAAGTGAAATTACACATGAGATTATAATATATTAATTCATTATACCACTAAATACGGTTGAAATGTTTTGTTATGGTTTTGCTATTCAATATACGTATAGATGCATTTATTTTGATATGAATTTTTATTTACGGAACAATTTTTACATTATTCATTATCTTGTTTGAATTGATTTCCTTCACAGGAAACTTGTGGCACTGTGCTGCGTAACATTTCCCTCATGATTGAAAATAAAGACCCCCTTGTCGTTCAAAACGTGGCCCTCTCCATCATCAAAATAGCGGGGGTCGAAAAGTACTCCAAGGGCTACGCGGCCTCGTCGGGGAACACAACGATCGCCGAGCGACAACTGATGATGTTCTCTCTCGTGCTCTTCTTGTTGTCCGTGTGGAGACGTGGCATCGGACCCTTCGAACCCCCCACTTAATGCTCTCTCTTCTTCCCACTTTCTGGACAATGGTTTCCAAAAAATGCTAACAAATTATATAAAGGACCAAGGTGCCAAAATAATTTTTTAATTACTCAAAACAACAACAACAGCAAAAAAAGAAACAAACGAAGGGTTAACAACTTAAGAAAAGCCCCTACCTGTCGGCATCTCGACATGTCTAAGAGTCTCGAAGTGCCTCAATTCTCCTCGCATATTTTTGCTCAGAGCGAATCAGCATCATTGGACGATGGTCGTCACGAAATTGAAGCCTATATTAGGCCCCCGAAGACACCATCATCTAAAAAGAAAAAAAAAATAAACAAAAAAAAAAACAACAAAGCCGACCACTCAACAACACTTGGATAGCTGCTTGTCCAGTTTTCGATTTTATCTTAAATCTACTACATCTGTTGTTTAATTACTTTTATTTAAAGTTTCGTTAACCTTTCTTTTTCCTTTATTTCCTGGTGCTTTACAAGAAAGCAGATGAAATGTTATGTGATAGATTTTAAGGAAACACAGGAGGGAATGAGACGATTCTACAATAGTGTATGTATTTACATATGTATCCCTCTGGCCCCCCTCTGAAAGAGGACACGAAGTTTTCTTAAGGTGTGGTTAAGATGTGGTGTCTGGTGACCAAAACTTATCACTGCCTAAAAACTTGAAAACCTAGAGGAAAAATTTCTTTTTCGTTTTGCTTTTATTTTTCTTCCTATCCCGTATCGTAAGTTAAAACCTCCGTCTTTATAAAAAAAAACAAGAGAACGTTTGATATTTGTTGAAAAAATAACTTCTCTTCTGTCTTTCTCTCTGTCTCTCTCTCTCTCTTTCTCCCTATCTCATTCTCTGTCTCTCTTTTTCCAATTTCTAATATTCTTCAGTGCAAATAACTCTTTAACAGAAACGCAATTCTGGGGACATTGATTAAGAAATTCCCGACCCGTTCATACGAATTGCACTTATACGAATTACCAGGCGGCTAATGAGAAGGTCAATTTTATTCAAAGTACGATAAGAGCATTTTTATTTACAGTTAATAACATTTGTGGTAGGAAACAAGGAAGATGGCAGTAAATTGATCTTGTCACTCTTGATGTCTTCCTGGGCCGTAGACCGTACGCACTGAGAACGGGAAATTTTATTTTATAAAAGTGAATCTCAAAAAATAATAATAATAATAATAATAATAATAATAATAATAATAATAACAGAATAAGTTCGTTAACACACGCGTTTTTGAAATATAATTTTTTTTTAGAAAACTGAAAATCTCAGGAATTCTCATCTTCCTTGAAAGCGATAAAATCTTGTTCTTTTTAAACCAGTCTCAGTCTGAAGCCCTTGTTCTCGTCCGATCTAGGGTCCAGGAGATAAGAAACCAAAAAAAAAAAAAAAAATAGATTCTATATAAATAATTATATTTAAAAATTATTGAACAATGCAATAATTCTATAAGAGAGGCTTTAATGCTGTGTTTAAGAAAATTATTAATAAAAAGAATTTATATATATATAAATATATACATATGTATGTTAAAGAAATCTAGCTAAACGGACGACTATAGGAGTAGACAAACACGAAGTAGACATTTACGGAAATAAGAAAAAATGCTTAGCTTAGTTCCTCTCTATAGCCTCCATAAATTGCTTTTAATAAAAAAAATTAGTTTGGAAAAATGTTTTATTGATACACACACACTGAACAAAAGAATAAAAAAAAAATTATATCAATATTATTATTGTTGCGAATAACTTCTATGAAAATTCTTAATCCCTTGGATTTAAACAGAACCATTTACCAAATAAGACTAAAATCGGTTTGAAATTTTTAAAAGAATCGTGCACACGTGACAGTGTCTTGCAATTTATTATTTTTAAATAAGATAATGAACTTAACTCCATTTTAAATACTCTGTCTTCAAGGTTTTTTTAACTTGAAGAAATTGTTTCTAAATTTGGAATCATGTTTAAAAATATATATATTATAAACATATACTTATATATATATCTATATTAATTATAATAACTACTCTACTGCATGCATGTATGCAAATTAATCCATTCATTTTGGAAGTCATCAGTGACACTGCTCAGAAATCAAAATGCTCCAGTCTAAGAAACGTCACTCTGGAACTCGAACTGAATTCTTTGTATAATATTAATTCTTTAGAAAAGTGATATTTCTGAGGCTGTTTATTATTTCAAGTAATAATAATTAACAAGAAACAAACCAAAAAGACCCATTTCTAATGTATGTGGATATATTCCTATGAAAATAGTTTGTTGATGTACAAATGTGACCCCCCTCCTGAAAGTTAATCTTTACGTTTTCACTCCTTCACTTTCTTTTAAGTTGCCTCGTATGTATATACCAATACGTATTTTCAAGGTAATTTATTTATTAATGTTTTATTTTAACATTCATTAATGTTATTTAGGTATTTTAAAAAGATTAAGTTTAATCTCGGATCGTTAGCTAAATATAAAATTAATATTTTTTTAAAATATTTTTTTGCATTCCTCAGTTCTAAACTGCCCTCCTCTCCTTTCTAGTTCAGTTAGCACCGACAGAAAAATGTTTATTTAGTTTATATACATGCAAATTATTCGTTTAATTTAGGAATTCGTTGAAAATTAAATACTACACAGCCGCTGTTTCTTGTTGTTCACCAAAGATTGCTTTACGTGGTTTTTTATGTCTATAGAAAGGACGTAGTCGTCGATGAAATACTACTACTAATATTAATAATAATAATAATATAATAATAATAATACTAAATACGACTCTTGTTGTTTGTTCTTATTTTTCATACAAAAAAATTGATCAGGGATGTCAGTGCTTTGGACATAAAATCAATGCAATAGATGAGGGTAACGAATTTAAAGTGTAAAAATTTGTGTCAATGCAAAACAACAACCATACCAAACTAAATTTATTTTTTACTGACGAAATAAAGAAAACATAATTTATTTATTATTTCGCTTTTTAAGGATACAAAAACATTGAGGAAATACACTTGTCGATATTTCTACTTAACGTTAAGGATATTTTTTTTATTTTTTATTTTTTTTAATATGCTCAGCAATGCAAATATTTACAACAAGAAATTCTCTAGTATATAGGATTAGTACATTACAAGATGCTCCGTCATCTGAATGCCTTATGTTGTGATTTCATGCGAGTTTTTAAATGCAGTGCCATAAAAATTGAATCGTATAATAATACTAATAATGATATTAATGATAATAAACATGCGTTTCATTTCGGCTTTGTTTTGACTATAAAGATAAAAAAATAGTCGTTTTTAAAAACCAATGCTCAAAAAATGCTAAATGTCTCGTTCTTCTCCTTTCATTAGCGTTGCTTAGGAATGTTTTTTTTTTTGTTTTTTTTTAATTTTTGTAATTGCGAATGATTTATTGTACATTTATTCAATTGGTTATTATTGATTAATTCAAATCCCCTCATCCACCATTACGTCATTAAAAATTTTTCTTATAAATCGTGTTAACGTTTTTTTTTAATCATGTTATGCAATACTTATGATAAAATTAGCTCAAACTTAAAGTGCAGGGTTTTTATTAATTAAAAGAAACTATTTGGAAATATAATATAAGTTGATATAAATAGATTAATATAAATTATTTGTATATTTTGGAAGTAGTATACAATATCAAGAAGTATATAATATTGTAAAAATTTCACCTTGAGAAAAAAAAAAATTGTTAATTTTAAGGTGTAAAATTTTAAATGCTTGTGTTCATACTGTTGTTCTTCTTTTCGAATCATCTTCATTGTTCTTGTATCATGTTAAGATATTTTTAGGAAATTCTTCAATAATTTGTAAAATAAATTATTTAATTTCAACTAATTATGATAAAAAAAGTCCATCTTGCCTAAAGCATTAAGCAATGCAAATTAAAAAAGTTCAACCGGGTCCATGGTAACACCGCCTTCCAACTATGATCCGATATTGTAATTTTCTCGATAAGCAACTAATTAAATGAAAAGATAATAACAAAAAAAAAAAAAGTTAAATTTTGAGATTAAATTTAAGTTTGCTTACAACATTTCACTTTAAATGGCAAATTATTTTTGTGTTTGAAAAGGAAGAAAGGTGTCGTTGGAAACGGTTGACGAATTCTGTTCCCTATTTAAGCATACGTTATTCTTGTATCAATGCAATTAGAAATTTCTTTGTTAAATCTTTATTCAAACTGAGCTGATGGAGTAAATAAAAATTTATGTATATACTGAAATTCTATGTTAAGAAGTAAGAGTGGTCAAATAGCTGTTAAAAATGAGAAAAAAAATATTTTATAATTAATGTCGAACATGACACACCAGAAATTTTTATTAGTCATCTTAAGTAATAATGGAAAAAAAAAATGTTTGCGATTTGCGATTTCAGTACAATTTAGTTGTTGCAGTCAATATAATTGACCCTTAGATACGTTTGAAACTTTAATGCAAATAAAAACAAATATTTTGATAAGAACGTTAGGTTAAGAAAATTTTATGGAAAATTTTGATCTAATTAAACTGAACAAAAAAATCCCGAGTTGGTCCTATTTTTCAAAGGGAAAGTTCAAAATGGTGTGAGACGTATTTTTTTGTGAAATATAAACTGAATCCCTCAATTTATTTTTTATTTCTGTGATATGTTTACCAACGACTCATTGTAATGATACTATTGGTCAAATGTTTGTAATTTTGTTGCTCGTATCCATTTTTTTTAATTGAGTAGTTGCACATTGCGCAAATTGAAGAAGTCTGTTTAAAAGTATTTTCATAAATTTATTTTTGTTATATGACTTGAAGCTCTGCAGAGAAAAATTTTTTATCTAATGTTGTTATTAAGTTTATTATATCAATTACAGGTTTCTCCCTCATAGCGTTAAAGGAAATGTTTATCAACAAAAAAAAAACAAACAAATCCTATACAATCTGGCATTAACCCTTTACCATTTGGCCATAAATTGTAAATTATTTTTTGTTATTCACCCTACACTCTCTTTATTTTAGCATTATACTAGCAGTTTTTTTTCGTGTTTAATGTGAATCTTTAAATGTGACTGTAACCCTTCTACTGGTAGCTACTAAATAACTGTCTTGTTTCTCTGTGATTGCGTTCGAATATTGTGCACTCATTTCTCGATATTATGTTAATTTGATTTATTTGTTGTTATTTTTATTTTAACCTGTAACCTTGTTTATTACTCTTTACTCTACCTCATCCTCTTCCCTTTCTCTCTCTTTACCTTTTTATTTATCTCTTTCAAGACTCTTGCTCTTATTCAGTCTCCAGAGATTTTTCTTCTCAACCATTGAATAGCGTTGGAGCGTTTCTTGCTATTTGCCTATCATCATCTTCCACTGTTAAGAAAACAAACTACTCAACAACATCAACAAAAAACCCCACAAACAACAAATATACAAATGATTATGTAATTTGCAATCAGAAATAATACTATTGATAATAATGATACTAATAAAATTCGTTTACGTGTAAAGAAAATAAAAGCAAATGGTCATAATCTTTTCATTGTCTTGTCTTTGTCTTGATATTACATCATTGATATTCAAATTGAGGGTTATTCGGTTAAGGGGGATCTCTTTTCCAAAACAGCATTTTCGTTAATGAACTAGGTTCCTTTATGATTTTTTCAGAGTAATTCCCATTTCATGCCACTTAGTTATCCCAAAGATTTAATCAATTTTTAAAAACGTGAGAGAGCTTTTTATATCTTATGCCAGGAATCAAGAAGTTATCTAAGGATGGAATTGTATACCTACCAGTTTTTAAGTTAAGGATTAGGTAAAAAAGATCACAGACAGCAAACATAGGTCTTTAGAGCATAATATTTTGCTCGACAGCAACATTAAGATCAACCTTTGTTTTTAGGCGGTGTTATGTAATTTATGTTAATATTCGGCCACGATTAATAATATATACGCTCACGTTTCGCGTACCACTTTACTCATAACTTATAATGATCGCGCTAGACCTGGGCTTAAGAAACCACTTTCATAATTAAAAAATATGAAATCCGAAAATAAATGATTATCTGAATTTCAGACCATTATTACAGTGTTATTAAAGTACGCGAGATAACTATGCTTGATTATAGAAGTCCGATAGATGCATAGTGAAATAACCCAAATTAATGCTGGCAGATGCGATTTATGTCGGGTATTGAATTTTTATCTTCCGCTTATATATGACAACGAATTGTTATTTCCGCTCATAACGCTAATCGATATGCATGGAATTACTCAATTACCTTATTAATTAGTTAGATACAGTGTGATGCACAAACATTTAGTCAAACTGAGTCAGTCTTTCGCGTTTCGGTTCCGGGCACATATCTTCCGCGCGCGTTTCGTTGTTTGGCAAGAAAGTTTGAAGAAATGGTTGTATATTTGATCAGCCATGTCTCGGATACATAAATTAAACTACCGTGTTTTCATTCGCATGAAACAATTTATATTTGTTTTTGCTGTAAATATTTTCGCGTTCAGACATTATTCAAGCAAAGTATAGGAAACGATCAATGTATGATTATAAGCATTCATCTGTGCCTTCTATTAGATATTATTTCTAGCGATATCAATTTAAAAGAAAGCTAACGCCGCCAGTAATAGCATTTAATAATTGATAAACCATTTTACTACTAGATTTTGTAAATTGTTAAATTATTTTTAAGCGCGTATATTTTTGCCGTTTTTTTTTTCGCGATCATCAGAAGTTCATTGATAGCCAGTGATTATTAACTTTTTAATTATTCGCTTAATACATCTTTCCTACAGAAAGAAGTAAAAGTTCAGTCTCCATTGTAAGTATTATATAGCATATCATTTTTTAAATTATTTTTAAATGTTAATACCATTTTTCTGTTCGATATCACTATTCGAGAAGTGCTTATCAATTCACGGAAATAAATTTTCAAATTATATAGATAACAGAAAACTCTACCTACTTTATCTTTGAAAATTATTGAATTTGTAATTTTTCAATTGTCCTGATAAGGTTAAAATTATGTTTCTGATTTGATAAGATAAGGGCAAGTGTAAAGCAGCATAAACCCAACATGACTTTAGATTAAGGATGAAAAAAGCGTTCTGAAAAATGGTTAATAACATTTTTTTCGTCTATTTGGACTTTTCTTTTATACGTTTAAAGAATTCCTGTGCTGTAGTTGAAGTCTAAATCGTTTTAAGTAACTCGTTTTCAGATACAAAAACTTATATCATGGTGCTCAACTAGTTTCATTTATTAGCCTGTGTTTAAGATGGCTACAGCGGATAATATTTTGCAGAAACGTAAGTTGTATTAAATTTTTTTCTTTTATTAAGCCTCGATTTGTAATTAATTTTTTTATTTTCTATAATGCTAAGTAAAATAGTGTAAAATATTTTTTTAAATTCGAATTATTCTAAATGTTTAAGCAGATGTAGCTTGTTGTTTTTAACTCGCGTTAATTTTAAATTTGTAAATGACAGTGCCATTTTGGCATGACATATAATTTTAAGTAGTGAGATTTTAAAAGATTATTTTAATTACTTCTTTTAATAACTAAATCGTAGAGTGAAATAGAGCATCAGTTTATTATGTTGTTTTGAATCCCTCTGTGGGCAAGTGAATATTGTCCGGGTTATATGCAAAGAAATAGCCAAGGAAAGTAGGCTGATCACCCCCCCCCTCCCCCTCCCCAATGAAGGATTAATAAACTAATCCAAACCAAGCACGACATAAACGAAATTTGATTTTTCCTCTGCTTATTATTTTCCTTTTCCTTTGGTCGTTATTCTTGGTTAGCTAATTGGAAGAAAATAAATAATAAAATAACCCAGAAAAGTAAAGTCCATTTTCTAATTAACATCATTTACCTGAGGAAAAAGAAGTTTTCTAAATCTAAATAATATCTTGATTGTTTACAAAGTCATAGTAGAGATAAGTAATGGATGATAAAATAGGTTTAGTAAAGTAAAATTGGTTAACATTATATTATATTTTTTAACATTAAATAATAAAGAAATAACTTTATACATCATAATTCTAAACCCATTTGTTGATTTCTTAATACATCTAACTATCTCTTTGATAATACCGACAGGCGAACTATCGTATTAACGCAACTGTTGCCAACTTACACTATTTACACTTCAAGTAACACAAAAATATCTACTTTAAATATTATTGGTGAAAATGACAAAGTTTGCCTTATAGCAGCTCAATAGTTAATTTACAGTTCCATACATACATAAATTTTCGATGACAATATAAGATATAAATAATATTTTTAATTTAATTTATTTAAATGAAAATCATAAAACGAAAACGTTAAAAATTTTTTTAATTAATTTCACTTAATGGAAATGACTTAGAATACTAGTCGAATTAATTTTATCCTGAAGCTAACCTGTCGTAGTCATTATCACAAAACATTCTGTAAATTTGTTTATACAGGGTGTTCGTAATTAAACTGGTAGTACTCAGATCCGCCTATAGCTCTATCTCAAAACCGGAATGACACCGAATTTGGTAGGGGAACTAACGAGACATGGAAATGAGTCCGAGAAAAACAATTGTAGTTCTTAATGTCACTGATATGAGAAAAGGTGGTGCTGTGAAATGTGAAAAAGCTACAAAGAAAAGATAAATGAATAACAAAGACGAAATTGAAGTGAAATAGCACACTTTATACAGCACATACCCTTCTCAAGTAACGTGCGCCGACGTAACGTTAAGACGCATGTTGAGCTAGGCTAGTGTTCTTAATCTCTTTTGGAGCTCCCCCCCCCCCGAATTACCGGCGCTGTTGTCACGTACGTAGTCGAGAATTTATATTATGCGAATTCATGCGAATTCTCGGCTACGTAGACTACAACAGCGCTACCTTTTTCCCTATCGGCGACGTTTAGAACTACAATTTTTTCACGGAATCTTTCTTCCCAGTCTCATCATTTCTTCCCCTACCAAATTTGGTGCCTTGCGAGATCCAGCTACAGATGGCTCTGAGTACTGTCAGTTTAATTACAACCGCTCTCTGTACTTTATTTGTAATAATTAATGGATCAAAAAGAAAGATCGCATATGCCCTTCATAGTCTTGAATACTGACTGTTAACTGAAAATTAATTAGAGAACTGATAGAGAATATACCCAGTTTCTTCTCATTGCTGATATGTAGTTACTTATAGGCAAATACGAGGGTTGAGGCATAAGTCATGGCAACTATTTTTTTTCTTGTAGATATGTGAACGGATCACAAACGTATATGTGTCGTGTGGAAGTTCTGCAGGCATAGTGTGTATGCAGAACAACAGAGGGCTCTGTGATAGCTGGTAGTAGCGCAGCGGGGGCTGTGAAATCAGTCAGTTGGTGAGTGTCGTGCGAGATGGAAATAACCCGTGTTGAGCAGCGCGCTTACATCAAAATAGCCGTTCTCCGAGGGAGAAATGCGATGGAATGTCACAGTGAATTAGTGGAAGCCCTTGGGAATAATGCCCTACCATACCGTACAGTAGCACGGTGGATAGGAAAGTTTCAGCAAGGACGTGTGTCAACCAGTGTTATCATTCTTTTGCACCGTGAAGGCCATATTGCCCTGTATACTACTGTAATAAATTAGTGTGTTACGATATTTCAGTGCTATTCATTGTCCACACATGTAGTTAACATCTTGTCCTTTCGTCTGTATATGTCACATTTTCCAACCGGACTGGTATCTTCAAGAAAAAAAATAGTTGCCATGACTTTTGCCCCAACCCTCGTATATACGAGGGTTGGGGCATAAGTCATGGCAACTATTTTTTTTATGAGAATTCAAGCATGGGTGGAAAATGTGAAATATACAGATGAAAGAACAAGGAATGGACGAAATGTACGGAGATTTAACAACACGCCAACAATTTGCTTCTCATGTTTATTAAGGTAGTTGACAACATTACAGGTTTCATGTGCTGGTATCATGAAGCCTGTAATGTTTCATACGTTTCATGCTTCTGGAAAATTTATTCTGGAACATGATTACAGATTTCATTTTCCAGAATAAGTAACAGAAATCAAAATAGAGAACGGCTGTTTTGATATACGAGCGTTGTTCAACTCGGGTTACATCCACCTTGCACGGCGGTTGACTGAGAACTGACTTAACATTGCTCTCTGCGCAACATCAGGAACTCACGGAGCCATCTAATGTTGTGGAAACATACTACCAGTCACAGCTTCCTTGAGACATATGATACCATCCCTTAGCTCTGAGGAAAAAAAAAATAGTTGCCATGACTTGCCCCAACCCTCGTATATATTGTGTTGATGCTATATAGGGTGTCTCAGATCTCTAGGGTAAAAATCCTACAGATGTTAAAGAACTATAAACTTAATGTTTTTGAGATATGGAACGAATGATCGGAAATGCGTATTTCAGGCACCATGAGATCTTGAACTAGTATTGCGTGTGACGAACGTTTTTGTAAGCTACTTTCGGTTTCAGAGCAAACAAAAATTCATTACTAGCTTACATTTCATATCAAAAATATTGCAACATCTTACTGCTCAGAGTAAGTATCCAAAGTGGCGACCACCAGTTTCATTAAACGCATTACAACAACGCATTAAATTTTGCCGCAGTCATTCAAATATCCTTGGTGTGTGTGTACAAGAAGACAGCAGCTTGGACCCTGGAAAGCAGTATCGCATTAGATTTTACTGGGGTTTCATACACCAACGACTTTCATGTGCCTCTATAGGAGAAAATCCAGAGGAGTCAGTTCCGGCGATCGCGCAAGCCATAGGACAGGACCTCTACTTCCAATCCAATGATTAAAAAATTTAAAGTGAGCAGGCGTATCGTCACGTTGCAACCACGTCCTCGCGCATACAACAAGAGATGCATTGTCCAACAACTGCTACCACATCGTTAGAAATCTCGTGGTACCTGAAATATACATTTTCGACCATTGGTTCCCTATCTCAAAATACAAATAAATGGTACCTGTATTTCTGTAAATATTTATTATTGTTATAAATGTAATAAACAGTCTTATGATGCTCTAGAGGCAACAGATCATGACTTTTTACTTGTTAGCGCATTCATTTATGACTGGCTTCTTCAGATGATCAGTAGTTCGATTAGTGCGTGATATTTAATGAGCACGTCAACATCTGGATTGGCTAATATCTTTACTCATTTGAGACAATTCCACATGAGAGTTATCTTTACTCATTCTTGGGAAAAATACAAACACCCATGCCCATAACGGGAATCTAACTCGCGCCTCAGCGCTCTTGGCCACCGAGCCAGCTGATGATCAATATCTGTGACTTTCATTGATTACAACTTTTCCTTCAAAGGCGTACTCGAGTGTATATCTCACCATTTGCTTGAAGATCAAAGAAAATCTGTGCCACACATGTTTTCCACCAACCATGCCGTGCCACAATCCTCTTAGCTTCATATACATGTATATCTGTCAAAACTTTTGAGCCAACCGGTACAATGATTTTCATTAATCATGTCTTCTTGGGAAAACGAAATTTCTGTCAAGCAATAAACAAAACTGTACTGCAAACATCGTATGACCGTTACATAACAGATTGCGTTTCCACTGCTTGGTAGTACTTCTACAGTACTATCTTGCAGTAGGAGATACAATTATAATAACTGTAGTATAATTTATGTTTTATGTGCGTGACTTATCGGTCTCCCTGTATTTATGGTCGTATAGTACCTTCTTTCCTTACATTTAAAATTAAATCACGCATAAAATATTAAATCATGCGAATCGATGTAGTTAGACGTTTTTCTTCTAATTTTTTATCTATAAATTTCTCAGGTTTATCACCCATTGCGCAAAGGTATTTTCAAGGACTATGAAAATAAAGCCTTATATTCCTTCTAATTCCAGCGTTCCAGATTTCCAAGATCAGCTTTCTCTATTTGAGCTTTAGTGATTCAGTGATACGCAAATATTACGAGGATTTCTTAATAAACAAGGTAAGGTAATATAAAATATGTCCAAACATTGAGTTTATCAACAGGACTGAGTGGGTAGAGCTGGGATATAACAGGACCAATCAGGAAAGAAGTTTATAAGAGTTTTCATTTAGGTTCTTATATAGTTATCGCTTCGTCTTGCTGAAGTAGACTCCTAGATGCGCATCTGGGTGTTCCTCTATTCTCTTCTGTCGAGTCGAAGTAACAACTTTTTTTTCCAATTGCAAAACAGCGGACCCTATTCAACAGCTTGTCTCCAGTGTATCATCTCGAATGACAATGGAACAGAGGAGGTTCAAGGTCTTTAGAGTACAATCTACTTATGATCTAAAGTTTTGAACCCCAAGTGTTGTGTTGTGTTTATACGATCGTGCAGCGATTTATACAACTGGACAATGCTTCCGCACTATACAGAAGACACCGACTGAAACGAGAAGAAGAATATGACGTATAATAAAGGTAGTCAATAACAGTTTATTTGGAACAAAATTAACTTATACAGGGTGATTCAAAAGTTACTATGCAGTTGCTGGTCGGCATTCACTCACAATAGATGCTGGAAATGCCCGACATCGGTTAGCACGCAGTTTCATTTTGTGAAACACTCTACTCAATCTGGCTGATGAGATTTGCTGAATTTCAGTAGTGATTTCCTCCTTCAGCTCAGGAAAAGTGTACACGTTTGCATGCACTATGCACAGTAACTTTTGAATCGCTCTATATAAAAAATGAAAGGGAAATAAAATATAATGGGAGGATGAGAAACTGAAAAAAATATAATTAAGTTACAACAACAAGGAAGTGAAGACAATCGTCTTTTAATGATTACACAAATTCTTTAGAGAAGAAAGGCGAAGTGAATGGTAAGTTTTCGACACCAAGGTGGCTCCTTTATATTTATTAATGTCCATTCCTAGGAAAAATGTTAATCTCGTTTAATATTAAGATTTAAAATGTGAATATTTTTTAATGTAGTAGAGAATTCTAAAAAATAAGCGTTTAAATTAAGGAGAGAACAACAAATATTAAGATCAATGTTTGATCTTAAACAACCATTTTCTTACACAAGATAAACCTTCTCGGACGACTTAAACCTCATTATTGGTAAACCACGTTGAAAGTTGGAAAACAGTTGATACTTTAGACACGGAGAAAAGTTTAATGAATTAATTTTTTTTCATATATAGTCCAACTGATTTGTGGATTAGCAGCCTGCAAAGGATAGAGCATTTTTGTTAATGAGTATTGTTACTTTCTGGATAATAATGCACCATGTCTTCTTTCGGCTTCTGCTAGTCAATGACACACGCATGAATGTCAATCGCCTTCTGCGGCCCGCACAGAGCCCTGATTTTAACCCGCTCGAGCGGAGGGGCCAGAGAGCCACGTCCGACATCCACTGCTGACTAGGTTCTTGCATTAAGAATGGGCCCCAAAATCGGAAGCTGTTTATTGGAACTTAGTAGAAAGTATGCCCAAAAGGGGTAGTGACGCAATTTTAGCACGCGGAGATACAACGAATAATAAAATAAAATAAAATATCACTCTTCCTCTAATACTGTCTATTCCATTATTGTAGAGTAATGTTTGTGGTCTTTGCGCAGACCTTATTAATAAATATTTAAAGGTAAACCCCACACTCAACACAACTTTGCTTAAAATGAAAGATGAAGGCCTCAATAATAAAGTAGCATGTATAAAAATTTTCAATTCGAACTCAAAATTGATAAAATATATAAAGAAAACTTTCATCCCCCCCCCCCCCCGACCGGCACGGACGCGACGTTTCGGGATCTGTGACGTCAGAAGTTCCCGAGAGGTGCGAAGGAGTTTCGAAATCGTGACGTCATACATTGGACGCTATCGCAGGCGCCGCTATCAGTTCTCCCACTTCCTGATTCCGCAAGTTATTGGTTAGATGTGGAAGAACGCTGTCCAACTATGAATTGGTTAAATCACGTACGTTGAATTTAAATCTAAACAAGGATCAACATACAGAGGTTGAGTCAAAAGTAGTGGCCGACTCGGGATGGGGCGGGGGGGAGGTTAGAGTTTGACGAATTCTGGGCGAAGACCATTTACCACAAGGGTATATCGCAGTTTATTAAGAGAAAAGAGTGGAAAGAAACGTTAGTACGAATTTGAATGCCATAGACATTGTGCCATCTGCGTCAGCCAGTGTAAAAATATGGCAGAAAAATTGGTGATACGCGGGCGCCTTCGTCACTAATGGAAAAAGGGGACCAGTGCGCGAGCATCAGGCGCCGAAATTTGCAGGGTGGAAAGTCAGGCTGTGACCAATGAACGGACAGGACGGCGGTATTTCTCCTGCTTTTCGTCTGGAGACATGGGCCTGGAAGATGGGCCAAGGAGCGGAAGACCCAAAGAAGTGGATGACGCAGCTCTATGGCAACAAGTGGAAGCCAACCCAGGCAGCACCACCCGTGGACTTGCGACGGACATCGGGACATCACAATCGAGTGTGGTTCGACATCTGCACGCCATCGGTCAACAGGAGCTGCCGAGTTGTGCCCCACGAGCTGATGACGCCCGCGCAAGCATAACAACGGGTGAAGGTGTGTCCTCAACTGCGGGAAAAAAATCGAGGTTCTGCTATATCCAGCATACAGCCCCGACCTAGCACCTTCCGACTACCTTCTCTTCCGGTCCATGTCGCACTTCCTGAGTGGACGGCGCTTCGCCAATGTTAGTGAGGTTGAAGACGCCGTGCGTGACTTTTTCGCCCAGAAACCGGAGGAGTGGTTTCGCGAGGGCATCCGCCATCTGGCTGATCGTTGGATGAAGACCATCGAGCATGATGGACTCTACTTTAAAGATTAGCAATGAATGGTTCCTGTCTGGTGCCCATTTAAAAGTTTCCGCGGTGATCGGCCACTACTTTTAAATTTGACTTAACCTCTGTAATAAGGGTTTCATAATATAAAAGTATCTCATGAACAGACCAGTCATTCTTATAAAATATTAATCTCTTACCCTATCATTAATACTTGTTATGAATTGGATAAATTCAGAATTCATTTGACATCAGCGTAATCACTTCTATCTAGAACATAAGGATTCCCTTGTAACAAAAAAAAGTTCACTGGCCATTAAGCGTATTCTACGTTAAATTTTATCTGCTTGGCCATGAAATGGTAAAAAGCTTATTGAAGTCGAATGTAATGAACATATGGGAGTTATGAAATTGAAATTAAAATTTTAAAACTCTAAATCTGAATTTATGCACGTTTCTGGTTTTATTTTATTTATTAATTCTTAAAATAAACCCTTAAATGTCGTATTAAACAAGTAAACGTTAAACGTCATATTAATTTTATCAAAAACAATCCACGAAAAAAAGACTCGATAAAAATGAGTTATACAGTAATAAAAAGGTTTTTTTTAAATATTTTTATATAAATTATTTACCTTGAGATAATTATGTGTGCTTATAATCTAAATTTTCTAAATAAATTAAACTAACTTATTTCACCTTAATATATTTGATTGTTATCGTATTAAAAACATTAGCTGTGTCGTGCACGTTCGTTTCTTTTCGGTTTTGTCCATTCCACTTACTGACAAACTGAAAGTGCCGTTTTATTCCGGCTTATTAAGTTAATCGAGTTCCACCGTTCGTTTAATCGTAATAAACATGGCCTGCTGGAACGTAGGTCTTGGAATTTTTAGGTTAGATTGGGATGTGTCTAACCACCCAGTGGTTCTCAACCTTTTAGTATTTGCGCTCCTCTTCCAGTGATTTTTTGTTGTTTTTTTATATACCTATTTTTCTTTTGCTGATGATACAATTTTGGCTAAAATTCCGCGCAGACATTTAGTTTGTTTAAATTTCTGCTCCACAGGTTGTCCTAGCCAGTTGTGAAGCAAGCAATCTCGCCCACCCCTATTACTAAAGGCGGAGCCAGCTAACTTATTAAATTAGTAAAGTACGTTAATCTAATTTCTTTTGTACTGTATCTTTTCTCATATTTTAAATAGGAAAATAACTTTAGAAATGAATATCTATATTTTATTAATATTTGTGTAATTTATACACCATCCTACCATTAATGTTTAAACACCCCTCCACAGAGAGCAATACAAGTCCTACTCAAACAAAATTTCACAAAATCTCACACATTATTTGCTATAAAAAGTACGCTGTGCTTCGATCAGGCTAATTGTAAATTGGGAATGTAAGATATTACGTTAAAAGAAGTAACATACGAGCGTACTTAAAATGTGGGATGATAGTTCGATGCTATGGCGAATATGATATATCATACTCAACCAATGTAAGATTTGTCATAGTCATATGCAGATTTGCAATCGTTAGTTACATCATATGCAAATTGAAGAGGCTTAATCTGCCCAAAACGGAAAATGGGATAAAAGTTTTGCGAAGAACTGTGCGCGTATATACCGCTTTTCCACACCTCAAGTCGCACTGCTATGAGAGTACTGTGATTAATGTCAACACTAGTTCAATTCGAAAATCACTCCATGACATACCAGTTTAAGTTACCATGGTTAAGCTGTTCACAAGTCGTTGATTACCTCAACAATTGCTGGACGTTGGTTGACAATTCTTTGGATACGAGTCGAGATTTGTACTCTATCGTTATGATGGTCGTTGGTGCTCGCCGGGAGTACCTTTGGATGCCTTCGTTCCAGATTGTATGGTCCTGATGAAATTTGGTGAAACAATGCCGCTTTCCCTATTTTCAGTTTGACCCATTATATATTTTCGACTAATCCATTTGTTCTGGCCATGGTTGTATTTGAGAAAAGGCTCATATCTGTGGAGGACAACAAATGAGAAGTTGGATTTTACAGCCTCAAATGAACCCTATCGAGCGTCTGTGGGATGAACTTGCAGTCGGGTATGTTCATCCAAAACTACCATAAAACAAGCCCAACTGGTGACTGTTAAAGATCGAATTAGAGGAACATATCACCAGATATTTATGAAAATGAAAACGCCGTCTTTAAAGCCAAAGGTTTCAGCACCAAAATATTAACTCCACAGTAAAAGCTCAGTTTAAGTCAAAATAAAGGTATCCGAACATTAATGACAGGGGCAATCTGTTGAGTACAGAATTCTGTCAAGCAAATTCAGTAAATTAGGATTTTTTAATATTTTAAAAATTCAGTTCTTTCTAAATAATGCATTGGAGTTGCTTATCTTGGGCATATTTTTTCACGCAGGCATGAATATAGCAAAAAGGAGAAAATTTGTTCTTCACGGTTTGTGTTGTATAACGAAGAGCAATCTGTCTGATTGAATATTTGTTATTACGAACATGGCTCAAAGACTTGTCAAAAGACTGGGAAGGCATTCTACTTCAGGAGAAGGTAAATAATTTTTTGTGTGTGAAAAATTAAAATTAATACTTTAAATTTTGCAATAAGGCGCTGGAGGAAATCTCTTAAGATGATGAATGAATCGATAAGCTGTGATGTCATTAAGGAATGATGACTATTGTTTTGAACTTGAAAAACTAAGAAAACAGACGAAGTTATATAGGTGCATTAACTGAGTTCATTACTTATGGATCAGCATTTCATTTCATCCACGATGTTCTCGACTACCACAAAAGCTTCCATCACAGCTAAGGGGTCCGTTTATTATTGTGATATTTTCTGCAGAAACATAAACAAGGCAATACTCTCTCGCAGTGAATTGTTACGAAACGTGCACGGAATAATATGATACCACACACACTTAAAAAGTATGATCTTACATGCTTTACATAAAAATTGCCACATAGATTTTGGAAGTTATTTTTCGTAACAACCGAACCTCTCGCCGTCCAGATAATCTCGACGACTTTCAAACTGATTTAGCAATATACTCTCATCTCAGCGACCTGACGGTGTACGTTGAATCTACCCAAATCAATAATGGGTGATCCGAAAGTGGAATGCTATGGGAGTAGAATCATAAGCGTAAAGGGGTGGTTCTGACCGATAGAGATCGTCTTCACCAGATTGGTTCTTCATAACCGGCATACCATAGCAGCGTAATTATAGGAGGTCCTCGGCGGGTTTCATTCAGCACCATGGCGGTTCTTGGGCGCTCCTTGCTCTAGGTTACGAAAATCGGGCTGCTCCCCCTAATTCCTAGATCACCATTGAGGTGATGTGGAGCAAAGAGCCACGCTGAATCCTTTTCCTGTCAGGTTGAATTTTGTGTGGCGTAAGGCAGAAGAATGACATCTACGTTAATGTTTTGTCGCAACAGTGAACTTTCGATCGGAATACTAAATATGTGATTACATATGAATACGGTAAAAATTTATAATAAATGTTACATTATTAAACTAATTTTCCTCCATTTGGATTTCTTTTAAGGACGCCATTGCATTAACAAGTGGATCGGGGAAATCGCCGATCTCACCTTCCCGATGTGAGATTTCTGAGCGGTTGCCAGAGGAAATCACTGCACATTACACGAACATGTATAGTAGACGAACATGAACAATGACTCTTATTATACCGGAATGACGGTATAGCACTCTAATGGTAGGACATATGGCAACGCTTACCTAATCTCCTTCAAATTAGCATCTTTGCGACCACACACACTTGCCCCTTCAAATCTGCCATTCTTGGAAGCATCGGCGAAAGGCTTCTTGTGGAATCTTCTGGAGATCGGCCGTCGCATCCGAATGAATGTCCCCTTGAGGCCCATTTCAGAATCGGGGAACAGCCAAAAGTCACTAGGAGCGAGATCCGGAGAGTACGGTTGCCGAGGGATGACAGGAATTTTTTTTTGTTAACGAGGAATTGCTGCGCAACTGGCGATGTGTGGTTTGGTGCGTCACTGTGATACAGAAACCACTATCCCTGCCATTTGTCGCGCCGCTTATTCCGAACCGCATCGCGCAACTTCCGCAAAACTTGCACGTAGAAAAGCTTGAAGCAGAACAAATGGAAGTCCCTTGGAGCAAGATAAGCTATACGGAGGAGTTCTGGTCGTTTTCGTCGAATGGAATTATGAAGTTGCATGAGGATGTTACAGAAGAAGTCGGCATTTACAGTTTACTCTTGCTGCCGGAATGAAGTAATCAATATGCCCTAGTGATCCCAGAAGATTGAGTATCACTTTCTCGGCGATGAAGTTGTACAAAAGTCACCGCCTGGTTTAGACAGCAGTCCAAAGAATTTTATGCTGCTGGCTTTTAGGGGCTTGTGAAAATTTGGGACAAGTGCCTCATTGTACAGGGAGATTATGCGGAAAAACAAAAGTAGTTTTCAAGTCAATAGTCTTAATAGTTTCATTTCTATATCCATTTGTAACTTACTGACTTCTTCTCGTACTTAAGTTATAAATGGAAATATTAATAGTAACAGCATTTCTTAAGAGAAGATAACCAAAAAAAAAAAAACAGATCACAGCTTGTCGATTTAATCATTGTTTACTAGATTACTTCTTCTTATCTATCAACCATTCTTTATTTTATTCTATCTTTTCTATGCCCTTATCCGTTGTCTTTGAGGAATTCAGTTAAGCGTGAGGAAGACCAAGATTCTTCTCATGATGACTCTACTTCTTCCAACTCTTTGGCTTCCAGCGAACAGCGTGCCAAAAAGCAACCGAGAATCCCACCGGAATTGAGTATTAATTTTAATCCATTAAATGTTCATGTGTGTTTGTCCATAGTGCAACTTCTCGTCCTGAATAGATGATCATATCATGCGCTAAACAATTGGTGGTAACCATGAAAGCACCATCTAATCAAGGATGGAATAGTTATTTTCCGTCATTGTTATGGTTCTATGTATTGTTACAAAGGCGTGGTGCCTTAGCATTACTTATTAAGGAAGAGTTTTATCTTCACAGTAATGAATTTGGAGAATTGATTGACAGCGATTAATCCACATTTCTCGGCGTTAGTTTTTCATTAAATTTTTTTTAAAAAATACCGTATTTACTCGATTCTAAGGTGCACTTTTTTGCTGATATAAGTACATATTGCACTAAAACATGTTGATTTTGATTTTTGAATAAAGTTATAAAGTTGATTTTGGTGCGCTTAAGATTCGGGGAATAATTTTTTTTTCAAAAATGGTCTCAAAAATCAGCATGCACCTTACATTCGAAGGCGCCTTAGAATCGAGTAAATACGGTAAGTTTTTTTAAAGTATGCTGTAATTTGGAGTGTTCTTCCACCGTCATGACATACTTGGCTAACGGAGGGCGATTTAATGGTTTGGAGAGGCAATTTCTTTATGAGACGCTCTTGACCGATTGATGAAAGTGGAGCAGTGAATTCGATTGTGGCTGAAAAAATAAATTAAATTTAGGTTAGGTTAGCATTGTATCATCTAAGTAAGCAGCTCAACAGATTATAAGACTTTACTCCATTAAATATTTCAATTTTATAGAGTTCCCTATGGTGATAGGAACTTCCAATAGAAGTGCTCCATGTCATATTTCTGAATGAACTTAATGAACATGTTATCATCGCTCTTCATCACCAGAAGTTGAAACAACAGATAATTGTCACACAAGTCAAATCTTCACAAGCAACTGTATGTAGAGTCTTGAAAGAGTACCAGGATTGTACTTCACATTCGAACAACCGCCACTAAAGTGGAAGAAAATTGCCTATAACGCCCCGAGACGATGGCAAGAGTTAAAGGATATTGTTAGAAGAAATCACTTCTGGAGTGTCAGACATCGTCATGCACGCGGGTGCCAGTGTGGAGTGCATTTATCTCGATCAGCACTTTGAGACGACTGGACGCATTGAGCTCCAGTCTCGAGTGTCAAGACAAAACCAATACTTCACGTAAGCAATGTCAAGCTCTCGTGAAGTGGAGTCAAGATGATTGGAACCAGCGATGAATCTGTTTTCTGTTTGCCACGGACCGCGTGTTTGTTTTTGAAACGCTTCTGCACCCAAACGCCAGTGTATGAAACGATCAGTTACCTGCGAAGGTATGGGGATGCATGCCAAGAGGTAGTGTTGGTAAACTTTGCATACTAAATCGTCGAGTCAATACTTATTTGAACCAGGAAATTCTTGAACATTTCATGCTGCCTTCTGCTGAAAATTTATGTGAAGAAAACTTTTTGTTCCAGCATAATGGAAAGACTACTAAAGAATGGCTTCACGAAAACAAAATTGACGTGATTCCTTTGCCTTCAAATTGACCCGATTTAAATCCAATCGAGAATTTGTGTGGCATAATGAAAAAGACTCCAAGTTGAAGTTCTAATTAATAAAAGTGAACTTCTTGAGTGTGTAAAAAAGCATTGTGCTAAGATAATGAGCTGTAATCAAAGCAGTAGGCGATGCCACTAAATAATGAGGCACATCCTTCACGAGGATTTGTTTGTTTATTAGTGCATATTTTGAATGCATTAAGATAATGATTCTAATATTTTGAACCTATGCTGCTTATTTCTAATTGTGTGCCTTTACATATCTTTGGTTTTCTTGTATTAAAATTTAATAATTTAAACTATTAAAACTGGCCCTAGAAGCTGAAAGCCTTAATAATGTTACTGATAATAAAAACGAGAGATATAAATATCCACGCATCAAATAACACCTTCGAATGCATGACCAAACCGAAATTTACTGATTCTAATGTGATTCTAATATTTTGAATCGGAGCTGTATAATGGGATAATAGAGCTCGATATCGTGTCGGAGGAGACAGTATTATAGGACAGAATTGTCCAGGATGTTGAGGAACACTTGATCTGCTTGAGTATAATGTAGTTGGAGTATTTATTCCGTATGCCCTTAAATATTCACCCAAATAATTATAAATAAACATTATAAGTTATAATTACAAATAAATATTATGCCCACTTATTTGAGAAAAATTGAGAAAACATTTTTCAGTCTGCGTTTTCAAATCTTAATTTTATTATTAATTTTTTATTCAATTTGTTTACAGAACGGTGTACAGATGAAGATTTTCGAACTGCAACTAGAAAAATGATAACAGTAGAGTATTCACGCTGCTTAGCCAAGCTTTTAAAAATAAGTACAGAAAAGGTTGAAAAAATTAAGCGGAAGTATACAGATCCTTCCCAGATCAGTTACCAAATGCTGATAGAATGGAGAAAACAGGAAGGTAACAATGCCACGAAAGAGAAGTTAACATCACTACTCAAGATACTCGGAAGGCCTCAAACGGCGAAAAACGTTCAGGAAGGTAATTGTTATTGTATGCTTATGTAGTGATGACATGAGATAGATTCAGTCCTTCGCGTATAATTTAAAGTTTAAAATTACTTGTTAGTAAAATTTAACCATATTACTGCCATAATTTATCATTCTGTATTGGTTTTTGTCACTCAGTATTGTATTCGCACAAATTATGTTTTTTATCTCAGTTTCGAAAACAAAGTTAAATGCAAGCGTGAAGATGCTTTCAAGGGGAAATAAAAAGTTTCTTGAAATACATGTAACTATCAAAAAAATAATTGGGCATCTCCTGAGAGTAGATTAATGGAATCGCGCGGCAATCGTATGACCTAAACCAGCAGCTGTTATGCAAAATACCATTGTAAAGGAGATGGCGCGTCGGAATTCGATAAGGGTGTATTTGTGGGATGCAACCGTAAGCGTGGTTCCCACATGCGTAAAACAACGGCAGAAACCACAAAGCAGAATCATTTTGTGACTTCACTTCCTGCTTTCGTCTTTCTGCCCGACATAAAACTCTTATCTTTGTAGGCTATGACTAAATCCAACTCGAAAAAACAGGAGTTTACTGGTTGGCAGAAAGACGAAAGCAGGAAGTGACATCAAATAATTTTTCTGCATTGTGGTTTCTGTCGTCGTTGTTGTGGGAATCAGGCTTTATTGAACTGTCCAGCAGAGAAATTACTATGGGCCTTAAACTATAAAAGCCAGAAACTGTGAACACCAGTATACATAATTAAAGGAACACTGAAAACACTAATCCACATGAGAATTTTTATTGACTCAGATGCACATTTCGGAAACCAAATTTCCTTTTGACTCACTGATGAAGGAAATTTGGTTTCCGAAATGTACATCTGAGTCAATAAAAATTCTCATGTGGATTAGTGTTTTCAGTGTTCCTTTAATTAGTTTACTATGAGGCGTAGTCATAAAGTAAGTTACGTTTTGTAATAAAAAATGCTCACTTCGTAGAAGTCTGCCGCCGGTGAGAATAGTCACGCAGTTTTCACTTCTCCGTCGTCGGTGAAATGCAGGCTGCTGACGAACTCTTTTAAATACCAAAACAGGTGGTAGTCACTGTGCTCGATTCCGGACTGTTCGGCAGGTAGCCAAGTTGTTCCTAACCAAAGATCTGATTAGTTGGCAACAAATTGACCACCCGCCTTACAGTCCGGACCTCGCGTCCAGTGACTACTACCTGTTCCGGGATCATTGGCATCCTGCGTTTCAGGGGTGATGAAGAATTACCATAGAACGAAAAACGAAATACCTCTTAGTCCACTATAAAAAATGAACAAACAAACCCTAGAAAAGCTTTTTTTTTTTATCACACTTGTGATCTTCTTGAGCTTTTTTTTTCTTGTATAATAAACTGAATACAAAACCCAAAAATTTCACCCCTCCCCTGAGTCATTTAAGTGACTAACTCTCATTGGTCTATTTCCTGTACAAAACTCCTCCAATAAGATGAACTTAGAAGCGCCGGGGACCCTAAGTTTTTGGATGTTTTGGAAAGTCTAGAAAATTAGCTAAGTTCGGAATTATTGATGAACCAGGTGGGTAAGATCTCGGGAGCAGCGAACAACATCCATTACCGACCAGTGTGAGATTTAGTAAGAGGAATGGTTGAAAATTCCAATATACATGTATGTCCTCCATAACTTAGTTTCTAGCATGCCTTAGTGGGTGGCTGCTCTGAAAGCCGCAAGAGATATCGTCACCAGATTTTGAAGTTCAAAAATTCCAGACAAACCTTTTGTTTAGATGCCCAATTACTTTTTGGTAGAGAGTGTATATTAAATCCTAATCAAATAAATTTATCTTACCTCTTTTAGGCTGAAGATATTATCATAGTCTTTTAAAATTCTTTTTAATCCTTTGATAAGTTTGCGAGGTTTTCAGGCTTGTGGAATCCTTGATTATTATTTTCATTTTTTCTACTATGACATTAATTAGTAACGAAAGCTTATTTGACAATTAATATCCTCTGACACAAACTAACATACTTTTAAATACAAGGTGAGACCAGAGAGTTCGGTGAATGTCTCGGAAAAATAAACAGGGAGAGGTATTTCAGATATGATAATTTACTGTCCATCAAAGCCACCATGGCCACAATACACTTTTGACAACTGTTGCATGGCGTGTGAAAAACGTCGAGAACTGGCGTGTGAGAAACGTCGAGGACACCTTTCATTATTGATTTAGGACGATATTGAGAAGTGTACTGCTGGTGGCCGGCCTTTGACATCGTGGTTCATCTTCGAGGGCTTCTAGTCCTTCACGGAAACCCTTAAGCCACTCGTACACACATTTTCGAGTCACAGCTTCTTTAACATTTCGTGGGTTTCCTTTGCGGTTTAACCTAATTTAAAACAGAATTTCATATTGTGACTCTCTGCTCCATTATCAGTAATAAACGCACTGCACTCTAAACACTGCCGCATGAACGTACGCCTGTCAAACAATGGTGAAGGCACATTTGCATATGTTGGCTGAGATACAAAAAAACGCCTTGCGCAAGTCGCTGCGAGTCGGACTTTTCCCACTATCACAGTGAGTGTTGATTCACCGAACTTTCAGGTCTCACCTTGTATTATCATAATGCATTTTAATGCATTTTTAAGTGTTTCTTATTAAATTAATAATCTAGCACGAGTTAATTTTTTTCATTCGCTTTCCTGTTCTCTCTGAAGATTACAAGGAAAGCATTAAAAATTTCAAAGAGTCCGAAGAATTGTCAGTTCCATCTGAAGTTGATGCACTCTGTCCACTGACAGGTAATGAATAATATTACATAAATTTCCTCTGAGATTTCCTCTCATCTTTGTCATTATACTCCAAAAAAATTTTCGCAGTAGCATGCAAATTCCCGGGCATATTTAGAGAAACATTCTGCAAATTTTGCAGTTTCAGTTGAATGACGTCATTAGAAAGTGTGAAAAATAAAAAGGGGCAGGAAATCTGATAAGCTAAACTCTTAAGCCGATTGCTCTTAACGTCGTCTTGCGTCATACGCTAGTTGAATTTTGTGATGGTGGTCTGAAGAACAAAACACGAGGGTTGGAAATTTAATAATAATCACAATGATACAGATTAGCACAAGAAAGTTGTACTACAGATTTCTTTTTCCAATCCCAGCATTGCCTTTTTCCATGCAAATGACATTTATATCAAATGTGGAGGAGTTGAAACCCCTTAATTATCAGGGAACCGGATTATTTGAAGGAAGCGCATATAAACGAACGAGTGATGTTCGTTCGAAAAATATTCGTCATAATAGCTTCATAATTCCATCAGCTATCCACATCCGTCACAATGGAGCGGTAGACTGCACGCATAACATCAGGAACTGTGTGGAAACGAATGCCGCGTAGGGGTTCCTTAAGTTTTGGAAATAAAACCAAGGTCACGGAAGCTAATATCTGGAGAATACATATGGTGGTACAGCACTTCCCAACCCCAACTTGCGAGTATGTCATACACAACTCCAGCCAAATGACAAACGGACATCGACATGGAGGATAATGGGTGGAGCGGCAAGAAAATGACGCTGTTTCCTTCGCAGTGCTTTACGAAATGTGTAATTGGTAATATCGGCATGTGTAATTGTTTGAAATTAAAAAATTTTCAGAACGTATTTCTCTACCTCTGTGCCAAATTTAAGTATTTTCATTTAAAGTATTTTCTTGGTCTTGCATTTTTCTGTAGAATAGTGTATACAGGATGTTTGGAAAATATCTGGCAAAATTTTAAAGAGTCGTAGAGGGGAAATGTGTGTGTGTGTGTGTGTGTGTGTGTGTGTGTGTGTGTGTTCGGAAATGACACGTTTAAGCGCGGCAGTCGATGACGTCGAAGGCGTCATTTCCCCGCTGGGATTTACAACAGCATGCATCGCTTTACAAACACAGAGCTTGCAAATATCCATATGAAGTATGGGGCAGCGAACGGAAACGGACTAGCTGCTCAGAGGCTGTACAAGGAACGGTTCCCCGTGAGACAGCTGCTGAATCGATAAATATTTGAGTGTGCGCACCGTCAGCTTTGAGAAAGTGGATCTGTCAGTGCTAGCAGATATGATGTGGGTTAGGTTAGGTTATGGATATTTGCTAGCTCTGCGTTTGTAAAGCGATGCATGCTGTTGTAAATACTTTCAGACGTCATCGACTACCTCGTTTAAACGCCTCATTTCACGGCTTACTTTGAATACCCTCTATCACCCTTTAAAATTTTGCGAGATATTTTCCGAACACCCTGTATAGGATGTTTGCAAATAATTGCAGTGGTTTGCCAAAATCGTAGTTTAACAAGAGTATTCAATTTTCAAGAACTTGGTGGTGGAGCACCATCTTGGTTAAAGATGAAGTTCGCACTGTCAGTTTCAGCTGTGGTATGAGCCAATTTTCAAGCATTTTAATGTAGGTGTGCACCTTTCCACAGTTTCTTCCGCAAAGTAAATCGAGCCTTGAATTTTGAATGACGGGCATAAGTAAGAAGTTACTGATTGATTTTGTAATCGTGCCAACTGGATAATTGCAGTCAGTGTTGGATACTCTTGTGAGGAGAGGGGCAGAACCATCAACTGATTATCACCTGTTGTCTACACTTTGCGATTCTCTGCCAACCGAAATACTAGGTCCAGACAAACTTGGTGTATCAAATTGGAGGCTTTGGAGTATAGAGCTGTGAGAAAGACCTTCACAAATAGCATATATTCAAGGTCCAACGACCCAGTGATCGTGACAATGTTGAAACGGAGTGGCAGTTGTTTAAAACAGCTGGGATTGCTTCGGATGTGTGGCGCAGGCAGTAAAAAAAGGACTGCATAAGGTTCAAGAAGCTGTAAAGGCAAAGAAGGAAGCCTATTTCCTATGGCTTGTAAATAAATCCCTTTCGACTCGAGTGCGATACACTAAGGCGCGAAAAGCGGCAGGTAAGGCAGTGGCAACAGTTAAAGCCAAGGGCAGAAATTAGAAGTAGACTACCGGGAAGAAATTATAGGCAGACTACAATTCGGCAAACAAGGTATTAAGGCAGACCGTGCCCCACCGTGGAAATTTCATCACAAACTATTAAGAGTTGTAAACTGAGAAGAGGGTATTGAACAGGTGGAAGGAGTACTTTGAATCTCTTCTTAACCCAGTACCAGCCACCACTGAAGCACATAAAGTGCATCTGAGATCGGAGAAAAGTCGCGGTAGTATCACCGAAGCAGACGGGAAACTTTGAACAACTCTCATATCCTGGAACTATTCCACATTCAAGAAATGAATTTTGTGCCATCTATTCTGACTTGCTTCCATTTGAAGTAGCTCTTCACGTCGTTGATTCCGATATATTATGTCGATGGTTGATTTCAGAGAATGAGATATCTTGTCGTTGAGAATGAAGATATAGCCCTATCCGGCGTTCATAGCTCGGATTTTTTTGTGATTAGAGGTTTTCCCTTCCTAATCAGGCAGTTTCACAACGCAGTTCCTTCCTTTAAATTTTATGCTATAAGAGTGTTTCCTCCCTATGCGGAAGTATGAAATGTCTACGAGTTCCCCTTTCCTGAAAATTGGTGAAATGTCCAGAGTTTTCATTTGCTGTTAATTTTTTGCATCATTCTCGTAAAAAATGAAAAACGACGTAAAATTTTAAATAGCCAATTTAAATATTCCATTAAAAATGAAAAACTACATTTTCGTTTTTCAGTGAAAGTTTAAGTTACAATTGGACGAATTTATTCTCGGAATTATCTGAAAAATTAAATAAGATTTAAGACTTGGGTGGGCAAACTGCGGCCCGCGAGATGATTTAGAAATATGCGCAAGAGCGGCCAGAAATGGGATAATATGAAATTATTTTTAGGGAAACGGCGCACTTTATATTAAAAATCTTAGAACAGATTAAATATCTTTAATAAAAATAGTTTGCCCATCCCTGATTTAGGAGATAAATGAAATTTTTATCTTTATTTTCACGTATACTATATTAATAACTTTAAACGATTTTAAAATACGATGTTTAAATTTTAGGGAATGAAAATATATCAAGAAATTTAATGAGTTTAAAAGAACTTTTTATTCATCATTACTTAAAATTGAGACTTATAGCAAAAACTAAACATTTTTTAAGATAAAATTTATTAAAGTAGAAACTTTTATCTTTATCCTTAGATCGTGATTTCGACCTTTCTCAGAAATCAGCAGGTAAACAAAGTTAATTTTTTTGTTTTTTATAAACGTGAAGAGCCTCTGAACTTTGATGAGATGCATTTATCTTGGTTATTTAGGTATCTTAAACCAAATAAAAGGCGTACAGATGTTTCAGTATCGCTCCTTAGAACTTTCTAAGGCTTTATGGTTGAAAAAGAAGACGCTTCCTTTAGCAGAATTATTTACAGACACTTCTCTAGTTATTAAGGACACCTCTTTAAAAGGAAGAACAGCTAATTCTTCTAAGGAATTTGACAAACCACAGACTTCCTCACAAAGAAGCAGTCTTTCTCAAAGAGGCAAATCAGACGATCAAGGATCAGATCCATCAAATCAAATTAGTTTAGAACAATTGTTTACAAAAGTACAAGATAAGAAATTTCACCGTGTCCTAATCGAAGGAGATCCTGGATTCGGCAAAACGACAGTATTGAAAAAACTTCTTTCTGATTGGGCAAGAAAAAAGAAATATTTAGAATACCGATTTTATTTGGTGTTTGCTATTTCTTTGAAAAAATTCACTGGTAATTTACAGAGTTTTTTCCTTCAAGAATGTGAAGGATTGAATGGAACGGATGATGAGAAATTAGAGGTAATCGACAAAATGCAAGAATGGATATTACTTCTGATCGATGGATTGGACGAAGCGGTGGAGGATACGAAAAGAGAGTTCCTACCTTTGTTCCAACGTAAGTTATATCCAAATATGGTAGTGATTGCCAGCTGCAGAACAGGATATTACAGTATGCCAAGTGTAAGTTATGACAGTAAACACAGGAATTCACTTGGCAGTATGATAAAATGGGAGATAACTGTTCAGGTCAATGGATTTACCTACGAGAAGAGAAAAGAGTTCCTTCAAAAATTTTTAAAAATTAAAGAAGTTGAAGAATTAGAAGAGCGACTTACTAAGTGCGACATACATCTAGGTGACTTTTACGCGTGTCCACAATTTCTACTAATATTAGCAGTTCTACTTCAAGAGAGGGGAGATCAGTTCTGTAGAATGAAAACAGAAATCTATAAAGTTATTTTGAGCTTTGTTATTGAAAAATGTGTACGCCGGGAAAATAGTGCAGTTGTCAATGAAGAAAATTCCACAGAAGACTACATCAACTTTGACATATTTGCTACAGAAGATAAAAATAATAAAAAGGCTGACTTATATCAAAACTTATTTTGTGCCTTTGGATCTTTATGTTTGGATAAACTTAAGAAGAAACATGCAGCTTTTAAAAAGGAAGAATTAAACAGTTCATTAGGAAGTGACATGGAGACTGTTGCAAATCTAGATCTTATGCAGAAACATTTTACTGTTGTTATGCACAATGAAGAAGTAATTTACAAAATCAGTGAAGAGTTTTTGGCTTTTGTAGCTGCATTTTATCTTCGTTTCTTAATTAATGAGGAAACTAGAATAGAAGAAGAAATTAAATCTCTATTTCAGATAGATATCAGACCCAACATGAGAGAAATTTTCTACACTTTTTTGGCTGGCCTGTTAAAATCAGAAGCTTATAAGTTCTTCAATATTTTATCTCCTTGGAGTGGAATTTTCATCTTATTCGATAATGGCTATGAAGAACGTTGTTATTCTCTTCAAAACATTTTAACCGAAATTGAACCAACAGAAGAAATTTTAAAGTCTTTGAAACCATTTATCCCAGAATGTGTCAGTCGTTTACCTCCTGTACATTTTCTTGGAAATTGGATTAAACCGCTAATTGAATTATTTCCTGATGAAGTTTTCTCTAAAGAAATAAAATTAAGTTTAACCTCACTAAAAGAGGCGGAATACCTCAACTGGATACCAGATGATATTGAAATCAACAAATTAGTTGTGGATATCGGCGATTTTAATCAAAATGAAATGCAAATTAAAGGCAAGTCCATTAAATGTAAACATTTAATCTTAACTACAAAAGGAGGAAATCCAGTCAACTTTAAGTTACTTTTAAAAAAAATGTTAAAAAAATTCACGTCGAAAAAAGTGTCATTAGGATTTCTTTATTATTATGATAAAGAAGAAGAGAAAAATTTAATAAACATTTGCGAGGAGTTGGTCGAGGGGGAATTACAAGACATAAGTATTTATAATCTGTTGTTCGATTTTATTGATCCTCATCATTTTAATATAACTTCGAATTATATTATTGACCTCATTAACAGTTCCAGAATTAAAAACGGAATAACAATCTCTTTTTCACAAGTTGAAACTTTGCAACCCATAATAGCGAGGTTGGGTCCCGTTTTAAAGACTATTCTTGGAAGTGATATGAAGTGTTTTGAATTTGATGCAAGCCGTATTGGAGAACCCTTTGAATTCCCAACATTAGTACGCAAGAGGAAGACATGGAAACGCTTGGATTTCAGAGGAAAATTAATTGGAACTGATAACTTCGAGAATATGGAATCATTATTGGTTGATCATTTCCACTGCAGTGATTTCTTCTCAAAAGCAAATTCTTATGCAAAACTACTCTTGAATTTCGAAAATTTAAAGAGACTGAGTTGTGAATATAAAACCCTTTCAGATTTCAGTGAAGCCTGGGAAGGTTATGAAACCATCGAACGACTTGATTTATTGTCGGTGCCTAGGGATGGCGAAAGCCTGTCGCTTACCATATTTAAGAATATTAATGAACTGTATTTACACAATCTAATTTTCACTGATATCTATCAAGCAAAGGATAATTTGTATAAAATGATTATTTCTCTAGAATCTCTGCAAAGACTAAGCCTTAGCCTTCGATCTAATGAAAATAATCTAGACTTCATAAATGAATTCTTGAAGAAGCTTTGCACGAAAGGAACTGAAGAAGAAAACACGCTTGTTAAGTTAACAGAATTTTGTGCGCTGGATTTAAATGAAAATGACATTTCATTGGACGACTTTGCTCAGAATTTGGGGGATTGTTTTCAAGCTCTCATATTTAAAACATTTACTTTTTCTTTTACAAATTATTTCTTTAAAACAGACTCCTTTCGTTATAAATTTTTCAACCATTTTGTCTTCAACAACACAGTCAAACTTAACTCTTGCTTCGTTTTGGAGGAAAGGCCGGAGGAAGTGCTTAAGTATTACAAAAAATGTTTTACTCTTGTTTACAATAAACCCCTTTCTACTGACAATATAGCGCAACACTGTAGTTCTACAAATGACTCTACTAAGCTTGTAGAAGTCCGTGGAAGTTCCTCAGAATTGGAGGAATGATAGAATGCCGTGAGGAATTCTCCAATATCAAATATCTCCATATTCTTCATAATAATTCGGAACAATAAAATTTTCACATCTCTTTATTTATGCAAAGCTGAAGTTGTATGAGCCACAGATCAAAAAACCCAATTTTTTGAACATGCGTTTGTAAATCTTACTTTTAAGAAAATTAACGTAACAAAATTGTGTATGTTACAATGCATTTATTCCGTTTTTTTCCTGTATAAATCACTGGTTTTATATTTTCATCTTTTTATGGACATTTTTTGGCTTGGATGACACCTGATCTGAATTATTTCTTTGTCAACTTAATACAAGATAGAAACGTCTATGCAAGCCAGTAATATTCTAATAATTCGTAATCATAAATAGGCCACTCACTCATAAATTAAAAAGTAATTTTAGTTCTTAATATGTGAAAAAAAAATATATAACCAAAATGTTTTGTTCTTTTGCCTGTAAATTACTTTTATCAAATTATAGAAAATGCAATAAATAAAGCGAAGTTTATATCAATATTAAACAACTCTCAATTTTTTTTAAGTACTTTATAATCTTACCAAAGTAAGACTCTGAAAAACGTTCTCCCATAAAGCACAGTGAATGTTATATCGTTCGAGATTGCAAAGTAAATTGCAGCGGTGAAACGACACAAATTAAGTCCTTATAAACACCATGGAACTTTCAGTAGGTAGTGCAATTCGTCCAGGAAATTCTGGGTGGGGCATATGTAGACTAACCACTCTTCACTGCGCGTGCCTGAGACATCCTCCATCATGGTAAATTTGAAAATTGAAAAAGTTTCAACACTAATCCTTTTGGATGAGCAATAATTCAATGAGTGTGATTTTCTGTTCTGGTGATTCCATGAAATCACTTTAAACACTCCTTCTTTATGAATATGATGATGCTGGTATATAGCATGTCGTCATTTGATCGCATGCTTGTCCCGAATTATCTTCTGAGGTAAGCAATCGTCCCAGAAGCCACGGATAACTAACAAGTGGTTCATTTTGAAGTAAAAGTCGATGAACTCAAAAATTTCTAAAACCTAGTGATACAGGATATTAAGAACTCGTTTCTGTTTCCACTGTTAAACAGAAGTGTACAATTCAAAGATATCGGCCTCGGTGGCTCAGGGGTTGCGTGATCGCCTCTGATGCCCGAGGACGCGGGTTCGACCCTGACAGAGGACGACGAGGATTTTTTCAGGGGGAAAATCCTGAGATCACGCACTTCCTTCGGAAGGGAAGTAAAGCCGTTGGTCCCGTGTAGTCGTTTGCCGGCTGCACGTTAAAGAACCCTTGCGAGGCAAAATTTTCGGCCCCTAAAACGCCGTCTTGAAATGGCCATGGCAGTTGAAAAGGATGTTAATACCAAACAAACCAAACCAATTCAAAGGTCAGCTTCAGCCTGTTATACGTATATTTCGACATGGAAGACATGAACCCTCCTATTTATTAAAATTAATCACGTGCTTCACATGTACAGATATTTAGTAAATATAACAGGGGCTCGAGGTTACTGCTTCTGAAAAGATTTGAGAATTTTTCCATATTTTTATAGAGCAATTCACACATCTTGCACCATTTTATAGAGCTGTTACGACTTTTAGCTTTTGTAATAGTGTGTTACATAAAAAGTTCCTCTACCCACATTCGATGAGGATTGGTAGTGTTGATATTCTCGACCCATTGTCGGCAAATTTTGGAATTTGAGCAGAGTTTAGTGTGTCTGGAATAAGTCGCGTATTGTGAAGTCTTATTCGTGACATTGTGCGGCGGTGGTTTCGGCGAAATCCTATAATTGAACAGTCAGTTGACGAATGATTGCAAATCTGCTTATTGTCATAACCAGACCCACTTTCCATTTACCATGTAGTTTACAAGTTGTAGCACCCATATAAGGAGACGAGAAGAGGTGTTGTGCGTTCATTCCCTATCATCGTGTTGGACTGTAATGTCTCCTAGAAATCCCAATCCTTATACAAATGATGCTTCAGAGGTAACAGCGCTTCAAGTGTTGAAGGGATTTGGAGCCGAGATCCAGATATTCAAGCTAACTGGAAAGTAGTGCCATTTTACGATTGCTTCACGAGCGCCATCCATCGCAGGTTTTTGCTGTGAAAAATTTCCAAATATTCATTTTGTTACAATCAAACCCATTATATGATCAGTAAAACTCCAATCCTCACTTCGGCGACGCGATTTTTTTTCTTCAGAGTTTTGGTGTATTTTTTCAGTAAGCCCTTCCCAACTTGCAAAAACGCCTCTATTCTTTGGATTGTGGAATTCAGAATAAATGACGTCAATATTTTAATTGTTTTTATTCCTGTAGCAAACCATGAACCCTGAAACCCTGTTTAAACACTCAGGAATTTCAAAAAATAGTCTAAGTTTAGAATCATCATCAAAGAATACTCTAGCGGCCTCATCAACAAAAAAAAAAAAATTCGAAACTAGGAGGAGGGGATAGGGGGTGTTAAATAAGCGATAATGACTGGCGTCATCAGATTGGGGATTCTTAGGTTAGTTCTTTCTACTCTTTTCTAAGATTTCTCGAAAATTACAATCCAGTAGATCTTTTCTTTCACCCATACTGCTGATCGATGTATTTGACACTAGGTGGACGTGATATTTATAATCATATAAGATACACACACTGGCCAATGAATTAGAAGCGTATAAATAATTAAATATAGACTGGAGATAACTTCCAAATATGATGTGTAATAATTTTTCTAGCTTGGCTGTCCGAGTGTCTGCGATAGCCCAACTGGTAGAGGCGTCGGCCATGATAGCCGAGGTTCCTGGTTCGAACCCAGGTCGCAGAATTTTTCCTTTCATTTTTCGATAGAAAAATTATTACACGTCTTGTTTGGAGGTTATCTCCAGTCTATATTTAATTATTTACTTGTGAGTTCATCAAACTTTCTGATGGTTGGATAGGAGAAATTCTCGATCTGTGAGCTGGGTGCCCGCCTCCCATTGGGCTTTCAACCATGACAACTTGGTTGTCTTTAAGATACCTTGTGATAGCTTGGCTGTCCGGGTGTCTGCGATAGCCCAACTGGTAGAGACGTCGGCCATGATAGCCGAGGTTCCTGGTTCGAACCCAGGTCGCAAATTTTTCCTTCCATTTTTCGATAGTAGAAACATATATTTAAAATTTTATTGGATTCTCCTTTGGCTCGAATTACAGCACGTATGCAGGATGGCATAGTGTTAATAAGGTGTTGAAGACCAGGTATTCCCTTAATTCTCAGATATGTTGGAAGAGGAACTTCTGTCGTTTCAATACGTTATAAAAATTCTCTACAGCAGGGTACCTTTTTGACTGGCGGAGCTCCTTATAGAACCAAATTCTATATGGCGGAGGCTCGCTAAACCACTGCTGAACTAACCGTGCATGGTAAATAGTAGCATTATCGTCCATGAAGAAGTCGATAAAAATGTAGCAGTACATGATAACAATGTACGGTAACAATGTTCAATCCGTAATAATATCGATTCTTTCCTTAATCCTCAATTATCATTTATATAAAATCAGCGACGGTGGACTATGTCACAACAAAGAAAAAAATCTAACAATGGGTTATTTCCCGATTATACAATCGGGTGGGTTCGCTTCTATTCTCTGTCCAACGAAAGAAAAACTGGGCGTGTTCAGTTAAATTTCCAATTTCAATTGTTAAACATTGTTAATTTTATTTAGCAACTTTGTCTAACAATTGAAATTCGGAATTTAATTAGACACGCCCAGTTTTTCTTTCGTTGAACAGAGTATAGTTCTACTATAAAGTTTACTGTAGGGACTGAAGAGGATGATGCTCTCCTATTTTTGCATATTTTGGAGATAGGTTCCGGGCATAAATTAGAATTTGATTTTTCCAGAAACCAACACATATTGACGTCTTCATTCACGAGAGTTCCAATTATTGACCTTTACCTTTACGTTCATGATTGACAGAGCTCTTAATAAGGAACGCTTCGTTAAGAAAAGGGTTAGATCAAGGAAGTGGCCACTTTAAATGGATATAAATAAGTCCTGATAGAAGATATCTTGAAGAAACGAAAGTTCACGAAATTAGCAACGGATTCGACAAAACACAAAAAAAAAAAAACAACAAAAAACAAGCGAATGACTGTTACCTTATCAAAGGGTTACAAGTCCCTTCAAAGGTTATGAAATTAAACTTTCCTACAAGAACCACAAATCTCTGAGTGCTCTACTAGTCTAATCTGAGGCCTCTTCTACAGGTCCAGTCTAATCTGCCTTGACTGTCAGTAAAAACTACCTGATTTTGCAACCGATCAACAACCGGTAAACTTAGTTCCTACGGAGCAGGTAAAAACCTTTTTTGCACCCAACTGTACGTGTGTAGTGTAGTTTATTGAGAGGAATTAAAAAGAAAATTCGAGACGAGATTTAAGGAACATTTGAGCCATGCTGAATTCGGCCGGCCGAGTAGGTCGTTCGTTGCCGAAGATCTACTTGACACAGGACACGATATCTTAAAGGAAGATTTGAAGCCCTTACGCCGTGTTGCTAACCAATAGAGGGAAGTTCACAAAAGCGGGCCTTAATTTTCTTTTCGACATATACAGGCAAAACTACGAAGTAAAAAAAGCTTTAAACAAATGTGGAACACGCGTAGTTAAGTTACTTTATAGGTCGAACTATTAAAAACACCATAAAATAAATCATAAATTGCAAAAATAAAATTCGAAAACATTACTCTTTTTCCACTTAAAAAAAAGTTCTCCAAAACTGGGCCCCCTAAACAAAAAAAGTCCCGAGGTCCCCAAAAACAATGTCGTCATTGAAAAAAAAAACCAGAGTTAACAGCTTTAGCGCTGGTCCTCCAGTAGGCAGTTGAATAAACTACCTCAACTTTTCACTGCTATGCTGCAGCATCGTACAGAGCAAAAATTGAAGGGGTCCACATTAGCCGCAGGACCCGCTTTTGGTCACTTTCCTCTATCTGCTAGACGTATGCGAAATAGTGGAAATTACGAAGAAAGTCTGTCTTTCTATTAAATCGTGGCACCCTTGGGGATTCTAAACTTTTTAAACTTGCCACCAAATCAACCTTATTATTATAACTTTTTTTCCCCTCTTTTTGAAAATGTCATCATACATGTTTTTTTGGGTCTTTCAGTGAATTTCTCTGATTGGCCAATTCCCCCCCCCCCCCTTTTTTTAAGTCTTGTAAATGATGACATCTTTTCTTGTTTCTGGTAGGCCCAATTTCTGTACAAATGTGCTTTAAACTAAGGGTGGGCAAATTTTCTCTGACGATCTGATTGCTTTGATTAGTTCCTTTCTGTCGAACAGAATATGTCGTGTCAAGGTTGGCTGTCTAACACTTGTGAAGTTAATGTTGGTGTTCCTCAGGGCTCTGTACTGGGCCCTGCGTTGTTCAACTTTTTCATCCATGACTTCCTAACTTTTACTAACTAAGTGCAAGTTATATCTCTTCGCTGACGACGCGTCCATCACGACTAGTGCCCACAATCCCGCTCATGTCTATCTGTTACAAAATGCTTTACATCAGTGCGAGAAATAGTTTTCTAAGTGGAGACTCAGTCTAAACATTGACAAATGCAAGACTATGTTCATTACGAAGAAACTTTGAAAATTCCCAAGTCCTCTCTTCCTTTCTGGTAAAGAGCTCGAATGGGTGAAAAATTACACATACTGTCGGCACGCCACGAGAAGACCACTGCGTTGCTTAATGTGCTTCTATGGTGTCGCTGCAGTTGCAGATGAATCTATTCAGTGTTGGGGGACAAACAGCCAAATTTGAGTCGATCTATGTTTCATCGATGTAAAGAATAGGACGATTTTTTCACTTATTTTTTTCATATTTCTCAGGTATCTACCTCTCCATGCAAACGTTTTCATTTGTTTGGAAACACTGCCAGAACTCATTTATGCGCTACTTGATTTCAACGCTTTTCCTCCCTTCATAACTATAGACTGATCTGCAACTACAGCGACCACCTACGAGCACATTAAGCAACTCAGCGGTCTTCTCGTGGCGTGTGGACAGTACCTCGGAGTGGTGATAGATCCCAAGCTAAATTGAAGTGACCACGTCTCTTAAGCGATCAATTAGGTTAAGAAGGCAAAGTTCAGTCTGGTTGCTCTTCTGGGGCAAAACAGCACACTTGCAATGGATAGCTGTTTTGCTTTATACACTCACATGCCAAAAGTCACGGGACAGCAGTGGACTATTTTTCAAGTGGCAGTAGCATCATGTGCAAACAGTATAAATATGCAAATCGGTGTCAGTAGGTTTAGTTACACTGTCATGAGTAAGGGGTGAGGTGTTCAGTGTGACAATGGTTACACGACGAGAGCTATCAGAGTTCGAACGTGGACCACAATGTATGGATCGTTCAATATCGGAGGTGGCTCAAGAATTCAACATGCACGGTCCACAGTTCCAAGAGTCTACCGAGAGCACCAACTTGACGGCATTACCTCCCACCATGGACAACGCAGTGGTCGACCACACCTTCTCAATGAACGGGACCAACGGCGTCTGAGTAAGATGGTCACCGCTAACAGGTAACTGACACTACGCCAGATGACATCAGATTTTAACCAGGGTGATACTAGAGCTGTATCGATGCGAACTGTGCAACGAAATCTGGTGTCCACGGGATGTGGAAGCAGAAGACTCACGTGGGGGCCCTTGCTAACAACAAGACATCGTCAGCAACGTCTCTTCTGTGCCCATGAACACATCGACTGGACACTTGACAACTGGAAACATGTGACCTCGTCTGATGAGTCTCGATTCCAGCTGATACGAGCTAATAGTAGGGCTCGTGTGTGGCGCAGACCCCATGAGGCCATTGACCCAAGTTGTCAAGCATGCACTGTGCTCCGTAATGGACAATTGTGGGAAGCTCTCCAGTCAGAATGGTTGGCAATGTCTTCAGATGTCTTCCACCGACTTGTGGAATCAATGCCACGTCGCACTGTTGCACTTCGCCGGTTTAGAGTGAGATTCCACACGTTATTAGGTGCTATCCTATGACTTTTGGCATGTGAATGTAAAATGGCAATCCGAACCATTCTTCTCTATGGTATGCTTGCCTGGGCTACAGTATAAAAGTCCAGATGGAAGGACCTCCAAACCGTCCAAAACGTTACCCTGAGGATCACTGCCCAACTTGATAGAGTTGCAACTAATACTTCCATTGCTGACGATTTCGATATACCTCCCATTGGAACCCACGTCTATTGGAATATATGGGATCACTTGGAACAGAAGGTGAAACGTTGCGTAAACCAAACCGCCAATTTGGGCTAACTTGGAAGGCATCAAGTTGGAGATTGGTCCGCAGTACATTTAGGCTGGTAGAATCGCTCGAAAGGAGGCTCTACACGATTTACCTAGCGGGCTAGGTAACTGCTTTAACCAAGCCCTAAGACCATGTAGATGGCGGTTAGTTTTCATGTCCGCAGTGGCGCAATTGGTTGGCGCGTGCGCGGTCTCAGCCAAAGGTTCCTGGTTCGAATCCAGGCTGTGGAATTTTCTCTCCTATTTTTCATTATTAATTTGAACAACTGAGGTATGGCGTACGATAAAACCCTCACTGAACATTTATGAATTATTCTTAATTTTTTTTTTTTTTAGTCGCTGAGTCTATTTTCCCTCATTACAGATGTCGAGAATGTTTCCCTGGACTTTCCTTGATTAAGCTAATGCAAAAAGGATATCAACCTTTAACGGAAAATCGTAAATTAAATAGTAAAGTTTAACTATTTCTCAAATACAAATGAATTTACTTAAATCATTTTCAGAGAGATGAAGCGGGTTGATCTTAAACAACGACTGTTTTATTCGAAAAGGCCATATCCAAAAAATTTTAATAAGGGCCATATAAATTTTTTGTCACAGTGAACTTAGTTTTATGATTGCTCACATTAATTAGCTGAAGATAAAAAATAAAAAATTCTACATTATTATCTGGTAGCTCTTAAAGATTGAATCATCAATCAGTAAGATAAAATATTATCAAGACACGGTGTTTTGAAAATGTTTTTATCTACCTTTTTGCTTAGATGAGTTTAGAAACCAAAGAAGAAAATGGAAAAGTTTATTAGGAATTGCTTGCAAGAAAAATATAAATAAAGAAGCAACTAGGATCGGAAGTAATATATTTCTTATAGTAAGTATATATTTATATTTTAAATGCAATTTCATGCTAATATGCACCGTTTAACAGATTCTAAATCTGCCCCATGATGTGAACATATTCTATCACCTTTTAAAATTGGATATTGCTAAAAATCATTATCATATTAAAGTATACAATAAATTAAATATCGTGCACTCTATTTTTTTTTTTTTTTTGCTCTAAAATTTCGTTTCATTATTTTTTTGTGATTTGCATATAATAACATCCCTTATAATCTGGATGAACATTTTAATCATCTTAGAAAATATAAAAATTGCTTAGTTCACTTGTACTTTCTCGCCAAATTGCAAAGCAGTAAATTCAACAAAATTAAAAAGTCGATATTAAAAGCAAAAATATAACGAAACTAAAATATCGCGAATTCTTCTTTTGTATGCTTTTTTGATGTCATTTGCTTTCTATATTTATAAGCCGAGAGGGCTAGGGCGTAGGCTTTCTCGTACTCGAGTCTGCCTGGTCGTTGGTTCGAATCCCGCCGTGGGCATGGATGTTTGTGTTTGTCCTGGGCTGCGTACTGTTATAACTTGTGTAAAAGGCGCAAAATGGTAGTCGACGCCAAAATTTCTAATAAACCAACCAACCTATATTTATAAGATTAATATCTTTATTATTATACATTGTGTAAAAAGTAAATTTAAATTTCGTAAAAATTATCTTGACTCAAATGGAATAAAGTCAGAATTTTAGAATAAAATAAATTTAATTTTTACTAAATAAAAATTTCCTGTATGTGAACAAAAACTTAATTAAATCTAGCTTTTTCTATTGGAAGAGGTATGTAAAACAGATGAATGTAAAGTGATTGTATGCTTGGATGTATATAATTTTCATGAAAAGGTTTTCTTTCTTATATCGATTTTTGAAATTGATTGTAGATTATTGTACGTTTATGATATTATTTTGTAATATAATTGGTTTGTCTATAGGCCCTTATTTTTTCCATACAAGCCCTGATGGTGCTTCGGAATGTTTATTTGAAATGATTTTTAATTTGTCCTTTTAAATCGGATGATTGTATTATAATGTATTTTTTAAATAAATAAAATTTAAAAAATCAGTTTTTGCGCATATAATCAGGTGTACGCCTCAAATATCACTAGCGGTTAATAATAAATGTTCGACCTCAATATAATAGAGAACAAAACAGAAATTTTCTCTCTAGTCCTTTATGCACGAAAACCATTATTTTGATTGGTGAGCTTGACTGAACCGCATTCATTCTTAGGTAACTTTTGCTCGTGAATTGTAGTTATTACTGAAGTTTATTAATGAACTTTGCGTAATTTAACTTAAACTGTTAATCTTTAACTAAATCTTTAACTGTACTCTTAAAGTGGTAACTTCTAATTTGATGTATGTGTGATATTCTAGAAGTAAGAAAGTTTTAATCTGGTGATGGAAATTTGTATCATTTTCGTTAATATTACTAATTAGGATCGTCAAAACTAACGGATGTAAAAGAGATAAAAATTCATAAAATTAACGTTAAGGTAATATAATTATTTCCTACAGTTTATATATTATTTGTTTCCATTTTTTTATATTCTCTTGAATATATATTACACCGGAGGAATTCATGCGTGAAGTTTTTGAATACGTGAACAATTCGAAATTCGAAATTTCCAGTTTTTGATTATCGTGCCTAATTATCCTATTTTAATATCATCATTAAATTTCATAAAGCATTTGTACTAATGGAGTTTGAAGTTGAACTTTAGTTTCTGGATGAGCAGTTTTGCTTGATACATAGAATACAAATTCATATAACTCAAATTTACTATTAATTACAGTATATTTCTTCTTAACTTTAACGCATAAGTTGAGGATAAGCAACTGTTCATGCACTAGTGTTTGGTTTTCGTCATATTAATTTAATAAAATCTCAAAGGAATATCACGCATTTGAGTTTAAAAATTCTCACTCATTATGACATAATTTAAAATTTTTTTCTAAAATCGAATTTTTATAACCCAAAATTAGCATACTGAATGTTTGCTTTACCTTCCATGACGAAAGTTAAAGTTTAAATTGATTTCATTAAATAAAACGCTTCTATCTAAATAGTATTGTAAATTTTAACAATTTTTTTTTTTAAATTTCTTTTAGGTGACAATGGCTGAGAAAAATGAGGAACGTAATGATCGTCTGTTTTTACGCTTTTTCTTCGCGAGTTTAGCATTTGTTGTTGCTAAATCTTTATTACAAAAAGTAGGATCCAATCATGTGATAAAATTGTCTTTTAAAGAAACTATAGAAGTTGGTGTATACGAAAGTCCTTCCTCGGAAAGAAAATTAAACCTAACCTATCTCGGTGTGGAATTGGTATACAAAATCGTTGACAGTTACGAGTTCTATGTTCCTGACGTGAGCGTTGAATGTGATTGTGTTTGTAAGGAAGACAAAGACGATCCTCACTGTAGTGACGAAGCCCACAGAAAGCAGCTTATATGTGGTGCCTTTTCCAATTCAACAACCACATGTACCAATTATCTTGCCTCTGGAAAAGACACTGCAGTTTGTCCTGACTATTATAGAATTTGTTGCAACACATACTTCTCTAAGAACAAGTTTCTACCAATTTATACAGCATTTCTTTTGAGTTATGATAAAACAAACTTTTGGTTGGAATTGAAAATTGATTCGGAGAACAATTCCATTCTTTCAGCTCAGGAAGATTCAATACATTTTTATCTTGGTACGGAAAACTTCTTTTTTAATATTACACCTATTGCTCCGATTTTATCAGAAAATTGGTATTTCATTGATGGATATTGGAAAGATTTGTTTTTCTCAGAAAACCTGAATAAAAAAGCAACCGTAGACCTCAATAAAATTGGCTGGTTTTCTTGGAATGAGCATTACAAGGAGATATCGCGTATTCCATTAAAAGATTTGATGCATTATTTGCATGTAACTCCGTCTAATTGCTATTCAAAACCTTTTGTATTCGAATGGAATTTTAATTCAATTTTCTATTCCCGGCAAGGTATGATAAATACGCCTGAACAAGAAATGCGTGTTAGAGAATTGTTCAAAGATTCCATTTCGGAAATTTCTTTAGAAATAAAAAATAAACTCATTAAAATTGTCCCCAAAATCCAACCTAATATCAGTGTTACTTTGTTAAATATGTCTCCTGGTTTTTCCTTCACAAGTGAAATTTCTTTGTCTAATAACACTGTAGCATTAACATTTGCGAAAGGAAGTGGGCATTTTCGAGTAGAAATATTGAGTTTCCACCGGAAGGATAACATAACCTTTTCTGTATTCATTGACCCATATGCCGAGTATCCAGTCACTACAATTCGCCATCTCAGTCTGTGGAACCTTGAGTCTGCATTACTGTGCGTATGCCAGAAAAATGAAAAAGTCTGTACTTTAATTGCAATTTCTAGAAATAATAAATTATTGGTTGAAGAATCCACAAAAACAACAGAGATGTCATCCCTACTCCCTCCGAGCAATAAATCAGAACTGGAAGTGAATAATACCCCTACGGATTTCACATGGATTGCAATTGCAGGAGCTTCGTTAGCTTTATTAGCTGTACTACTGTTTCTTATATTTCTGAAGACAAAGTTAAAAACGAACAAGGTAAGTTTTTGAATGGATGTAATTTTTGATAAATTACTGGTCGACATTGAAATTTCTCAAATCTGATGATAAATATTAAATCTTTGTACGAAAATAATTTGATTCCCAAATCTAACCTTGAGATAAGGAAAAGGATGAACGTGTAGTGGATAGCAATGTCTATTATGTGGTTTCATGAAAAAAAACCCACATGAAAAAAAGCGCACACGAAAATTCCGCACAGAAAGAACCCCACTCTCATAATACAGAGGTTGAGTCAAAAGTAGTGGCCGACTCGGGAGGGAGGGTTAGAGTTTGACGTATTCTGGGCGAAGACCATTTACCACAAGAATATATCGCAGTTTATTAAGAGAAAAGAGTGGGAAGAAACGTTAATACGAATTTGAATGCCATAGACATTGTGCCACCTGCGTCTTGTAAAAATATGGCAGAAAAATTGGTGATACGCGGGCTTCATCGTCACTATTGGAAAAAGGGGACCAGTGCGCGAGCAGCAGCCGCCGAAATTTGCAGAGTGGAAGGTCAGAGTGTGACCAATGAACGGACAGCACGACGGTGGTTCTCCCGCTTTCGTCTGGAAACATGGGCCTGGAAGGTGCGCGAAGGAGCGGAGGACCCAAAGAGGTGGATGACGCAGCCCTACGGCAACAAGTGGAAGCCAACCCAGGCAGCACCACCCGTGGACTAGCGGCGGACATCGGGACATCACAATCGAGTGTGGTTCGACATCTGCACGCCATGGGAAAGGTCAACAGGAGCTGCCGAGTTGTGCCCCACGAGCTGACGCCCGCGCAAGCACACAACAACGGGTGAATGTGTGTCGTCAACTGCTGGAAAAAAATCGAGGTTCTGCCACATCCAGCATACAGCCCCGACCTGGCACCTTCCGACTACCATCTCTTCCGGTCCATGGCGCACTTCCTGCGTGGACGGCGCTTCGTCAATGTCAGTGAGGTTGAAGATGCCGTGCGTGACTTTTACGCCCAGAAACCGGAAGAGTGGTTTCGCGAGGGCATCCGCCAACTGGCTGATTGTTGGATGAAGACCATTGAGCATGATGGACTCTACTATGAAGATTAGCAATGAGTGGTTCCTGTCTGATGCCCATTTAATAGTTTGCGCGGTGATCGGCCACTACTTTTGACTCAACCTTTGTATGCGCACAGGACGGAAAATTGCTTGCACCGAAAAACTGCCCACGTGGAAAATAACCCATGGGTAAAATGCTCACAAGGAAAAATGCGCACATATAACGGCGCAGTGAGATAAAAGTGAACAGTCTTTATTTATGAATTGAAATATCTGTATTCATAATAAAACAATAATTTCAACGACAATAATAATAATAATAATAATAATAATAATAATAATAATAATAATAATAATAAATATAATTAGAAAATGGTCTTTGGAGGATTTTTTCACGCCATTACCTCCGATATTAATTAATAAATAGAGAAAAATAGTAAAGAAAATTCCACAGCCTGGGAACTTCGGGTATACACCCCGATGCTCTAACCACTACGCTATCGCAGACATGGAAGCTGTCGCTATCAAACATGTCCTATGAGCATACGTTAAAGCTCGGCTCCTTGTTCGGAATGCAGGACTATCTTTACTATTAAATGGAGAATATTATTATAATAATAATTGGAATACCCGAAGGTCCCTGATTCGAATCCAGGCCATGGAATTTTCTTTACTATTTTTCTCTATTTATTAAATATAATAATAATAATAATAATAATAATAATAGAGAGATAAGTCATTGGAGATATTTGTAAATCTTATTTATATTTTGAGTTTAACTATTTAATATATACAGAGTGACAATTATTGAGCTATATGATAAAAATACTTGATAACTTTTGAACAATGGGGCGGTTTCACAAAAAAAAATAGCGCGTGGTGGCGCTACGTGTTATCAGCCAATGCGTGTCTGCTGGTTCGAATGGAAAATGGATCAAAACAATTTTCGTAAGAACTTTCCGAGGCGTTACATTAGGCAACGACATCGATTGAGATAATTAATAAAATTTTCGATGTTTTATTCATAAGTCCATGAAATATTTTTGGAAATTTACCACCTAAAAACCACGCGAATCATTATTTTCCGTTATATTCATTCATGACACGTCATTTCATTGCATGTTGGCTTGCACGTGAAATTTATGATTTCATTGAGAGTGAGACAATGGCAGTGTTATTGACAACTGGTCTGTGAAAGCCTTAAACTTGAATTAAGTAAACGTGGAGCTGTAACTACAGTTGGAAAGTTCAACTTATAGACAGGTAAGTTTCAATTAATGCTGTGACTACCACGCTGTGACTTCTCTAGCTCTTCCCATGCTTTTTTACATCCTTGACATTGATCGACTTGGGTACGTGCGTTTTTTGCCTTATCTGACCTAACTTTCCCTTTTTATGAAGAATGTACAGGTGTAAACTGACGTATTAGTCAGAAAACGTATTTACAGTTTAGTGCACTCTATATAATCTATCTACAAAATTTCCCACCTTTAAAAATTAATTATTGCGGAGAGGTATTATTTTTAAAATTGTTAATCTAATAGAGCCAGGAGGACAACCACATCGTTCAGCTGAATATTAAAATGCTTGGAGTGAAAGTCGGTTTTAAATAAACCACTATAAATCCAAGATTATTAAAATACAAGCAGTTTTGCACTATTAAAAACACCAGGAAACATTATAATAACAGGACTCGTGTAGGCACAACCCAGTAGCAATGGCGATCATGGGAGAGACCAATACAACTTCTGGATTGCTCACCCAATTGCAGAAAACAGCTCACTCGCGTTAACGAAATTACAGCCTCAGTGTCCCCTAAAGTAATCGACTAATCGTTCCTGGTTACTATCAAAACTCCCCACCCGCCCCCTCACATCCTCCCAATAATTTCTATACAACTCTTGGATCGTTCCTATCTATACAGAAAGCAGCTCCTTCGCGTTCCCGAAATTACAGCCTTAAATACAACTGCTTCAGTGTCCCCCAAAGTAATCGAGTTGTCGTTCCTGGTTGCTTGAATTTCTTTAACGCTTTCTGCTCATTAGGTAGCAATCCAGAAGTTGTATTGATATCATTGGGAGAGATATGGGCTGATAAATACTGGTAGCGCCAACTGTTGACAAGTAATTAAAACTCCCGTGAAACTGCCCCATGGGCGAAATTCAATTAAAACTTGGCGGTTGAATGCAGAGCATGTTGGGATTTTTTTGAGCATGCGCACTCGTATTGTTGTTGTGGTTCATTTTTCGTTGAAAATGTTAAAATTTTAGAAAATGATCTCATCCCTATAATCCAACGTGACCCAGATTTCGAAAAGAGGTAGTTGCGTATACATGTAATATTGTTGGAATTGCACAATATTCATATATGTTAGTCTATGTGGGCTTCTAAACTAGTATGCCAAATTTCATAAGTGTGTGTGTGTGTGTGTGTGTGTGTGTGTGTGTGTGTGTGTGTGTG
>JAHWFO010031644.1:640919-680942 GCA_023313115.1 Rhysida immarginata
GTGTGTGTGTGTGTGTGTGTGTGTGTGTGTGTGTGTGTGTGTGTGTGTGTATCTGTGTATGTATGTATGTTTTTCCACGTATTTATCAGAAACTAGAAATCGAATTGAAATAAATTTTTTTTATTGGATTAAGTATCTTTCAACTTAGGGATAAATCCAAGTTTCATCAAAATCGGTTCAGTAGTTTTCAAGATGTGGACTGATATAGCTAGGCGATAGTGAAAGTTTCATTAAAATCGTTTTTTTTTATACTCTGTTTAATCTTGTTTTGAAGTCGGTTAAAAAAACCGACGACGTGTTTTTCTAGTGATTGGTACACACTTAACAGTCCATATCTTGAAAACTACTGAACCGATTTTGATGAAACTTGGACTGTTCCCTAAGTTGAAAGATACTTAATCCAATAAAAAAGAAATATTGTAATTCGATTTCTAGTTTCTGAGAAATATGTGGACAAACATACATACACACACTTATGAAATTTGGCACACATGTTTATAAGTCCGCATAGACTAACATATACGAATATTGTGCAATTCCAACAATATTACATAGTTTCCAACAATATTACATTTGTCAAACAGTCGAATTGATAACCTCCATATGTCCATTTTACATACAGTCGAATTGATAACCTTTTTTTTTTTTGACGTCGATTAATAACATGCAGTTTAATTAAATAGCTCTTAAATCAATAAAGTAGACAATCATTAAAATACCTCTTAAATATAAAAAAATATAAAATTATTCAGAATTAACGATAATATTATTTAGAAAAGAATTTAAGATTTGCATTTTCTCCTAAAAGGATCGAAAAGGAGATGGGAAAATATCACATTCAATGTCTAATACATTACAAAAGGACAAATCCTACCAGGAAGTAAGTAATTTTTATATTTAGACTTATCAAAATTTTACATACACCCGATCCCTTTTGCTGTTATGTGATAATTATTAATAAGTTTGATGCTAAAAAAAACCCTCACTTTTTTCTGCCAAAGCTTTCAGTTACTTTTCCTCAGAAATGATCTTCCTATCCTGAACGTACTAAGATGTTAAAATATATCAAATGGTATTCCAATTCTTTTCCTTGAATCTAATGATATGCAATTGACATAGGGGCTCTGAGCAGGTCAATCCATGTCTTCAACGTTCATACAGTAACATTAAAATATTTCTATTTGTGTCTCGCTTCGTAGCCAACCGCATTATCAATCTAATAACAGTGTGGTTCTCTTAAGTATACAGGGTGAATACAAAAGTCTGAACCCCCCTTTTATTTTTTGAACCGAAGCAGATATGTCAATTTTGATGAATCCAATGAATAGGAAGTTGTGGGTGGCCTATCCCATGGTGCACTTTTCAGCATCCCAAATATGCAAATCAGGACACATTCAAAATTTATCTCAAAAACCGTACGAGATAGAGAAAAAACCCAATTGCAAACTTGTTCAGCATAAAAAAAACAAACACAAAAAAAAATCATCCAAATCGGACCAACCAATCACCCACAATCACGTGGTGAACTGTTTGTAGCTTACAAACAGCCACACTGCACAAGGAAGACTGAATGTTGATATTTCCACCATGTAAAGCATGCAAATCAAAAAAATTAACATAAATTACCATACTCACATTCACTTTCATGCGGAAAAGCAAATAAAAGGCATGTTTCAGCACACAGAGGACAGAACAATTCCAGGATGGCAAGCTACACTGTTCAGGAAATGGTCAACATGATCTTCTGCTTGTGGGTGATTGGTTGGTCCGATTTGGATGATTTTTTTTTGTTTTGTTTGTTTTTTTATGCTGAACAAGTTTGCAATTGGGTCTTTTTCTCTATCCCTTACGGTTTTTGAGATAAATTTTGAAAGTGTCCTAATTTGCATATTTGGGATGATGAAAAGTGCACCATGGGATAGGCCATCCACAACTTCCTATTTATTGGATTCATCAAAATTGACATATCTGCTTCGGTTCAAAAAATAAAAGGGGGTTCAGACTTTTGTATTGACCCTGTATAATTATCAAGGAAGCTTTTCAAGGACTGCATCATGCAGCAGGGCCGGCTCTAGCAATTTTGCCGCCCCGTGCAGAATGCAGTTTTGCCCTTGCCGTGCCTCCCCCCAACATTGCCATTGCCGCCCCTAAAAGTTTGCCGCCTTGTGCAAGTGCACCACTTGCACCTATGGTAGAGCCGGCCCTGGCATCATGTAGTATATGGGCAAGTAACCATACATCAGCGAATTTTTATACGAGGGCTGTAAATTAAGTAATGGCAACATAGGTATAAATCAATTTTTATTGAACTTACAAGTACAATTGCATTACATTCCTTCTATGTAATCACCAGCAAAGCTTATAACCTTTTGCCAAATGCCGGGAAGCCGTTGTAGACCATTGGCATGGTGTTGATTGTTGATGTGAGCGACCGAGCGCCCTACTGCGTGGAGTACAGATGAAACGTCATGAAATCGGTGACCTCGGAGGGGTTCCTTCAACTTCGGAAACAGATCGAAGTCACAAGGACTCATGTCGGGTGAGTAGGGAGGGTGTTCCAGGATTTCCCACTGCCACCGTCGCAACAGGAGAGTGACTTTGTTTGCGACATGGCAACGAGCGTTGTCATGCAACACGATAGGGAGATTGTTGTGCAATAAACGTGGACGTTTGCGCCGCATAGCCGGACGCAGATGGTGCTGTAGAAATCGGCAATAGTAATCTGCGTTGACAGTTTATCCTTCAGGTATAGCATGTGTAAGAATCACACCGTCCCAGTCGTATGCCACAATCAGCATAACTTTCACCCGACTGGGTTCCTGTCAAAATTTCTGTGGACGTGGCGAACGTTGGTGACGCCATTCATTTGATTGACGCCATTCATTTGATTGACGCTTTAATTCAGGCTCATAGGCTCGTGCCCATGTCTCATCAATGGCGACAATACGCTGCAGAAATGTGTCTCCTTCATTGCGGTATCTCTCCAAGTGGGTGCCAGCCAGTGCATACCGGTGCCATTTCTGTATTTCGGTTAGTCGATGTGGAACCCAGCGGGAAGCAATTTTCCTCATGTTGAGAGATTTCTTCATTATGCACCACACCGTTTGATGACTCAGACCAACCTCTAAGGATAATTTTCGGACAGTCCATCGGCGTTCTATGGTAAGGAGACCGCTCAGGATGTCAATCTACTCTTGAGGAATGGAGGGCCGACCTGTGCGTTTGAAATCCGCAGTCTCATTCCGACCCGAACGAAATGCTTGAACCCATCGTGCTACTGTCATATACGGTAAAGCATTTCTGCCACAGGCTTCCACTAATCCTCGACAGCATTCTGTTGCACTTTTGCCAAGGGCAACCTCGATTTTAAGCCACGACCGCTGATCATGTTTTGAAAACATGCTTTAGAGCGATGGAAACGAAACTCCTCACTTTAAAGCCACACAACACTACCCTTCTAAGCAGATCGACTGTTTTTTTTCACTCTACACATCGACAACAGCGCCACCTCACCGCTCCCATATCCTATTTGCGCATGCCCGCCCTTTTGCGAGTTTCAAGGTTAAGTTGCCACTATTTAATTTACAGCCCTCGTATAACACTGTATTATGATTTAAAGCATTCTTGAACAATTCTGACTAATTGCTCTATTACATTCATAATATAGTCGTCAGTTTTTTGTAACGGATTTCTTTCAGAAACATGATTAAAAACAATAAGACATATAAAGTCTTTTGCCTTCTTCACTAAAAATATTTTGCTGCAATAGCTAGAAAATGTATTAGCATTTCATAAACTTTTTTTTTTTTTTTTTTTTTTAATATAGCAGAGTATCCCTCTTCTGACAATGGTAGGAAAGGAGATCTCAGATATGAATTCAGGTATACTTAGCTACTTAGTTTGCACTACATATTATATTAATATTTTAAATGCTAAAATAATAGTTAAATAATAACTGTTCGTAATATTTGATAATAACCCACCGGACAAACCAGATGGAACAAGCCCTATGTTGCCCCCCACAGGCCAATACCCAAAACGGGGTTAATGTAAAAAATCATATAATAATATGATGTTTTTCAATTAGACTATACTATTTTATCATTTGTTTTAAGTTCATATTGAAAAATGATATGAATGCATATTTTTTAAATTTATACAGTTTTTCAGTCATCATTACTTAAAAGGATCAAATGAAACAGAATATGGTCCTCTGTTCAATATTATATCTTGGGTTTTATGTCCGTCCAAGGAAGGAAGCACTATTTTGATGCTAGTCCAAATACAAGGTGTGCCTTCACATTAGAAATACCAGAAGCCTAGCCTCGACTGTACTAACAGATGAACGTGGTTTCCTTGGTCCTCATATCAAGGAAATCTCCCTTCCATACTCATTGATACCACGTCTCGTTTCAGGCATAGATATACGACAATTTTTCATTACCCATCTTCTAGTAGCGTGTCAGCCTATACAGGTCTGATTACTCAAGACACGCCTATACAGGGTGTTCATAAAATGAGGGATAATAATTACATAGTGTGATTCCATACATCAATCTAAGCAAAAAGTTCCTTATCGAAAATGTCGAAAACTCAAAATTTAAATTGCGTCGTTACGTCACATTTATGAACTTTCTGCACCAACACTTCACATAATGAATTGCGCTATGCCACGAGAAAACGGTGGCAATTGTAGAGATTAAATGACGTTTTCCGCCAGCTTTTAGAAAACTTCGCGTGATGTTTAGACCCTTAAAAAGTGGGTTTTCGACATTTTGCATGAGTAACTTTTTATTTACTTTGATGTGAAGAATCATGCTAGGTACTTATTATCCCTCATTTTATGAACACCCAGTACAGTTCGAAATCCACTATACATACGCATTTAATACTCCTGACATTATTTTGAGCGAATTCATTTTAGGCGAAGTCCTTTTGCTAATTTTCATCCAATATGTCAATTGCTGATAAGGAGTCGAAGAGGGTTTTTGTGCGCAGATCTTAAGTGATTCGTTATCCTTATACGTCTATCCTGTAATTCCTGACACGGATGCATTTCGGAGTGACTTTGGAAGTTATATTCGAGGCTAATGTCAAGACTATTTTAAAAACTGTATTCATAAAAGTAAAGTTTGGATGAAAGAATAACTGTTACAAACTTAAGCATACACGATTGGCTGAACAGTGTTATTCTCCAACGATGCATCGGCTGCAGAGGTCTGTTTGTTTGGGTTTTTTTTTAATAAACAGTGGCCGCCACGTTTGTGCCAACATTACCCATGTGATATTTTTACTTAAAGAATTTGTCAAAGACCTTGTTTACGTATCACCACTACAGACCATTCTGTTTGAAGTTGTGATATCGGATTAAGGCAGCCCTTCAGGCAATCACAGCAGACATGCTGACATTGGTATAGGAGGAAATGGACTACCAAATGGACGTGTGCCATGTCACCAGGGGATGCACATTAAGCATTTGTAATGTAAGTTGCATAAACTTGGACAGTTCTTCTTTCTTCCAATGTAACATTTGTGATCACAGGATGATCACAAGATGTGCATCTGATAAAAATAAAAATCTCTGTCGTATGCGAACATTACACGTTTCATTATTACAAATTGCGTGTAAGCTTCCAACACAATTTTTACCCTCTATGGTGCTCCATGTGGTTTCCTGGTCTTTGTCCTATACATGTAACCGCTTACCATTTTCTGGATCTTTTCAGATCGTTGCTTCTAGGTGCTGCAGTTTCAACATCACAGAGTATATCTTATACTTTATTTGCATAAATGACGGTATTAAATTTTATTTTCTAGGTATTCTAAAAAAGATGAAATTATTGCAACGTAATCGTTTCCAGAATATGTTTAATCATTTACCATTTCAAGAAGAAAAAGGTTTAGAAAAGTTCTTCCTACACCCATCTTTGCTTTTGAAAAGGGAAATAGAGAGCAAAAACAGTGAATTTATAAAATGTAAGGAAACTATCATTGGTATTGACAATTGTGCCGATAAAGAAAATGAATGTTACGATAAAATTACCATAACACAAATCTTTGATCAAAACACGGATTTTTCGGGTCAAAGGATTTTAATAGAAGGACATCCAGGATATGGTAAGACAGCTTTACTATGGAAAATTTTGTCTGATTGGTCAAATGAGGAAGATTATTTAAAAAATAGCTTTGATTTAGTATTTTATATTCGATTACGAAATTTTTCAAACGACTTAGAAACTCATTTTCTTGAGTCCTTTCAAACCTTGAATGAAGCAAATGAACTGAAGTTAAACGCAATAGAAAAAAATGAACACAACATTCTAGTCTTGTTGGACGGTTTAGAAGAGGTAGCAGAGGAAGAAAAAAAGAATGTTGTTTCGCTTTTGCAGAGAAAAATCTACAGTAAAATGACGGTGATTGTAACTTGCAGAACAGGATTCTCTGATTTTCCACTCCAAAAGAGAACTGACGATGATTTCAAGGGTGAGGATTTCGATTGGAGTAAAACGATCCATTTAGAGGGAATTTCATTAGAAGGTGAAAAAGAATTGTTTGAAAGATATTTAAATATTAAACAAGATGAATTTAAAAGGAAAACAGATAAAGTTCCGGTACTTAAAGAAATATCCAGTTTATTTCAATGTCCGCTATTTCTTACAATGTTTGCTACCATAATTAGAGAGCATGCTATCACAGATATAATTCTCACTGAATTTTACTCAAGGATTTGCAGTTGTGTTATTCAAAGAAATTTAATTCGAGAAAAATCCAAAAAACAAATCAATGATTTTCTACATTTTGATGCATTAATTATAAATAAAGAATGTAGAAGTTCGTTAAATTCCTTTGGAAAAGTTTGTTTAGATAAAATTATAAAAGGAGTTGTTACAATCTTCAATGAAAACGAAATTTCCGAATGTAAAATTTCCGTTATATCAGGATTTCTTTATAAAGTAAAAAAATTCAGCAATCGTGAAAAATATATTCAATATAAATTAATCCATGACAGCTTTTCTCAGTTTTTCGCTGCATTGTATATAGCTTCTTTCAATTCATACAATCTGCATCTTCAAAGGGAAGATTTGGTGAACCAGGGAGTAACACCAAAGAAAGCTAAGCTTTTATTCGTATTCTTAAAAGGTCTTTTACCGCCTGATTTCTACAAAATCCTTGATAATTCAAATTCGAAACTAGATATTGATATTAGATTTGATAATTAATTCAGTGAACAATACATTTTAGAAAATGAAAAATTTAGATTTTCATTATAAAAGTGTGATTTTTATTTGTTTTTCAATGAATACTGTATGAGATGAATGGTATCACTATATTTATACAGGGTGTTTCTAAATTATCTCTCGTCTTAGATATGTTTATTACTCAAAAACTATTACAGATTTTAACGTGATATTTTTTATTCACAAAGAAAAACTCAAAAAGTTTCTTAGCCTCGCATGAGTTGATAATGAAACGCGGTTGGCGCATGGTACCATTGTTGGCACATTGTTCCAGTTTTCGCAAAACGCAGTAAACAATGGCGAGTGTTCAAGAAAAAGCTCATTGCGTGTTATGGCTTGCGGAATTTAAGTCGATGATTACAGTTCAGAGAATGTTCAAAATTTGCTTATAACTTCAGGATAATTCTCTAATATTCTATTTGCTTTGATAAAGGATAGTCTCTATCCGAAACGTCAGCTTTTTATTTTGACTTTTGATTAATTATTTTTGTTTATTTTATCTTATTTTTTATTCATTTTGTATTTTTATTAATAACTATTAATTAGAATGTTCAAAACAAAGATTAAAAAGGGTCCTCCATATCATAAGTCAATTAAGCTATGATATGAAGAATTTTTAAACACAGGCAGCCTGTTACACAAAAAGGGTGCTGGTAGACCTTCAGCGACACCCCAGAGAGTAGAAAAGGTCAGGAAGGCGTTCGATCGTAGTCCCCGTAAATCACTTCGCCAAGCGGCTCATCAACTGGATATACCAATGACATCCTACATAAAATAGTGAAGCACCGCTTTCGTCTTACACCCTACAAAATCCAGATGATGCATGAACTGAAGGCAGATGACCGACCGAAGCGCAAGAAGCTTGCTGAGGATATGCTCTAAAAAATCGATAATGATCCCACCTTCCTTGAGGACATTTTGTTTTCTGATGAGGTAACATTCCATACTTCCGGAGCAGTAAGCCGACATAACTGCCGCATTTGGGGCTCACAAAACCCCCACGTTCTAAGGGAGCATATACACGATAACTCAAAGGTTAATGTTTGGTGCGGTTTAATGCATTGATCGAGTAATCGGACCTTTTTTTTCGCTGAAGACAGCATTACCGCTGCAACCTACCTAGATATGCTGGAGAACTAACTGATTCCACAGGTGGAAGAACTGCGGCGCCCAACATAGTCTACCAACAAGATGGAGCACCTCCTCACTGGGGCCTGCAAGTTAGGCAGTGCCTTGATACGAACTTTCCAGGACGATGGATTGGAAGGGATGGGCCAATACCTTGACCCCCTCGCTCACCCAATGCGAACCCTCTGGATTTTTTCTTCTGGGTAAATGTGAAAGACAGAGTGTACAAGACCAACGTTGATGACATTGAAACTCTCAAGAACAGAATTGAAACAATCGCTGAAATCGCCCCAAAAATGCTAGCCCGAACATAGGAGGAAATCGAGTTTTGCTTTGTCGTCCTTCACTCCATAAATGGGGAACACATTGAAATGTATTAAGGCATGCTAAGAAACTTTTTTGAGTTTTTCTTTGTGAATAAAAAAAATCACGTTAAATTCTGTAATAGTTTTTGAGTAATAAACATGTATATAATACGGGAGATAATTTAGAAACGCCCTATATCATTTACAAGCATCGAGGAAAGAACTTTTAATATTTAGATTTAATGTTTTAAATATTAAAAAGAGCTATTATTCTTCTATGCTTATAGGAGAGGCATCACATTAAAAACACTTTAAATTTGAAGTTTTTTTTCACTCTTAATTTTAAAATATTATAGAGAAATTTCTACCACTAAATTAAAATTTCATTAAGTAATTTGAGTACATGTATTAACTGTCAAATTCTGTGATGGTTCTCTCTCTTGATAAAATATATCTTAATGATATCTTCATTGTCAGCAATTTTACTTCAGTTGTAAAGTCAGACAATATAAAGTCTCATGAAGTAATTGAATGCAGAGTAAATTTATCATAAAATAAGTAAAAGGCCAAAACTAAACTCTAGGTTAACAAGAAAGGAAGGAAAGAAACCACTATTCCCTATTCTAGGTTATGTGGAATAGTGGTTTCTTTCCTTCCTTTTTTGTCATAAATTTATGTTCGTATAAAAAATTCAAATGCCTTACTAAATGAATATAAAATAATTCACAGAAGAGTATTATTTACAATAGATTACAGATGAAATGAGCAGTTTTCATACACAATGCACTTTTCTTTTTTAGGAGATTATTTTAAACAAAATGTAGTTTGCTTAATTGAAACAATTTTCAAACGTCTGTACATGAAATTTGTAAAACAATTAATAGAATGCTTGTGGAGATTACCCAAACGTCGTGTACGACATAGTGAGCTACAGTAATTTTTAAACATGTAGTTATTTTGTGATATAGTTTCTATTTAGTGTACAAAGTGTACATAATTTTACATAAGTCTACATAAAAATTAGATATATTTTTATACTTATAACTGTAAATAATATGTTTAGCAGTTTTTCTTTTATTGCTGTAAATACGTTTGTGATTATGAATTTTCAGTTTCTTGCAATAATTTCAATACAAGTTTGTGATTCTTTTTCTATAGATTGTTTTTCATTGTACAGTTTTTATCGCCCAACAATAAATGAACCGTTGTTTTAAAGTGGTATAAGTCTATTTATTAAAACATTGAAATATTCAAAAGTTTGCGTTTGAATCAACCTCATAATAATATTTTACGGTTAAACTTCTTTTGATTGATATATGAGGAGATTTTATGTACAAAATGGACTGTGTTGTCATAAAATATAAAAAAGGAAGTCAGCAATGCTTTCATTAGTTGTTTTTTTTTTCCAAGAACCACTTTTATAAAAACCGTCTCAAATTGAATTCATTTGGTTCTTTAAAACTTCAAACTAATTCGATTCCCAGAATGCGAATTTTTATGAGCTATTTAAATTTATGAGTGAGAGATTTGAAAGCTTGTTAATTGAGTGTAAAAGAGTGCACGAAATTAAAAATAATGTTTTATATTCATGTTATAGAATTGAATTAATTTTATTGTTTTATTTTAGTTATTTTTCCCTTGATTTGAAAGGGGCTAATATATGCTTTAAGTTTTACATAACTTCCGTTTTTTTGAAATTTCTATTTTAATTTTTTAATTGAAATTTACGTTTTTAATTTTCAAGGTCAAAATGACAGAATTAGAACATCGTCCTGGCATTAATGTAAATAATGTTTTATTTTATTTATTTAAATAATAACTTTTTATAGAAAGTGTATAAACAGATGGCAAATGTTTAATAATATCATGAACAAAGCCACATAGAGCCCATTGTGTACATGAACTTTTATAGATTAGAATAACAATTGAATATGTTGGCAAATTTATCGGTTAGGTCATGGAGATACCTTGAATAATTATACATTTTTGAAGTATTTTACTTGAAAGTCTACGACAAAGTCTATGAGCGTCGGGTGCCGAATTGCTCTATCAACGTATTTGTTTTGTATTTTCAACGAGGTCATTATATTTATAAATAAACTAGATTAATGCCTGGCTTCGCTTGTTGACTTGTCATATTGTTGTTGGTAGTATTAATGTTAAATTTATAAATTTAAATATTCAGGGCGAGTCAAAAGTATGTACCCCCCTCCCCCATACAATTTCAAAACGAGTGGAGATACAACAAATCTGTTGCAAGCAACATATAGGAAGCTAGGTAGGGGCTAAACAATGATGGTGTCAAATTTGACCTTTGACCTCGAATCTTGCACCTTGCAATTTTGTAACCATTACAGGTAGAGAAAAATTTTGGAATCATTTCTGTCTAATTTACTCCTGTAAGGCAACCGTTGTAGAAAACAGGTCTCACCAAGAAAACTCACAGCTTGAGCACTGAAATTTCATTTTGTTGTGGGTTTAATTCATTGTGTAGTGGGTTTAATTTGACGCTTATTTTTAATCTTTTCGTTTGTTAAAATCAGCGTTTTGAGCTCTACAACTGTACAATTAGCAATTTTTCTCTACAAAAACTTTCCGAATATGATTCCATAATGAATTGGGAAAAAATCAAAATTAATAAACAGAAAACAGTGCAATGAAACAACTTAACAGTATGCTTTTATTTAGATTTGCCCTTTGTTTTAATTACGTAGAACCATTTCTCATCGTTTTACACATGTTTAGAGTCAAATAAAATGGTTATTCCTCTCGTTAAAAATAATGGGTTGTTTTTTTTTAGATAATTTTTGAATAATAATTATTATTATTATTAACTGGAGATACGTCTCCAAGCATAGGTAATGATAATTATTATTAGATAATCATTAGTTTATTATTAGATTATCATTAGATAATTTTTAATCAGGCGTAACATTTTGTTTAATTTTGATAATTAATAATGATAGCAATAAAGCAATCAAGCAATAAAGCTCTCTTTTAGATAGCAGAAATTTTAAATCATAATGAAAATTGGGCAAGAAAATGTGAAATTATATATATATTTTTCACAACAACATTACAGACGTAAACATCTATGAAATTCTTATAAGAGACCAGAAGCGTCCATTGGATGATGAAGAAACTTTATTATTTATATTTATGAAATTTTTATAAAATGGTCATGAATGGCACTGTAAATATCGGCAGACAAAAAAAAAGGAATTATCAACAATTTATATACAGGGTGTTTCAATAAAGCTTAATGGCCAAATATATGGAGAAATACATATCGGATCGAAAATACAAAAAATAAGTGTTTAATATTTTTAAAAATGCTATCCAGTGATACCAAACTTGACCCCCCCCCCCCATTTGGTATGGGTGGGCGGGGGGGGGGGCAACTTTAAAATTTCAAATGGGAACTCCTATTTTCAATGATATTTTCAGATTGTACACAATATTTGAGAAATGTTTCATTCGTGGTGTCTTTATCAATTTTTTTCTTTTACGAAAGAAAAAAATAGGAAAGAAACTATTCAAAACCACCACTTTTATAAGATATGTAATCGTCCAAGCAAAAAAAAAATGTTGTATTTAAAATTAGCTATAATCCAAACAAATAAATGAAAATACTCCCTGTTATTAGACAGCTTGCGATTTTTCGTACGAAAATCAAAAAGATACGAAAACGAAAAATTAATACATTTAAAAAATTTTTATTTTCGTCTATCCACTTATGTAACGGAATTTTTCAAGATTTTCGTAGGGAATTTCGTGTGCAATTTGCGTATGACGAAACGAGTGCGTATTTATCTGCGCATCCGCTCCCGATTCATAATGGACGCCGAACTCTAGCTCCGTCGAAGAAACAGCTTGTACGTACAGTGCATTTCGACAGCACAAATAACCCTATTACAGTAGCGCCTGCAGGATTTTTACATGGTGGTTTCCGAGCTAAAAATTACGCCCTTTCCACCCAGTATAACTAAACCACATTGGAATTATAATGTTTTTGGATTGGCGATATTATGCATACCGTTCTTATTTAAATTAGCTTCTAATTTAAGATATACGTAGACTATTTGTTAAAAATAAAAGGAGCTCTATACCCGTAAATACAAAGAGAAACTACTTCATTTATTTTAAAGCTATACAACAATAATTAATCTAATCTGTGACCAAAGTCTTCCAACTCCATCCTCCTCTTGTTTGATCGGACATAAACTTTTATGATTTCTTCAGAAGGTATTTCGATATCTCTGTGGAAGTTCATCATCGCCAAGCCGTTTAATCTATCCTCGACCATTTGTGACCTGAGGTAGGTTTTAAGTCTTCTCAAGGTGCTGAATGATCTTTCAGCTTCACAAGATGTGACTGGAAGATTGCACAAGATCTTCAATATTATTCTAATATTCGGAAACTGGGATGTGGTTGCATGAGGTAGAGACGTAAGCAGAGTTGATGGTATCTCCTCGTTTATGTTTTCCTGTCGTTTCCAGTGATCTCGCCAAAGTAGAACTTCCGTTGACAGACATCTTGGTGATGGCAAATCGTCCCCATATACGTCCAAAATCCCATCCAAGTTTGCTTTATCAGCATCTTCATCACTGATGACGGCCGAAAGAACGAGTAGCAATGCTTGCAGGCACTTAGAATGGGCTTCGTAAAATTTACTCTCCATTTCAACAAGAACACTGTCCAGAAAAGGAATGGTTAGATTGCGTCGGTAACGCTCTTCAGCTGATTCTGGAAGAGCATTTTGTCGATAGATTTGGCGCTTGGCTGAAGCTACTCTTGGATACTTACCGTCCACGTCAATCTGCTGGGCAACCTTCGCAGCTTCGCTAAACCATCCTGCGAGAAAAATGTCACGTTTTCTCTGACGTTGTATATGGTACTTTTAACAACTTCTATAAATTTGCAAGCTCTGACGATGTCCCGCGAACGACCTTGCAGAGAAACCGTTAGTCCTTTGAGAAAAGCCATACAATTTTGAACAACGACAAGAGTGATGATCGTTTCAAAGGTGCTAATATTTAGGCATAGTGACTTGGCATCAGAGATCGCATCTGAACTCCATTCTTTATTTCTATCATGGGGACTGCATACATGCTCAAAGCACGAGATGACAACTTCATGGAGTTCTAGCACGAGTTCCAGGGCTTATGTCGAGCAATCCATCTCATTTAGCAAAGGGACTTGAGCTTGTGGTGAGAACAGGCGGGACACACATTTTCTATTTGCTTTTCCAATAGCTGCTGTCGTTTTGGATGCCGTTCAAAGAACATATAAACTTTATCCAATGAGCCAAACAAATTTTTCACGAGAGGAAGGGAGCATGCTTTCGCAATTACTACATTCAGAGCATGGGAGGAGCAATATGTATACAACGCTTTGGGATATTCATTCCGAATTCGTGCTGCTACACCGTTTGTAGTCCCAGCCATAGATGCGGCCCCATCGTATCCTTGACCTCTCAAGTTCTCGCAATCCAGCCCACCGCAAGTCCAGTAAGTATCAATCTTAGGCCGAGGGCGTTGCAGGTCATGATGACAAACAGACTTCTTGTTTCAAACCGGAAGTTGAGAAGCTCGTTTGATTTAATGGACAGGCCTCTGCGATTAGTAGCTTAAAACTAGGCAAATATAAAAAAATGTCGCTTATTAAAAAATCGTGGAACCAGCTGTGTAGCATTCATGGGATATGTTTGTTGTTTTCAGGGTGTTCATAGAGCCAGCGCACTATTGAAGCAAGAGAGCCCGCTATACAGGATATATCTGAAACCCTATCACAAACTTTTAGAGAAGGTAGTATGGATGATTCTAATCAAAAAAGTTCATATGAACATGGGTTCGAATTTGAACGATAACCGAGATATGAACACAAATAAAAATGCCGCCACTAAGATCAACAAGTTAATAACTCAGGTTCTATAACACATAGCGTAATGAAGTTTGGAGGAATAATAGGGTACATAGAATTGTGTATACGGTTAAAATTTGATCGAATTCCAATGAGTAGTTTCCGAGTTACATAGTCAACATCGTAACACGTGGTTGTTAGTACTTATTGGAATTCGATCAAATTTTAACCAATTACGATGTTGACTGCGGAAATCAGAAACTACTCGTTGGAATTCGATCAAATTTTAACCGTATACACAATTCTATGTACCCTATTATTCCCCCAAACTTCATTACGCTAGGTGTTATAGAACCTGAGTTATTAACTTGTTGATCTTAGTGGCGGCATTTTTATTTGTGTTCATATCTCGGTTATCGTTCAAATTCGAACCCATGTTCATATGAACTTTTTTGATTAGAATCATCCATAGTACCTCCTCAAAGTTTGTGACAGGATTTCAGATACACCCTGTGTATTGCAAGCGAACTCGCCAATGGAAAAACACTAAACTGTCACGACACGACTCACGGACGTTCCATTTTTACCAGTTCCTAGCTTAGATTTGATATGGGAAGCTATTTTAATACTTTAATTAATTTTAATAATGTAAATATTTTAGAATTTTAAAATTCGACTAAGCCAAAAAAGGGGATAATTTAGTGCCCCTTAAATCAGCAAAGGGGGTTTCCGTGCAACCAGGAAACCCCCCTGCAGGCGCCACTGCTATTATATAGACAGGAATTACCTTCTGCAGTAGCTAAGCAAAATATCGATAAAATGTCTATTCTAAAATGTTGATAACTAACTTTCGAACCGACTGGAAGAAACCACTTTGAACAAGGCTGAATGCTGCAAGGGAAACAAATTTTCGTTTCGTAAAAATGAAAAGTCGGTTTCGTGCGCACAGCGCGACTTGTTTGACGAAAACAAAAAATAATCATGAGCAAATACGAAATTGCCACATAAATTATTTCGTTTTCGTGTTTTTTTTTGTTGTTTGTTTTTTTATTTATTTATTTTCGTACGTAAAACCCCAAATTGTATTTTAAGAAACAGAATCCAAAATGTTTTATTTACTAAAAAATTAATCAAAGACTTTTTGTAAGGAAATTCAAATTTTATTGATAAGCAGACAAAAAAAAAACTAAATAGGAATAAATGTAAATATGCTATAAATATGTTTTTAGTATCTTCAGTATTTAAACGCACAGTTCTCCTCAGAGGGAAATTCTTTCCTGATAATGCTCACAACACAATTTAGAAGAACTTTTGTTATTTTTCCCAAGCCTACCCTAGATCCAATTCGTAACCTAGTGTATCTATATTGCCTGTATAAAAAATAAAAGTTAATGAGATAACTCCACAAATCATACAAATTATGAATATTAGGCGCTGTGGTAGGGGCGTGTTCCCCATCATGGCAGTTGCCTAGAAGTTCAACTGGCAAATGTTTTTATTTGCAGCTCCAATTGGTATGGTCTAATTTCACGATTTTCAAATAATTCATAGAATAGTTTTGAAAATCTCCATCGAAATTTTTGTAGCTTGAAGAGAATTCAGAACTGCTATCCGAGACGCACTTAGCCATATCGTATACCTCCTACAATACTAAAAGAAGCTACAGCGCGCATTTCAGCAGGCCGATGACGTCACGGGAATTCAAAATGGAGCGTGACGGATTTTACGAAATACATATATAAACGCAGTTTTTATATATTTAGAGAGATTTTTGGCAATTTTTGGCAACTACATTAATTTATTTTCTCTCTAGATTATTAATTTATTATTAAATTAGTTTTTAAGTGGTACTTGTCCTTTAAAATTTCAAAGTTGGTCCCTCTCCCACCCTCAGGGGGTGAGGTGGGGGAAGGGTCGAGTTTTGTATCATTGGATAGCTTTTTGAAAAATATTAAACACGTTTTTTTTTTTGTTTTTTCTATCTTATATGTATGTTTCCAGATATTTGGCCGCTACACTTTATTTGAAACGCCCTGTATATTCTTACTCTTTCGTTAAATTAGGACGTTCAAGTCTACTTCAAACAGACTTCAATGAACTCCTCTGGACTCTTGTGAGAATTTCTTATTTTTACGTTTATAATCTAGTCAAGGAAAATATATAACTTTATATTTTCTTTTTGCTACTTTTATGAAAACTGGATATTTGCTATACCAGTTTCCAGAAATTTATATCGCCGTTTTGGTGCCGACAAAATTTCTGGTACAAACCTGCGTCGCTTGGCACTGATTGCAATTTGTATTAGTATCTCTAAACGTTTTAAGTGATTAAAAATTAACTGATAATTAGTTACAAGAAGAATAATAAGTTACTATTCTAAAACAATAAAAGAAGAACGTGCTTATGTATGAATTACGTTGCAATTAACAACCTATCCTCGTTCTCACTCAACTGAAAGTGGTTTATTCAAAATTTTCAGTATAGTCATATGTCTTAACTGCATTATATTTATTCTATAATAACCATCAAAAGTTTTCTTAATATCGCAATGAAATGGAAAAACTGTTTGTTACAAATTTACTTCCAGAGGCGTGTTCCAAAAATGTCCGGGAGAATAATGCCATGGATGAAGATTATGGATATTATTCATTATAGGGTGATCAGACGTCCCGGTTTTTGAGAAATTGTCTCGGTGTCTCGAAAAGTTTTCTCTAATTTTTCTTTTATGAAATTTATAATTATAAGTTAGAAAATTAGATTAATAAATTTTCAATAAAAACTTTGCAATGGATCTTTTGGATGTTTATTATAGCGGCTGTTTTTTCTATTTACCATAATATGAACCAAATGTTTTTGATGTTATTTCTTATTTGACATGAATTAGATAAAACTTATTACCTACTGGCTTCTTTATCTACTTCGTTAATTTCTGATAAAGTAATCTAGGCGCTTAGAGATTTCTCGGAATTCCTCTTAAAAAACAGTGATCACCCTACATATAAATTCTATGTTATACGTATAAATTAGAAAAAAATATTATGAAAAAATTATCTATTGATTTCTTTATCTACTTAATTTTCTGATAAATTAACTAGGCACGTAGAGATTTCTAGGAATGGCTATTAATAAGCAGTATGAAAGTTACATATAAATTTTACGTTGTTCAATTATATCGGGTAGCGCTAAGTTATTATGTGATTATTTTAAAGAGGAAGAAAATATTCACTGAAAATTGTGATTATTTAAAAGCAATGAAATCCGAGATTCATGTTTAAAAAGTGCAGTCGTATCTTATTAATTTAAGGCCTTCCCTCCATAAAATATGCGTTCTCCTAGAAGATTCATAGAATTATCAAAGCAGCACTTATAATTCTAAACACTGGAGGAAAGCTCCACCTTACCATTGTTAATCAAAAAATTTTTATTGAAAAAAAATCTGTGAATATTGTATAAAATTCTTTTTCAATTCCATACAATGATGGAAGTTAAATGACAGTAAAAGATTAAAGACGTGTACTTTTCGAAAATGCTTTAACGGCTAAGCTAAGAAGTACATAAATAACATTGTAGATATACACTACCCTATCAAAAGTCATGGGACAACCCTGATTTGAATGAAAATGAGACATTCCTTTGCAATTTTACTGTTGGCATTCTTCCCAGCACTACATAACAGAGAGTATGCTATTATGAGATGCTTTCATGAATGCTGTAAGAATGTCTCAAAGAAAAGAGCTTTCAGACTTCAAAAGAGGTACAATTGTTGGGTGCCATCTCGCAGGCAAAACAAGAACGACATTGATCCAGAGCGACGACATTGGACTCTGGATCAATGGCGAATGGTTGAATGGAGTGATGAGTCCCGCTACACCATCTGGCAATCGGATGGACGGGTTTGGGTACGGCGAACGCCCTGCGAACGTTATCTGCCAAGCTGAGTTGTGCCCACGATGAAGTTCGGCGGAGGGTCGGTGATGGTGTGGGGGGTGCTTTTCATGGTATGGGTTGGGTGCAATCGCTTCTGTAGATGGACATCTATAAACGCGAACCAAAACATTCTGGACAACGCAGCACTCCCATCTCTCTGGCAGCACTTTGGCAATGGCCCTTTTCTGTTTCAACACGATAACGCACCTTGCCATAAAGCAAGGGTTGTAGGCTTGGTTTGATGAAAAGGGGCTTCGAGAACTTGACTGGCCTGCCCAGAGCCCCGATCTGAACCCCATCGAACATCTGTGGGACGTGTTGGAACGTCGATTGCGCGCTTGTGCGGAACGCCCGAAATCCGTGACCGGAACTGTCCAACTCACTTATGGCAAAATGGCGAAAATTGCCTGTCGAAACGTATCAAAAACTTGTGAACAGTATGTCCCAGAGAGTAGAAGCTGTGATAGCAGAAAAAGGTGGACCAACAAGATATTAAATATGTATATTTTTGAGTGTTTCTATTAAAGTGATGGTGTCCCATGACTTTTGATAGGCGAGTGTATATTGTCAATTTTTATATAACATTATTTTATTATTAAACATTTAATAAAACAAGGCACTCTGATAGAGGATAGTTTCGGGCTACACTTTAAATAAAATAATGCACGGTTGAATTATTAAGTTGCGTTTTAAATTTACATAGTCTTAAAAATTAAACCAAACCAGTTTTTATTTTTAGATTTATCATTATTAACTTTTCATACGAGTTCGTTGTATTTGTAAAAAAAAAAGTTAAATAGAGGGGAACAAAATATGAAAAACATTGTTCATTAATTTAAATTCTTTAATTTGAAATTTCAATTTTAAATTCTGAATCAATTTCTCGTCGATGTTGGTATTCGAACGATGCCAGTAATACTGTTTTGCCCCGAGAATAAGACGACTTTGAATATGAGACGACCCACCAAAGTTTTAATGCATTTGGGGGGGGGGGGGGTTGCATTTAAGTCAACTTTGAATTTACACTCACATGCCAAAAGTCATGAGATCGCACCTAATAACGTGTGGGGCCTCCTCTAACCCGGCGAAGTGCCACAGTGCGACGAGGCATTGATTCCACAAGTCGGCGGAAGACATCTGAAGACATTGCCAACCATTCCGACTGGAGAGCTTCCCACAATTGCACGGTTGTTTGAATTGCAGGAGCCCGTGAACGAATGGCCCTCTCGACCACATATCAAATATGTTCAATTGGATTCATATCTGGTGATCGGGGTGGCCATATCATGCCCTGGAATTGCCCCGAATGCTCCTCAAACCAATCGCGAACAATCATGGCCCGATGGTATGGTGCATTGTCTTCCTGGAAAATCCCATCGTTCTCAGGGTATGTGAAATCCACGAAAGGCTGCAGATGGTCAGCAAACAGCTGGACATAGCGCTGGCCAGTCAATGAACAGTCTACCTTAACCAAAGGACCCAAGCCATGCCACGAAAAAACACGCCACACTTTATGGAGCCACCACCGGCTTGCACAGTGCATGCTTGACAACTTTGGTCCATGGCCTCATAGCGTCTGCACCACACTTGAGCTCTATCATCAGCTCGTATCAGCTGGAATCGAAACTCATCAGACCAGGTCACACGTTTCCAGTTGTCAAGTGTCCAGTCGATGTGTTCATGGGCCCAGGAGAGACGTTGCTGATGATGTCTTGTTGTTAGCGAGGGCCCCCACGTGGGTCTTTTGCTTCCATATCCCGTGGACACCAGATTTCGTTGCACAGTTCGCATCGATACAGCTCTAGTATCATCCTAATACTCTGATGAATCTGAGACTAGAATTATTAGGTTTTATGCGGTATAAGAGGGCTCTATTTTTTCTTTTTCTCTCAAAACAAAAAATATAATGTCAGATTATATTAATTGTTAATTATGTCATAGCACTGTAAAGATTCAAATTTTATTAAAGTTTGAAAAGAAAAATGTATATTTTTTTTAAAATTCACATTTTATTTCATGTTTTCATAATTAAAATGAATTACATTCTCCAATTAATTTTTAATGTTAGATTTCTTCAATAATAACAGCTAATTTACATGGTCTTTCATTGCGATAAATAAATTACAATTTTTTTCATTACAATTTTATTTTTGACGAGAATTTGGTTATTTATTTTAAAGATTTTTAAAATTACTAGATAACTTTAAGAATTAAGGAGACTTATAGATTGACAAGCAAGAAAAAAAGGCATCTGATGAAGGTGCATCTTGAAGGAGAAGGAATTAAAACCGATGTGTTTTTTTTTTGTTTACTTCCCTTAATTTTGGACTGAAATGCAAGTAACAGTAAACTGTGGAGATAAAACATAAATAAAGCGAAGATTAAAAATATGACGAAGAGAGCAATTAAAATTTTCGTTTGGATTGTTAATGTTTGTGGGTATGTCAATTACTAGATCAATTGCATCCCTCTTATTTCTGATAATTTAGAGAGAATCAAACACCTATGCCCACAGTGAGTTTTGAACCCCAGACTCAACGACTCAAGAAAGATCCAATTCACTTGAGCGCGGTACAGCGGGGCCGATAACATCAAAAATTGGCAAAAAAAAATTTTCGTGCATGAATTTTATGGGAATGGAAAATACAAAACATCCTCACATTAAACACATTTATTAATTTTACTATGGGGAGGAATCTGTGCAAGTGGCTAAACACCTCTCGTTTCCATCGATCGAGATGTGAAAATTAACAAAGAAACGTACCGATGAGACATTCTGAAAGCTCCTCTGGGCTCAGTAGTATTTTGGCAATCAGGAGTGGACATTCCAGCAAAACTCGGCACCTGTTCAGAGAACAAAAACAACACAAGACTGGCTCTACAAATAAGCTTAATTTAATCCACTCTTCTTTTGTGGCAAGTATTAAATAGTAACGATTTCGTGTGTTCGTTGTTCTAGACGTGAATATTCCAACGTACGGTGACCAAAAGGTTTTACATTTTACGAATATTATGCTTTTGTTTTCTTTATGCAAGAAGTGGATTTCTATTAAATCGGTGACGCTCTACAACTTTGTAATTGGAAGTTTTTTCCTCTATCTATCATGCTTCAAATGTTAGTTTTCGTAACTTCTCAGCGTTTCCATTAAGGACGCTAGGAATAATTTTATTCAGTCGGGCACGGGCAGTTTCCTATAGATAGATCTGACTTTTATGACTCTAGTACCTTTTGTTCTAAAGTTATTCGACTCTTTCGGGAATTTCCTCTACACCCTGTATACGGGTATTTAATGTGCCTATGAAATCTTTGAATAAGAACCTTGTCACGTAATTTGTTGGATATAAGTGTTACCTATATTAGTTTCGGTTACCTATATTTTTTTATCACTCCGTGAGGTTCCCTGGTTAGAACTATTTAATTCAAAGCTTTTTTTTTATCCATTGCATTTTGTTAAGCTAGTGGCTTATTTTTGTGAATTTATCCCTTTTAAACCTCCTCAGTAACTGTTTATCGTGTTAGTGTAGGTTTATGCCATAAAGGCAAACTTTCAGCTCGATTGTCTAACACAAAAGCTAATATGGTCGAAGTTGGTATCTCTGATGTTTTTAAACTGTCCCAAACCTAGGCCACATCTTCTAATTCAAGACATAATTTCCTATGCTCAATACAATAAATCTGTTTCTTATAGCTTGTACTTAAGTTTTTTCTATCAGAAGATCATTAACATCATGAAGTGCTCTTCTGGTTCTCCAACGATCGTTCCTAGATAAAAGGTTGGCCATCCTAATGCGTAATTTCAGTTTGTAGCTTTCAGCAATTATTAGAAAATTATCCTTCATCTATAATATTCTACAATCTTTCAATATTGTCAGCCATTTCTGCCATGTACATTCCTAGCTTTCTAATATTTTTTGACATATTAGCCTTTTTTTAATGGAGAATGGAGTAAATAAAAATCTTACCTTGAAGTAAAAAAAAATGAAAATTAAACACATGGTCTTACCACCCTGTGTTCAATTTTCATTTTTTTTTATTTTATTCCAGATTCTTGTGTCTCGTCCTTCTTTTCTTCTACATCTGTCACCTTGAAGTAGTTAAGTTTCTACTTTAATCTGCATAGGTACTAGTGTCTTCATTGCATTTCATCCTTTTTAGTTGTATATCTATAATAAGCTCATCAAATACAAAATATCATCATGGAAATTCTGTTGTTGCCCTGTTTTTGTTCCTTCAAATTTTCACGTCTATGCTCATGTGAAAGGTACGTCAAAATATGTTATATTACCTAGATAATAATTGTTAATTTTGATCGAAAATTGCAAAACACTTTATACATTTATCCAGCAAGTCATTTTAAACATTAAGTAGGAAAATATCATTATATCTTTCGTTTTACCATCAATAATGATATATAACTTTAAATCTCTTAAATAAACTTAGCCAGTATAAATTTTAAGCTCTAGAATTTGTAACATATTTTAGAAAATAGGATAGAATTGCAAAATGCGATGAATTACATACCTCGGAAAGCCTTTGCCTTTCGTGGAACCTCCCTATCGGATGTACAAGCCAGACGATCGTGTTCTTGTTATTGGTTGAACACACAGAAGATGTAATTTATACTGAGGAATTCGAAATCATCGATACGTCTTTTTTTAACGTGAATCACTTTAGAGGATTCGCCGTTCTCGGGATTAGCACCGTCCTTGACGTACAGGTTTCGGCCTTGATGGAGTAGACAAAACCGCAATCTTATAAAGCTGTGCATTCATTAATAAACTTATAAATAACGCAATTGAAAGACAGAAATAAGACCGCCTGGATCGATCCTTGTCAGTGGCAATTAAACAACATTAAACAAAGAAGTTAATAAAACATGTTAAAGAGAGTATTTCAAACGTTTAAATAAGTTTTTAATAAATCGAAAGCCTTTTATAAATAAATGATTGCAGAGATTTGACAAAATGGCCATGGGTTTGGCAGGATTGTGTTCATGAAGTCACGAACTTAGCAGTGGAAATGTAGCGGAGCACCATCCTGTTAGAAGATGATGTCTGCACTGCACTGTCAATTTGCAGTGTTGGCATGAGTCAATTTCAACCACAGTTTATTCCACAAAGGGCAAACTCTGAGATGGCATATTTTGAATTCAAACAAAACTTACAGATATGTTAACTCCCAAAATAGCCAAACGTAATGCTAATAGAACTCACCAAGCTCCCAAAACCTCTGCATTCATTTGTAAACACCCTGTATATGGTAATAAGGTAAGAACGAGAATAGAAGAGAGCAGATCGATGACCTAATTTCAAATGAGGATAGAGAAAAGGCGTTCCCGCCAATAAGATGTGCACGCATTTTAAATAGACCTACATCAACAAGTATCGTACAATAGAAATATTAATAAATATATATAAAATACAAGACTTGTTGATGTAGGCTCTAAGGGGCTCGCTCGATGATTTAAAACTATAAATTTTGGGTAGGGGGGGGGGGGATTCCAGAATATATTAATCTTTGGAAGAAAAATCGAGCTTTCATACTGATATAAGATTTGCATTACGATAGGCACATACTTTATAAGCTGTACTAGGTAGGAGACTTGAGATCTGACATTTTAACATGCCATTTGGAAATAAGAAGTACATGTACGTCAGTAAATAAAGTTACTTTGATATTATACCACATATCGGATGAACCAATGCTGTTTTCAGAAACATTTGGCTTATATTTTGGACATCAAAAACAACTCACTTAATTACTTACTGAAAACGTAGTAATCTCTGTGATTATAGTACTAACATGACTATTCCAAACTGATGCATCTTTCCTTACATGATGGCATGTTTGAAGAAAGGAATTACGAGGAGATCAAGTACTAGAATAAGAAGTCTAGAGAATAGTAAAAACTGCATAAAAGAACGTGTTGATCTAAGTCAGTATGTAGGGATAAATGTATGTGAAAATAGTTATTTAAAAATTGTAGCTGGAAAAGGTATATTTGAACGTTTTCCAAATGTTAGTTTGAAGAAAAAAAAATAAGTGAAAGAATGTGCGATTCATCTTGTAGAGTGATGAGCAAGAAACGAATGGCAAACTTGATGTATGATGTTCTTGTGGATTGTATGACGGAAAATCTGCGAAAATTTGTGGAGAAAGTAAATGGTTTGTGGGTTAGAGAACGTAAGAATCAGTTTTATACTAATAAATTATTTACACACATATGATAGATGGTCTGGTCGATATTGGCACCAATTAGTACAATTCGAACCATCCGCTAATCTATCCAGGAAGATGACTATGTGATTTTCGATTATAATGATGATGATGATGATAATGATGATGAAAATTAATTTTCAGTAACAGCAAAATGGAATCACATGGAGTAACTAAAGTGTTTACAATTCACTGTTTTAAACAATCTACCTTTATAATAAATATAGACTTAAGTGATTTTTACCTGAATATAACATTAAAGTTTTATTTCTTTTTGGAAAAAAATTCTTTTAAAATGATATTGAGCATTTTATAAAATAAATTTAGAACATGCATGTATTTTGTTATCGATAAAAAATAAATTAATACCAGTAAAAAAGGGGTGACATGTTTTTTCCTAACCCAGCTTAAAACAACTCTTTGGATTAGAAAAGCCACAAGGTATCCTTAATCATATTTGAATAATTTTCTTTGGGGGTTGTATTTATGTAAGGGTTTAAACGTACTTAATTAAGGACAAACTAAAAATTATAAATTTGTAAATAAATAATACATTGATTGATTTCACTTTAAATGGATTTATAAAGCTGCTGATATAAAAAAATGATTAAAAATTATTTATGATCAACCCAGACATTAGCATAAAAGCCAAATGGAAAACTGCGAATAAAAGAAATCATTTCTTAAAGTTCGCTCTTTTCAAAATAAAAACAAGTATATATGTATGTATAACAGTTAACCGAAAAGTTTTGATATCCTTGCTCTGGTTTAGCTTGGAACAGTTTTTGCACCTAATATTGGCTTCGTTCCTCCAGCCTTTCCTTGAGATGAATGATGCACCGGTGTGTATGAGATTTCCACTCGACTGAAATAACATTACATGATATTGTCCTGCTATGAACAACTTATTAATACAAAATCAGAGAGTCCGACATTGGCTCCGTTAAGCATGTAAGCGTTTGAAATTAAAAACACAAACACTCGTCAACACTTATAAGAAAAATAAATAATTGTCTCTCTCGGTAACAATGTGAGCGACGTTTTCAGAGCAGCCATTGCCCTAATATATCTTGAGCAAACAACACTCTCCGTTTTTTTATGTTCATTGTTGGCGAAATGAAGAGTTTCTTTTGTTTACATTCTGAGGTAAGAACAGTCACTTATGAGAGTAAGTACTGTAGAGAGATTCAACACTTTGACACGAGCTGGGGTCTCCAGCACTTCCACGACGACGACGTTGCCAGAGAAATAGCCAGGCGAATACGAGGGCTAGTTGAGCCACCAGGAAGAAGGAACAGGCGAAAATAAGACCTACAATGTTGATGCACACGTTCGACGACTTCTCCGTAATGGGTTCAGCGTCGAGATCTGAAAGGAAAAGGAAAAAAATATTTTTGTTATTTCGAAATCAACACGTTTTTTTCAAATTTGAAAAGCAAAAATGCTATTTAAAGCGTTTGATAATCTGTAAAAGATGTTTTCTTTAATATATCTATACATAAGTGTTACATGAAATTAAATTGTTACAAACAGGAATTATTATGAAACTGTTAATGATAGATATCACTAACTGATTATGAGTTGAATGTGACAAAGAAACGAAATGATTAGAAACTGTTTTCGGGCTTTGGCATACCTTCGCTGCTGTCGCTGACTTCCCACTCTTTGTTGAGTCGCCGGGGCGACCGTTGGAAACCGAACCGGTCTCTGATCTTGATGCTCTGCACGACGAGCATCACATCCTGCGTGTTGTTTGGTGGCGACATCTGCTGGGTGATGTCGATGGCTCGTCGCCGCCGCCTCTTGCCAAATGAATTTGCATTTCGCAAAGAACCATCGTGGCCCTGCAGGGAACACCGAACCTAAAGAAAAAGATGACAACTTTAGAGAAACAGAATAGAAAATATGTACTACAATACAGGGTGAGACAACTGAATATCTTGAGACAACTGAATATCTTGGAAACTAAGCATTGTACGAAAAACTGTCCAAAATCAAAAGTGAATTATTTCGCGGGGGAAATTCATTAGTTAAAAAATTACCCCACCCTCCTTGTGAGGGGGGCTGGGGGAGGGGGTAACTTTGAAACTTAAATAGGAACCCCTATTTTAATGCTATATTCAGATTGTACACAATATTTGAGAAATGTTTTATTCTTGGTGTTTTTTCAATTGATCCAACCGTTTAAGAGATAGAGGTCTTAAAAGTGTGGAACTTTTAAAGTTTTGAACCCAATTTTATCGATGAAGACAAAGAGATAGAGAGTGGGTCTGCAGACATTCCTATTCTATTTTTTGATTTTGGACATTTTTTCGTACAATGCTTAGTTTCCGAGATATTCAGTTGTCTCAAGATAAATGCCTCACCCTGTATATTAAAAGTGATAAATTAACTGATATCACTGCAAATAAATTAAAGACTTGCTTATTTAAGCAAGCTTCTTCCCTATGTGTTCCCAAAAAATATTGTGAGGAATGGAAACATAAGTTGCCGGACAGAGAAAATAACAAAATAACAGCTTTATAAAAGCTATATAAAATTAAGTTCGTTTAACCCTATTGATCTGACAATGTATTGTAGATATTAACACCTCATATGAAGAAAGTGATAAAGCACGAAGAAGGTGGTCGCAGGAAATTAGGTGGGTGACCCAATTTTTTTCAATTATTTTATAAATGTACTAACAAGGGAATCCCTCGAACATGTATGTCACAGATTTCCACCAAACTGAAATAAGTTACTCAATTGAAGCCACAATAGATGCTTGCAAAATAAGAGAGGGCGAAATTTTGTTTTTTTCAAAATAAACCGAAAAAATTTGAGCGCACATATTCATACAAGGACTCCATTGTTAAAGCGGTGTATGTGTATTAATGCGCTTAACGGAACTTCTTTCTTCCACTACTCAACAATAAGCACGAATTTACTTCACATGAAATCAATGGAAGTAGACAGCAGCAGACGGCTTCTCAATTGGATGGCTTCTCAAGTTTCTAAACGAACTTAGTTTTTAAAAATAGATTATTACAATTAGATAATTGCTTTCCAGTAAAAAATATCTAGAGTAATTAATAACCATTTCCTTAATTTATTTATTATTTCATTTTATTAAGTAATTCGGTAATCAAACACGGGGCTGGCTTCATGTGCAACGTCGAGTAATACGTTGCGTTGGTGAGGGGGTATGTATCGCGGTGCATTATAATTTTAAATAAAAATAGTATTCATGGATGCTTACCTCACCTTATAAGTTACATCCAAACGAATAATTCTACAGCAAAATTAAGGTTTTAAGCTTAATAACAGTGCTCTAACTGCAATTCTTTGGCGACCGCTGCCAACGATTTTGCTTGTTCTCTTCCGCCATGTTTGTTGAACTCTGCGCACTTCCGGAGCGTTTCCCTGCCGCGCAACGCTGTCGCGTCCAAGGTGTGCTTGCGCGCAAACAAAGAGCTATGTGGGGTTCCCTTGTAAGTATATATATACGTATTCATTATTACACCCCATATTAAACCCAATGATGCGCTACGCTTAAAATTTGGAATTTTTAAGCGTGAAAGGGGGTCGCGAGATCAGAAAGTTTAAGAAACACTGCTCTGACTATAAATTATCAAAATATATATACAAAAAACTTTTTAAGCATACACTTTCACTTTAAATTCTTCAAAAAAAATAAAAAAAAAAAAAAAAAAATTTTTGGTGCCTCTTTTTAACCTAAAAGTGTGGCCGCGCCTAGTATTTTCATTTTAAAATTTAAAATTTGATATTAAATGCGCGCCGCCACTTTTTTGCCTTTAATTTTATGAATTCCTATTTAAAATGAGAGGTAGAAAAAACTATTTTTTACTTTTTAGTGCAGTTTATAAAGTAAAAGTGCATGCTTAAAATTTTTTTTAAATATTTTTATATCATTCTTTTTAATTTTTAACCATGCTTTTTCTACAATTATGTGAAAATGAAGAAACCTGAATAGGGGCTCACTCCCATACCCAGGATGAAAAATTGAATAATAATCAGTTTTAATCCTTTGTACGCATTTGAATCAGAAAATTTTTATACTGAACTGTATTGTCATCGGAAATGAATCGGTGTGTCAGATGTGGAGTAAACAATGCGAAGTCGGTGAAAAATTGAATGCAAGATTTGAACGAAAGAAAGATAGACAAGTTGTGAGTTAAGTTGCACTCAAACTTCAGGAGCCAATCAATAATACATAACGTACGAGTAAATTTATACAGCGCTAATGGAACTTTGTATTTCCCAGTGAACTATACCTTTCCACTCTTCTTATAATAATGAGATAAAAATAGAATGCCAAGCTAGTGCGCCTAAACTTAATAATAATGCACCTGTATACGTATACAAAAGATACAACATTTCTTAATAATAAAAGAGAATTACCGGTTCACAGGTTGGAAGGCAAGGAGTGACGAGAGCCTTAAAATGAACCATTTCAGAGAGAGGAAACTTGAAGGCGTCAAAAAAAGCGTCGAGAATTTGCCCGTTCTCGTTGACTTTTGTTAAGGGTCCCATAATTGAAGGGTCGGTTGGACAGCTTAGAAGAAAAAGAAATAGAATATTCTCTTTTAATTATCTTTTTTTACATTATAATGGGTAATATTAAATGGGAAAAATTTAAAGAATATCATCTTAATGGTTTTATCATGCACGTACTATAATAAGAAAATACAGTATGCTACATTAAAACATTTAACATTTATGAGAAGTTTTTTCCGAAGTTGTGAGAATAGAATTTTTCTTTGCATTGGAGAAATGCTTGTATATGTTTAATAAATTTATATATTTTAATAATTGTGAATAGGCCTATTTATTTCATCATATTAAACAAACTTTTAGATTGAAAAATTTATTAATATTAAACAAATAATTTATAAGCATAATACAGAAAGGCAATCTTTCTTCCCATGGAGTCTCCTCTCGGTCTTGTTTGTAAACACACCTGCCACCATATTGAATATAGACGCTGTTGCCCGTTAGTGCATCAGTTGTATAGTACTTGTAAATGGAAATATAAAATCAAAATGAATAATTCCGAATTTTTCGGGGACCACAGCGATTCAGGAACTCCAAATGATAACTTGGAAGCCACTACTAAATAGTGGAAAAGCGGTAAAAACTGCAGAGCAGTCAACTGCACTAACGTATTCAAGAAATGAGAATCGTCTAGCTTTCACTGCTTCTCGGAGGATCCTGAATGTATTTGATGTATCTGGATAACGCTGCTTTATCCAATGACTTAGCATATTCCAAAAAACTGGGTTGCAAGGAGCCAACGTCATGATCATTTAGCGAAAATTACGAAGACCGTCAGTGGCAAATTTAATGTTTTATTTTACCGAAAATTGCCTAACACGATATACAAGAGCGAATAAAATAAAAAGGAAAGAATGCGATGTAGACTAGGCGAGTAGTTACACGCTAATGGGAATTTGAATAAAACAATTCCATGCCAATTTAAAATTAATAAAAGGATTTCGATAAACGGGTACTGAGAGCATTACTACTGCAGGATACTCTATGTTGAAGCAAAATTCAATTTCACCGTAGGCGCTTAAGGAAATCGCTCCTAATAACCAATGATTTCCACCAATAATCACCGTGTCGCCCCTAGCGGAAATTAATTGCACTAACGTGTTCGTATTATTAATTTAAAATGTAAGCCAACATGGACAGTCGTCCAAAGTCGCATGCGATAATTGTATTTTTTTGTGAAGAAGGCTCTAGAAAATACTCGCAAGCGGACACAAAAGCGTCTGGGACACTGAGGTCAAAAATTGTTGCGGCGCAACTTTGTCTGAACCATAGCGCCATCCATTTTTTTAACGTTTGTTGGTCGGTCAGGAAGCATTTGAAGTCATCCTTGGAGGTAGTTGAGAGTCAAGGTAAAAAAAAAAAAGTTTAAGAGTTTTGTTTTTATAGATATTCTCTTAGGTAATGCTTCGACAGTAAATTAACAGGATAAATACTGATTTTTAGTTTGAACAGTGAGACATTAATTTTGGAGTGGCTATCTTTTATTTATTGTTAGAAATCATTATAATATGGTGATTAAAAATTAAACGTACATTCAAATATTAAGGATAGATATCACCATAGCACTTAATTATAAAATTTCTAAGTCTTGAAGATGAAATAAAATTTCCATGGCACCAGATTCATCTTTACCAAAGTTAATGAAAAGGATTTAAAAATAAAAACAAATTAGTTGAAAAAAATCTCATATTTTAAATGAGACGCGTTTGGATGTCGCATTACGTTCTATTGAGGGAGGGATTGGAACATTTTCTGAGGGGGTGGCAGGTACTTTTTTTTTTTTTTTTGATGGACGTTTAGTTTGCATTCAATTTATTTTGGTTTATTAGCCTTATTTATGTAAGTTCTTCATTAGTTTTATTTATTTAATTTTTATTTAATTTTTATTTAATTGTTATAGTTAATTTCTGTATCAGATCTGTTAATTGTGTAACTGCTTCATATCGATTTTAAAACGATCTCATAAACTCGCCCCCCCCCCTCCCTTTTCCCGCCAGATAATCTACTTCTGCAAAATTATCTTATTTTGTTTATTTAAAAAGAATATGCTTTTTTTAAAAAGAATGTTTTATCAGAGGCATGATAAAAATGTAAATCGGCAGATTTAGTATTCCTTTGTCAGTTATTAAATAATATATAATATATTAATTATTAAAAATGTGCAATTTTACCCAAGACTGTCAATGAGCAAAATTTCACTGGATCCTGGAAGTCCATCGGAAGCTACAAGCTCTCGGACGAAAATCTCATAGGGACCTAAATGAACATAAAGAATTTCACTGTTACGAATTTCAAAATGATTAAATTGAGGTACGGCAAAAGTACGATTGCTTGGTTGCGATTATACGAAGTGGTTGATAAGCTTTTATAAATATCAGATGTACTTACTGTTTCTATCGATAATCTCGAATCTGAGACTCAGAGGGTCACCAACTTGAGCTGCACCGATGTCACCACCATCTCTGTCCGTGATTTTCATAGATACATTAGGCGAAGGCACCGTTCCAGCTTCGCTCGCCATATTTTTCATCTCCCTATTACGGAAAGAAAATAATACATGAATTTATTTCATAAACTCCATTTATTAACATTGTTTATATACAGCATTATTTTTTTTCTTAATATCCATAATTATTCGTCTTGCTTTAGAAATAAATGAGATTATCTGTTTCAAATTGTGTGCTTTAAATGGGCAATTCGGAAAAGAAAACTCTCGAATATAAGAGGGTTGCTATTACGTTAGTTTAACATATAGGAAATGAGATTCGTTTAAAATTGTACAGGTATTCCTCATTTAACGACCGGTCTCACTTTACGACCATTAATGTGCGCCTGTTAACATTGCTGTCGACGAGAACGGGAAAGCGGTGAAAGTTATTCAAACACAGTCTATTGCAAGTCGTTCCCATTACACATCTCTCATGAAAATAAGATGTTGATCAGAGAAAGTGCATCATTTCACCTGAAGAAATACGCAAGAACAAGGCTAGAAAGGATGTATATACAGTCATTCATTATTAAAGTATTTTCATAGAGGAATTTCTTTTTTCAGATAATTAATTTCTTCTTGTTACTTGGTTATTGTTTATAATTTAATGGGCTCTATCACCCGTCGGATGAAAATAAAACAGTATCTAAAATATTTTACGAGCAGGTCGTTACGTGAGGAATTCGTTAACGACCAATTCGATTTACGACTAGGTTAGTGGAACGAAATCTGGTCGTTAATTTGAGAAGGTATAGGGAGTGCAAGTGACTACATCATAGCTGACGTCATTTGCGCGATGAAACGGCCGAGTGCCTAGGAAATGGGATCGCTGGTTCCAAACATTGGAACCACGCAATGTACGTACTAGTAACGTTGAAACGGGAGGCCAGTAAAAATGATATCTCTTAAAGGATTATGCGAATTTGTGTAATTTATATTATCATTAAGACATTTAATACCACTATATAATTTATAAATTAATATTAGAACGCTTTTTAATTACTTAACGAAAGAAGGCCATCGTTCGCGGATCTTTCTTTCTTTTGGAAAACGATAGATGTGTAAATCGCTGTTTTGGCTTCTTCTTGAGCAGTGAGGAACTCAACAATTTCACATCTTTTTTGGAACCGGGTTTATACAAAGCGATTTTATTCCATCTCTACGTTGGAACCAATGTTAAATCCCGAAGCGAGAAGACTTGTTTGGAACCAATTCGAGGTACGTGACTGAAGAGCATCCAGGATTGACGTCACACTTGCACTCCCTATAGTTAATTTAGATCAGCCACCTGCATGGTTGCTTCAAATTGCGAGCTACTTTGTTTCTTCATATAAGTTACATCATTTACTTTGCGGAATGTCCTAAATCCCATTACACATTTGTCGAATGAAATATGTTTCGGAAGCGACAACAACAATCTATCAATTATAGCAGTTTGGGAACCTTATTCCTGATACATTAGAAGATATTCTGTACAACACTTCCATATTGGTGGAATTTAGTCACATTTAAATGTTATAGCGGTTAGGTATACTAGGAATGTGTACCTGATCAAGTGGTGAAGACAAATTTGGTATCCACCAATTCAATTTGATTTCACTCCAATACAATAGGCAAAATTCATTCAAAAGCAACATGGCAATTTATTACATTAAAATTCAGGCATGATGATGATATTAAAATAGGATTGTTAAATTACAAAAACAATTGAAAAGCATAAGTGATTATTAAAAATGGATGTTTCCTTTTATAATTATTTTAAGAAATTCTTTAAAAAAGCTTCTCACCCTTGGATATTCAGATTAACACCGTTGGAGACGCTTTTGTTCTGTAAGTCGTATTGGCAGTGGACGGATAGTCCCAGGTCCTGATTGGTGACGATAAGATCGTGATGCTGTAGGACAATGTCGTTAGAAAACGCTCCGTAACCCTAAATGCCGTCGGGAGAAAATAAACAGCATTAATAAATCCTTGCTTTCATGTACCTATATGTTCATTCAATGCTAGTATGAAATATATACTCTATATCAAATCCTTACATCATGTTTCACATCGCAATTGATATCTGTGTAAGCCATTCTTAGCTCAAAGTCTAAGCTATTCGACACATCTATGACACAGGAACGGGGTCGAGTTTTGGCGTAAATTTTTCCATTAAACATTTTATTCGTTCGAATTTTTGCCACCATATCAGCTGCTCTGCATTCAACGGACACTGAAAACAGTATTTTATATTATTTATAATTAACTGAATACACATTATTATTTTATAAAATTAATAAGTATTTTTGCATTTTTGTTTACTAAAATTTGCTCATATGTTCGCCCCACTCGATTGACATTAGTAAAGCAACTTAATATTTTATTAACATTAAAATAATATGACATAGGGGGGGGGGATATTTTTCCACAAAGTAGTAATAATTCGAGGATGAAACGGTTAGCAAGACAAATGAAATATTTCATGGTTAAATTATTGTAATTGTCATGTGTCACACGGAAACTTGTCACAGGGGTAAACGGCCGATGTTATGCTTCCAGTGATTTTTTTTTAACGAAGAAATGTGAAATGCGGGTGGATAATGGAACGGGAAAACGGAGAAAAGAAAGGAAGGAACCAATTATAAAATTATGCGGGCTTATGTATGTGGTCGTAGCTTATCTAATCACTTAGGGAAACCATGTTGTCAGAAAGACATAGAATTTATTTCTCTCTCTTTTAATTTTTTTTCCATATTTTTTTTCTTGTTATTTCGCTGCTTGAGAGCATGTGATCTGACATTTACTTTAATGACACCTGTAAGACCGCTTAATAATAACTTACAAAGTTTCACGCTGGCGGAAACCGTGAACTTAGGATTATCAATGAAAACGTCATGGAAAACGTAATGCTTAAGTTTTTGTGTCATTTAAAATTATTTCATATTTAAAGTTATCACCAGATGGCGCTCTCTTCACTATGCAAATTTCAGTTTCAGTTAATGAAAGTGGTCATAAGAATTTTACGTCTATAGTGTAAAATTCACTTCCATGTAATATGCTCACAAATATTAAAAGCAAATGTAGCATAGCTATGGTACATGATGGATATGGTTAAAATTTAAGTGCCCCCCCTCTCAAAAAAAAACCCACTTTCGCCTGTATATATAGCATATCCATATGTTATTTGATCGCGGTTATAAGGATTTCATAATAAAGAAAAAGGCTTCTACTCTATCTATTGACTACTAGGTTGAGTTTGAACCATATCCATCATGTACCATAGTTGTAAACAATCCGAGACCTCAAAAATGATTATTCTTTCGTTGTTAGAGAAATTCGTACCATGTATATGTAATGTCGTCGATCCCATTTTCCCAATAATGTCGATTTAAATATGCCAGCCTGCATCATCACAAAGATATCCCACATGTGCTTAACATGAGGAATATTTAAGCACATGCCTGGTTAAAGCCAGGGGCGAATTAACGGGGGGGGGGGGTCTGACTTTATTTAACATTAATCTGAGTATGATTATAAATATCGTCCACTCCCATTCCCTTCCCCAGCTCTGATTACATTCTGGATCCTACCCCGGTTAAAGTAGGCTCCTGACATAGCATATAATTAGGTAGGGAGACAGTAACATGTAAAGAGATGTTTTTCTCGTTAGAGAATAGCATTAGAGATGTCGCAGCGAAAGGATAATATATAGATTTTCAGAAAGTTGTTAAAGTTTTTGTTGTGAACTTTCTGAATATCATTCGATTTGGTAGTGTTTCTTAAAATGGGGATCGCGAGCCAAAAAGTTTAAGAAACACTACGATATAAGATATCGTAGTCAGTATTACACCATGACTCCAGTGGAGCGAGACTGTTTGTATTCAAAAATGTACGTTTCCCGCCACCACTTTACTATTGACAAAACTGTATATTCACTTCTATCATTCCCCCTAAACTCGTATCAGTTGCCTACCCTCACTTTCTTACAGCTGCAACGGTACGATTTTTTAAGCTCATCCGGGGTGATCTTTTAAGGGTCGGAGATTTCCTATTTCATTTAGTGTATGCCTAGTTAATGCACATCTAATATGTTCAGAATTTTCCTCAACTGAAACTTGAGGGATTATTCTGGAAAAATTTGCCTAACTCGTCACCTATTAATCTCTTCGTATTATGATGGTCCAGCTTTTGATAGGCTATATCAATCGGCTGTACTATACTGACATACTTGCTACACAACCTACATAGAGCCAAGATTAATGATCTCGTATAAGAATGATACTGCTATGGTGCTAAATGATAACGCTATTGATAAGGTGTAAGATATGTATTTTGATTATACAATTCTTGGTAACGAAACGACATTTCCAGATATCATTTTTTTGTGTAAGCGTATTTCGAGATTAGGCTTTGGCAAAAGCATGAATGGAAAATGGATCTTGGGAGGCTTTGTTTTACGCCAGGTGAATTAAATTATACATGAAAATAGGAAAGAAATTTCCATGCCTGGGATCGAACCACAGGGATCCAACGCTCTAACCAGCTAAGCATTGTGGACATGGAAGTATTACGCTGCGTGCCTTTTGGGCTAGTTAGAGCAGGTGACCTAGTCTGGAAGCTGGGACTAACTTTCCTGTTGGTATATAATCATGGAAATGAAACCTTTCACGCTGTTTTTCATCTACAATTTCGAAAAAAAGCGTTTTCTTTTTGTTTTTTAATTTTAATGAAAATGCTTTATATATTCTGGAAATTTAACAAATTTATAGCAAAGATTTCGTTAATTAATTTTTTTGGGAAATTGTAATATTTCTTAAGAGATAGCCTCCATATTTACTTAAGAGATGGCATCACAAGCATGAAGAAAATTTGGGCTCGTTTTGTGACGTCTGCTATAAAGGTACGCAACTTGGGGTCGTAGAAAATTTTACGCGGGTCGCCAAGTTAGATTAGTACAGTTTAAATGGCAATTTAAGGAAAATGGGATCGCGTGTGGTCGACATTTAAACACGTCGAGGTCGCCTGGTTAAAAAGGTTGCTCACCTTTCTTCTGCTACTTGCTTTCTAAAACAACTTGTTGGCAAGAGAATGGCATTTTTTGCCTTCAATTGTATTAAAATGGATGCTTCTCACGAGAACTCTTCATCAAACCAATTGAGACGCTTCCATCATAAAATCGTGTCAACACCGTTTAAATGTCCTCATTAATAATTCGCTAAGTTCATAAATTTACAAAACTCAATGAAGCTTACTGAACGGCGCCAAAACAAAATGTACGCTAAGTGACAATAATTTACAATGAGACTGAAGTGGTTTTTAAAGGTTGATTCAAAGATCATTTTATGATGTCTCGCCCCAATCTTCGGTTTAATTATAACGAGATTGTTTTAGAATTTACTTCATTTGAATTAAAGTATAAAAACTAAATTTGCCCCAAACAGTCATGGGGGAATCGAGTGAAACGCCCTACCCATTGAAAATTAAATAAGAGATTCATTCAAGGGGATGAGAACAATGAAGAGGAGGTAGAAGAAGTTCCCACCATTGTAACAGGCGCTGAGTTCGTAGGTGGCGGCGCCAGGCATTTCCAGGTAAGGTTCATCGATGATGCTGAGCGACGCCGTCGAGTGGTGACTCAGGCGGCAGACGTCCGAGTCGGTGGCGCCGAAGTCGAACGAATGGCAGCGGAAGGGCGAGGCGCTGCACAATCTTCGGCAACCGTCCAACGAGGTGACGTTGCGGAACACGGCGTTCACCGTCTTCATTATTTTGCCGTCCACCTTCTCATATTCGCACAGTCTCGCTGGATCTAGGGGAAAGATACGGGAAAATGAGGACACTCTTTTTATGAATGAATTCCTGCATTACAATAAATTAAAAAAAAAAATAAACGCATAAACATTACGACGAATTAAGTCAGGGTGTGTCGAATTCATTAAGAGCGAGGATGAAGTTACCCTTGCTTTAACTGACATGTTTCACTTTTTTTTTTTAAACACTACTCGGAATAATTGCATTGTTAATTAGAAGTATTTAGCATTAAAAGATGCTCAGTTGTTCTTAATGTTTAGATTTACTTTGAAGCTTAACAGTTCTTCTAAGAACTCATTAAGATATACAGTTCATTAAGAAAATGTTTGATGGGAATGTAATACAGTTTATTGAAGCATATAACCCGCTTCTCAGATTACCCGCTGCTATAGAGTAATAAAGAATTTGGTTGAATATCGCTTTCGTCGAATTTTATAGTGCTACTAAATTTGACAAATGAAACTAGGCTTATTCATTAAAAAAATTTATTTTTACAAAATGACTTTTCATACATCGAATCATTCCATTAGGCATACTCAAAACTATCAAAGAGCAGCTAGAATTCATATAAAAATAATGTCAACATAGCTCCAGGAAGAATAGAAATTGAATTCGCACAATTGCTATAACTTTTAACTTTGCTACAACTAATAATTTGTATTTAGCACTAAAATTTCTATGCTTTGAATTTGTTGAAGGCATGTTAGCCGTTATCTATCGAAAGGTCACTAAATCACTGACTGCCTGCAATTCGTTTACCTAATACGATCTCGTTCCCCGTAATAAGTTTAATATAGCATGCAAACTGAACTGTTAGCAATTTAATTGATTTTTTTTTTATTTTAGCAAATATTTTGTAAAAAATATACACTTAAAACCCGCTTTAACGATTTTTGGATATAAAATCCACAGAAAACACGCTAAAAGTGAGATTACGGTATTATGACATATCAAGCTAACACAAAATGGTAGAGCATGTATAAGGAAAAACAAGTTACAGATACTAGATATATTTATCATTTGTAGTTGACTTTTCATTGTAAAAGCAATGAAAGGGGACCGATTAATTAGGTTGATTTAAAGATAACTATTAAAAAGTGTATCAGATCTATGTTAATGGAAGAATTCGGATAAAACAATTTAAGAAATAACAGTTTAAAAAAATACTTGCCAACCTATTAAGTAAGGAAGAATCCTTTTTTATTTCGTGCTAATAATGATTAATATAATCAAAGTAGATTTATAAATGAATTCTGTTATCTTGGAAATAGATCCTTCCTTAAAACAAGGAGCGCGTTTTTTTCTACTTAGGAATCTTGATTTACAATGATATTGTGTTTCCCGATATGTATGGCTCATACCCTTAAGGAACCATTCAAATAGAGCTGCATGTTATTTTTTCCAACTGTCCTTAGAGTGTAACGAAATGTTTTGTTGCTGCTTTATGGAGAACAGGCATATGTGCTTTTTTTCAGGCAAAAGCTTTATTATTTAAAGATTTTGGAAGAACATAGGAAAGTAAATATCCGCGTATTCCATTAAACATAAAAAGTTTTCATCTTATCCGCTAAACTTTTTTCTCTTTCAATATACAGGGCAAGTCAAAATAATGGACCCGATTTCAGAAGTTTGTCCTGTGAAATCTAATGAACATATGCTATTGTGGGACTTGTGCTACGAAAGGTAAACGTTCAAAGTGCCTCAAAAAATGATTATTGTGGATTTGTGGTTTCTCGTCGTTAGTTTAATCACAGAATTGTTTACATGATAGTCAAGCACACAGAACGATCTCTGTTCTCCAGTCAACACCATTTTCCTTAATCGCTCGCTGCTAGAAAGTGAAAACACTGCGTGGAAACTAAACTTTGAACGTTTACCTTTCTTAGCACAAGTCTCACAATACCATATGTTCATTAGATTTCACAGAATAAATTCTGAATTTGGGTCCATCATTTTGACTTACTCTGTGTTCACAGGATACAATGTAATGGGTAACGAAAACCACGCCTAACGTTGCAACGACCTTTAAAAGCTCGCTACTTCTTAGCTACACACTTCTTAGTGAAAAGTATTCCGAAAAATAAAATTTGCATCATTTTTCATAATATTAAATTGTTAAATGACAATTTCTGGAATAATAATAAAGAAAAAAAATCAATGTTTAAAGTAAATCGAAAGCTGTTGCTAGCACTTTTTAAACTGATTAAAAATAGGGGAACCTTGATTGTAAAATTGTGTTGCCAACGTAATACTATTTAACCCGAACGTAAAGTTTACTGAGTGTTACTGAGCCAGAACTTGATTATAAAACAGTTCTCCGCGTTTTCTAAGAATCCCATTCTCTAAATTTTGAACTGGTAAAATCTGGCTACTTTAAAAGTCGAATTAAGAATGGTTTATTTAGATGAAATGTGTTGAAAGAAAGATTAAATTTTGGTAAGTCTAAGCGTTTCTATTTGGCGGATAGGATCTTGTCTTTAATCATTACACGGACAATTAAAGCAATCCACA